>CM062822.1:14665368-14863222 GCA_031772345.1 Himalopsyche anomala | reverse complement strand
TAAGCCTTGCGATATTCTGTCTGATAATGGTTCTTAAAGAGGCGAAACACGTGTTGCAATTTGTAACACAACAAGTGAAGTAAAAAAGTAATCAAATTTAATTTTATACTTTTTTATACGTGTAGGTTATTTGGGACCATTAGCGGTGAAGTAAGCCAAGTGGTATTTTAGAAAAAATAAGTTAGATGTGTTGCAGTATTCTACATGTCTTAAAGTATCATAAAAGTGAAGAAACTTTCGTTAATACATATTGCAATTGTATTATTTCGTGATATTAGACGAGGTAGTATTTAAAACTCCATGAAAAAGGTTTTACTATTTTAATAATTGGCTCACTTCACCACTAATGGGCCCATTTATGAAAATAAAAACTTTCCTATTCGTTTCAATACTGAATTAATAGTAAATTGTATTTTTATAGTATTTCTGGATAATTGTATTTAAGGGCAGAATTTAATATTAAAAAAATCTTTCACTATGAATCATCCACATTTTTTAACAGTGAGCTGTGATAAACGATGGGTACATAGAATTTTCATAATGAAAATGAAACAAATATGTAGATAAAGTTACTTGGAATTATATTTATATTTGACGAGTTTTATTATTAAAGTAAAATCTGAATGGATCATTCCACATTTTTTAATACTGAGCAGTAATGTACGATAGGTGGTAAATGGTAAAAAAAACTTAATATCTTTACGATGAAAAGATGTATTGGAAAAGTGTACAAACATGATTTATTTTTCGTTCGTTAACATATTATGGTTTGGAAATAAACTGTAACTATAAAATGTGATAATATTGAATTACTCGAGTAATTTGTTGTAATTAATTGCGTAGTAAATTTTCCGTGGTAAAATTGATTGCAAAGATTGTGCAAAAAAAGCACTCTGTGCATTTTTGTTGTTGCCTCGGACAGTAAATAAAATAATTTACAGCAGTTACTTGGTAATTTAATATCAATACAACGTCAAAATGTCTGTTGTTAAGCGCTATGATTATACCGTTGGATGGATGAATAGTGTACGACTTTGCGGTTTTATGACGGGTCGTCGGGTCGACTCCGGATGAGATTCAACCGCATTGTTTATTTTTCATTACCGTATGTTTCGAACTAGAAATACAAATAATATCTTAAATACAAAATAAAATTTCAAACTATTCCGGCAAAACGACATTGCACGAACATGGATTGTGACGATTCGGAATACAGCTTGAAATATAACATATTTAGGTAGATCTGCCGAATCAAACCCTTTCTAGAAGTCGAGCGTTTAACGAAGAACTAACCGTATAGTTTTATATTTTATTATCACAAAGTCTATTTGCATGGGACTGATTAAATAAATACTGACCTAAAACATAAAAAAAATAATCCTAAAATATTGTTAAATAATCTCACAAATTTATGACATGTAACATTGCTAAAAAATAAGCTGTTTGTTATCAATATATGATATTTTCATGTTTTTAACTACAATTATTACTCGTCTAGCTAAGGTAGTTTCAGAAAAAAATACAGCAGTGATGAACTATAAATCATTTAATTATAAGAAATCTATGTTAGTCGAAAATCTGAGGTTCGCAACATCCGATATTAAGTGAACAACCAAATAAAGATCCAGGTGATATACCTATTCTCTTTCTCGCTTGCCAAGCTGTACCGCTAAACAGTTCTAGCAGACATATTAATTCGTGTATTGGTCACATATGACTTAATCGTTTTTCGATTAAATCGTTTTCTCTTGACTATACATTAGTTTATAATTGCTTATCCAGTAAAGTTGAGATAATTTATATGTTTTTTAGGGTATTCACTGTCATTACGCGGTGGAAAGGCATTATATTAGGAAAAACACAATATTACTTTGTACTTATTTCCACTTTTAATTAGCAAGATCAAGACTGGTTTTGTTCATGGCAAGCATTGTCAACTGATAAGAAATATAATTTATCAGTGTTATTTATTGAAATAAAAAGGTTTAATAAACAATTGGCATTCAAAAGAAACTACAAATTACAGTAGAAATTATGAGTAAGTGACTCTAAACTAACACTATTAAAAATGTTTAAAACCTCCAACATATAATTAAAAATATCATCTTTGACGGTCCTGATCTTGGTTTAAAAAAGTGGAAATAAGTACAAAGGAATATTGCGTTTTTCTTAATTTATACGTTTTTGAAAGTAAGCCATTCGGGTGCCTGTCTTAGTAAAAGGTTATCGATGACAGACAGTGTTGAAAGTACGATATCAACTAAATATTTATATTATTATAATATATGAGAGGTCTGTTTACGATTAGATCTGAAAAGATTACTTAAATAAAATAAAAAATATTGTGAAAGTAAACAGAAGTTCGATTTACTCCGTAATATTATGAATCATGAAGACGTGATGATAAGCAAGCACTTAAATCATTTTTATGAAAAATTATAGCTTTTTTACACTATAATTTCATTGAACAGCCGCGAGAGGATGTGCATGGTTTGTGGTTATACTTTGATAACATTTAATAAAACTATTAATTTTAAATAAAAACAAGATAATCCAAACCGTCTTTTTCATATGCCGATGACGTACATATTTGTTTTACTTTCAACACAGTTTACAAAATGTTATTTTAGGTTGCCATAAAATAAATAGGGTTGATTTTCAGCCCTGGTGTTGTGTATTCAGCAGACGAGTATCATATTGAATTTACAAACACGGTGATTGTTTGTTGTTAGTAAATATTATCTTTAAGGATTATTAGTCCCGGTACATGTTTCATTTTAATTATCACATTATTAAATTTCAGAAATCCATCGTATATCGCACGAATAGCAATCATATATTCACATTTTTTTTTTAAAACATGTAATGTAATATATGACTCGTAATGTAATCAATTTAATATACTAGCAAAGATATTTCAGTTTTATAAATGTTTATTTTAAAATCTGATCAAAAAAGACTATTATTAATTCCGGTAAATTAACCCAAAGACAAAACTTATTAGAATATCTATCAATACATTATTTCTCTTTATCTTGAAACTTAACTGGATGTGATATTGAATCATTGCATTAAAAATATTTTTATTACCAATTATAACAATAAATATGTATTGAACATTGAACATGTTTTTCGTAGAACATCGTAATATTCTTAAATTTTACGACGTTCTATCCGATGATGTATATTAATTAAACGAAATACGTGTCGCAATTTTTAACACAACAAGTTATCAAATTTAATTATATATTAAAAATGAATTTTCACAAAGTTATCGTTGAATCCATCAAAAATACGAAAAATCTGTTTTTCATGTAGTGATGAACCATTGCAATGCAAATTAAAATCAAATTCTTTAGAAAGATGGCGGAGCATTATTATAATCACTAACAACTGTTACTAATCTCATTGAATGTGCATTAATATAATTTATATATTAACTTATTAATAATAAAAACTACATGTAATTGATAGGCCCATGGGTAAAAAAAATGTACAACGAACTCAAAACATTATGTAAATAACAATAAATCGCATATTTTTATTGAAATGAATTACGGGAAAATCATCTTCAAAATTGACAGTTTAAAAATAAATCATTCATATTGATGATTTAAAAAAAAAACAGTCCTTACATCGTTGTCGATTGAAATGACCCGAATTTTATTTATGAATTTGAATTTTATTATTATTAAATTTTAATAACACCCTTTTTCACTATTTGAAACGTATTCAATTCACAACGATGTCATGCAATAATTATTTTTTTTAAAAAAATAACAGTTATTACTTCAATAATACATTAAGCTTTTAGTTGGTTTGGTACCCCACTGTAAAGTTTACTTTGTTGATTAATAATATAACATTGTCAGTCTATGGTTTATATCAAAATGCACTTTTTGCCTTATTTATCGATAAAACTTTTCTATCCGTCTGTATTGTGAAATACCAGACACACCTGATTAAATACATTCAATCAACAGATAAAAGTCCCTGATAGCTTTATTTTCGAGACATAATACAGAATTGTGCAATTTCAAGAATGCAATTTATTGCACGTTAAATACTGATGAAATGTCGCCTTAATTGGCTGAGCGATAAAAAAACATACAAATAAGTTAATTAAGTTTGAATAACCATTCGTAGTCTCTTAATCACATTAAAGAATTATTTTATTTTATACATGTGTCTTTTAAATATTGTTTCTGTAATATACACATTTTATTTTGGAGTAAGTTGAACTTCATTAAATAAAAACAAAATACAATATGTAATTCTTATTTCACACTATTAAAACACGATGAAGAGATTTTTATGAATGACAAGCGAAACCTGTTATACTCAAATTTAAAAAAAATTGCAATATACACTAGACATTATGTTTTTTTAATGCAATATATCTTTATATATGATAGTAAACGGATTAATAGGAATGCATAAGCTATGGGATATGTAAAACATTACTTTACCAATAGCGGATTAGGAGGTTCTAGGCGCAATCAAATTTGGAGGCTCTGTTTTTCAGATAACTTAAAAATGTTGCAAATTCCATGTAAAGTAAAAATTAATATAGAAAACTAAATTTTAAATATATGGGTTATTTATCATATGAACTAGTTAGAGGGCCCAACCGCACCACTTTCGCTTATAGGGAAATCCGCCACTGTACCATACGACTTATAAAATATAGGGATCGATTAAATTTTAAATGTTAACATTTTAAACAAATATCGATTTAAATCGCTGACTTATCGAAACAAAATAACACAATGCTTTTTTAAGCACAATATGAAATGAAACGTACTTAATAATACAATTAAAAGAGTATTTCGCTGTCATGTGTTTATAAGTTAATTATGATTATTTATTTTAGTGATAATAAAAAACGTGTAATTTACCATCCATGTTTTTATTAATGTAAGAATAATTTATTATTGAATGTGTAAGCAAAAATACATCGGCAAATTAGACAGTGATGTGCTTAAAAAAAAGGAACGTAAATTACCATCTCGTGTTGAAAATAATAGCCATAATTCAGCGCATTATGTAGAGAGTAAATTTGGTTTTATAATATTGTTAAACTAATAGTACATACTTTTATACATATTTCATCCGGATGTACGTTTACACCGGATCCACCAAACCGTTTCAAACTGCCACCGATAAAATTCATACATTTTTTTTCATCCCGCATTCAACTTTTTTAACCAGTCTAATCTCACTGTCTCGCCGGCGACACTTTCAAAAACGACAAAAAGGAAGACACCAAATATGTATTTCATACGATTATCAAAAGAATAAAAAGAAGATTTGTTTGTATAAAGAATGAGGGAAGTTACACGAGAATATTATATCGAATGAACAAGGGCAACACTTGTGCAGGATGTGTTACTTGTTTACTCACTGTAAAAAAAACGATAGAAACTTGATTCAATAACACTTGGATTTATATTAACACCATATATTTGAATAAAATCCATTTTTTGTCGTACAAAGATTTTCATGTATTATAAGTATTCATTTTTGGTTTTATAAGCGATAGCTAAGTGATCAAAAAATTGAGCTAAGTTTACATAAAAAAATGATGATTATTAAATCAGTACAAATTTAATAAACAAGACTCAATAAGTGCCTTCTTAAGATCTTATAAAATTCTCTTTACAGTTCCACATTAATTTAAAATCATACTATGAATAATATGTGTAACTATGGACGTATTCCGCATCGATATGAATAAGTTTAGACGAATAGTGTTTTATGTTTAGTACTTCTTATTAAATCGGAAAAGTTATTAGATTGGCAGACATATTATACCAATAGATTTTTTTATGTCAATAGAACTTTTATGTCATAAAAAATGTGTTATTTCAAAGTTCTGAAATATTGACAAACGCCCTATTCTTGCAACCATTTTTTTTTTATCAATTATCCAATCAAAAACAGCAACTATTATAATATTGATGACAGGAATACAAATCTCAGTCTACGCTGATGATATTTTTAGCATAATAAAACATTATGAAACTGAAATATAGACAAAGCACGATATTTAAGCTACGCTAATCTTGTAACGTATAGTCCACGTCTTGTTATGAATGAGGTAATTACGATAAAATATTGGATTTTGTAAAAAAAAATATGATAAAAGTCACGAATGTCATTCAAAGAAATACTTATACAAATGCAATGTTAAACTGAAATATGACATCAAAAATACTATCTCTATAAGTAAGGAGTAGATTAACTATTTTTATACGCAGTAAAATTAATAGACTGACAAAAGTCGATATTATAATAATAATATCATGGTTCAAGGTATAACGTGACAGCAATAAAATAAATGCCTTCAGATAAGATACAATTCAACTGATTTAACATGATCATTAAAATTTTACCCAATCGATATAACATATAATTCTTTTTGGAAGCCGAGCAACCGCTGCTGCATCCCGAAAAGTGAAAGCACGTGGGTTGGAGCGGCCATAGAAGGTGGGCGGCAAATTATTGGGCCGCAACACAAAATAAATAAATTTCGGCCCGAAAACGAATGTCAAATGTATGAAGACGTCGTTTTTTATTGCGGAGAGATCACGTCATTCGAATTAGATGAAATAACAGTCATCAGGTGTTTATAGCGTCATTGGGCTAATCTAGTAATCTATGTGTCTACAATAGGCCAAGCGATTTGATTATAACGTAATATACGTACAAAACCTGCAATTTTGTGATGACGTTCTGTGATTTGTAATTGTTTAGAATGATTTCAGCATTCGCTGACCTCACTTCAATATTTCTCAATGATTTTAAGTTTTTAAAAAATCAAGTGCGGTTGAGTTAGTTCTATGGGTTGGTTGACTTTATTATCGCCGTATTAATCAACTTTTTTTTACTCAAATACATAAATATGACGAAACACTAAATTATTATGAACTAACTTAAAAGTTCATTTAAAATCCCTAAACGATATGACAAAACAATATATTTAGATCCTAGTATAAAAAAATGTTAATTGACATTTTTGTAAAGCCATAGTTAAAATACAAGAAGCAAGAGCTGAACATTTATATGATTTTCATACAAAACCATATAACATAATTGTTAACACGTTAAAAATAATAATGTAGTAAGTTGATTTTCCATGTTTTTATAACCAAGTTTTTTCGTCCTGCTTTCCTATTATTTTATTAAATTGATTGCGGATTACTTTTATTTTAATTCTGTTCCAATTGAACTAAAATGATTTGGATTTTTAACTTATTTATTAGGTTTTAAAAAAATGTGTTTCAAATAATCATTTTAATTGAAACTTTCACGATCCTCACACAGAAGGGAAAACCATCTAAATTGGCATGCATCTCAACCTCCGCCATGTAAAAGTATTTTAGTATTGATGATGTAGTAGATGCAGTAGTAAGTAAAAGATGTAAATGTAGTGCATGCAGATGTAATAGATTGGATGTATTATAGTAATGTATGTATGCACGTAGTTGTTTTATAGTAATGTGTATATAATATATCCAGATAACACGATTTTGTATGACAGATTAAACACAATGCATGATTTAGGTTTCAAAAAATATTTATTAATCACCATATAAATGTCACGTACTATCGTCTAACATTATTTATCAATCTTACATCGTATCAACTACGCTTCCTCTTTGCTTACATTTTTTCACCGTCACAGTGGTATATATTTTTTTAATTTGCTTGACTATATATGATAAAAAATCTATATTCTTCGTATATTATTCGTTAGTTATTTAAGATAATAATTTTTTGGGTATGTTGTATATTCACTAACGAAAAATATACAACATACCCAAAAAGTATTATTTGAAAAAAATAAAAAAGCACAAAGTTGATGAATTATAATAGTATCCTTATATTTTCCCAGTTATTGTAAAATCCGTTAATAAGATAATGCATTAATAATACATTAATAATAATTAATGCTAAACGTACACATAAAAACAGTCGGATATTTCCGAACGACTGTGTTAGTTTTGAGTGATTTAGAGGTGGCCTATACCCATTCAAATTCAAAAAACCTATAAAATGGCAAAGTATTTAACTATCTTTGATTATTGCGGAAAAGATTAATTTATACCATGCAATGGTATTACGTCAAATAAATTTTATTCTCACAAAAAAATATTTGCCTATGGAATAGATTTTTATTACTTGTGAATTATGTTCAATAAAAATCCTTTTATTTGAATACTGTGTAGTTACGGATTTGATTTATAGTGTGATATGTCGATGTGGATGAGTTTATCTATTAGATGCGCTAAAATTACCAATTTATCATTTGTTTCGATATGAAAATTGTTTCCTTCGGCCCACTTTATCCTTGTGATTGCCTTCCATAGACGAATTCAGATTGGACAATTTGGTCAGTCTCAATATTAATGATGTCATTTTTATTAATCGTTTAGATATGCTGCGTAGTTGAATAATAGTTTAATTTCGATTTCATTTTTTTAAGTCATGCCAAATGTTGATTTCCTTACAATGTTTTTATTCTAATTCGTCTTGCAAATATAAAACTTCATGCTGCCTACTACTTCAACAGTTGTCACTCGTAAAAAAATATTTACATATTATATAAAAAGTATAATAATTATACATTACAAAAAGAAATTTTGTATGTGCATATCGTTTATGCTTCATATATACATAAATAAGCCACTATTGGAACATGTAAAGTAAATAAATTTAATACAAGGTGTCAACGTTTGTTGGAATATAAACAGCGTTATAAAATGATTCTGTCTGTGTAAAATGGTAATAAATATTTCTCATTCAATCCGTTCAAAAATTTATGGTTCACTCAAAAATTATAATTAAATATAAATATGCCGATTTTTTAAATGCATAGTAGAACCCTAATTTATCGTTATGAAGGGCCCCAGTAAAAACGATAAATTTGAAAAAGATACATAGATCAAGGTTTAATTTTGAAGACTAAATGCTCGATATAAAATAATAAAACATTCGCAAGTCAAATTACATTATGAATTAGATGAAGCGCGTTTATGTTTAACAAAAAACCTTATCAATTTAAAAAGAAATAAATTCTAATCGTCAATGCGTGTAATTATCAAAAAGTTTTAGTTTAATTGGAAATTAATGAACTTTATCATTGACGCGTGATATATTTTATGTTTATTAATGATATTTACTTCTCACTAAAATGTGTCATATGCCGACGGATTAAATTAATAGATACGACAGACGAATACCGTAAATAATTTATAAAAACAGGTTTTTCATCGAGTGAGTAATATGTTCATTCGGTGGTTCCTGTTATAATCGAATGACTAATTGATTGTCATTTAAAAATTTCGAATGCCATAAATATTAATTACGGATCGAAGAGGTAAAAGAAATAAGAACTAAACATCTCGTAGATTTGGTAATGAGGTTGCCATAGTGCTTTGGATAAATTATACGGATAGATATTTTATCTTTCTCTTTCTCTCTTTGATGCATCATGCACATTGAGATAATATTAACTAATAATATAATTTATATTATTAGTTTAATAATGATTTATAATTCATATGGTAAATATCAAATAACTCATAAAATTACGTATCTACAAAAAATAGCATAATATTTTGATAATGCGTGTTTAGTTGTATATTATAATTATACTCACGACAAATTTTCAATAGTTCACTTTCAGAGTAACTGAGTAGAATTTTCTAACGACGTCTAGAGATAAAAGCCTGATTCAGTAAAAGTAATGTTTAATTAAAATATATACAGATATGTGACAGTAAAAAAATGAAAATTACAAACAATTGAAAGCGAAAAACATTAACACCGATGGGTAAGTTCTCAAATATTTATACTTGAATCGAAAGTATGCTTATCGTTTAATGCAACTCTCCTCACATGATTACGTTGGCGAAAGAGTTTTTCATATAATGATTTACCATTTTGTGAATTTAAGAACAATAGTGAAAAACAATATGTGTTAAATTATATTATCAAATAGCTGTGCTTAATATGCGTAATTGCTTCGTTAATTATTTGGTGATGTTTATCTGAGTGATAATTTTCACACTTCTAAATAAATACAGTTATTCACCTTCCGTTATATTATATTTGTCATCCAGAGTTTATTTATACACACATCTAGTTCAAGTTAAGTACCGTGACCCTATGCTCCACATTCCGTTTTTAACTTCTGGTACAATACCAGGATCCTTACAAAACCCGAAGTACCTTCTCGGTATGCATTGTGTTCCTGCCGGGAGAGTGACCTTCGCAGGCACGCTTTGACCTCTCCTTTTTCAGACTTCCATTATTCTTGTGGAACTCTAAACACTTTAATCCAGGCTAAATTGCTAGACGCAATTCATCGATGTTTTCTGATTTCATAATTAACACATAACCATACAACAATAAGCAAACTATAGGATTTCAATAAATAATTTATATTATAAGCTAAGCAATCTGAAATAAATATTTTCACTTTGCAGAATATGAAGAATTTTATTAAAAAATAATTGATTCTTGACAAAACAATTTAATTAAGAAACATAAATAACAAAAGGGTAAAAATATCAAAGAATTTACAATAATTTTAGAAGAATTATGTGAATCGGTCTATCGCTATTTATACTTCACTTCATCTTCTAAACTTAATAAAGCTAAACTGGCGTAGAAGAGATGTAAACTTATAATATGGCCTTAGTTTTTATTTAAAAATAAAAACACCAATAGGTTGTTCCAATCAGTAAGATGATATAGTGTATATCACTTCTCAACTAGAATATTTAGCTAAACTAAATCAAATATTTTAAAAATCTGACTATGGTAAACCAATTCAAATAATTATTGTCATTTTTACCTTATTATTTATTGTTTTACCAACTAAATGATAATTCAATTCATAACAATTATGTCACTTAAATATATGTCAATTCTATATGAAAAAATATACAGTACTTATTCCACATTATTATATATTTGTTTAATACTGGCTTTGATCGGCGAAGAAGCGTTACTAGAACTAAAGTTAACATTTAGACACATTAGATTTACGCAAAACAAAAATTAACATAATTACGCAGCGTTTAATTATTATACAAGAATTTAATTGATTTCAACAAACTCTCCCGGGTAGAAAAGAATTTATTATTTTTTGCATGATGATCATAAACAATCACAATATTTGAAAATTGACACTATAGATTAATATGATATAATAAAAATACATTAATTGATTTTAATATCACATTTTAATGAGAGAGGCTAGGACTGTAAACAGCTGAATAATATAAATAATTTATCAAAACACTAGACACAGGAACATCGAGCAATGTATTACTGTTAAATTCTCGAGCTTGATTTAAAACAGGACCTTGTTAAAAATTCTATACATACAACTGTATTAAACCACGATACACAGAGTTTAAGGTGCGAAAAAATAAAGTTATCAACATGTTCGACGTTTTCATTCACACTATAACTTTCAAACAAACATAATAAGTCATGATCATAGTTGAATAAAAATGTGACTAATGTAAAAAAATATGAACATGTGATCCAGGAACAAAAGTTTATCAATTATGCTTTTTCATGTGAACAGACGACACACACAATTTCGCTATCTCTGCCTTTCATGCAAAAGCAATTTCAAAATATTTTTCCTGATTACTTTTATATAAAAAATCATTATTTATTATAAATAATATGAATAATTTCAAATTTACAACACAGTTATATAGAATTAAATAAATATTAAATTCTTAAAAAAATATTTATATGATTCAGTAGGATAATAAAAATTAAGATCTTATGCAAAATTGCCAGCTCAGACTTAATAAATTATTTTTAATGTGTGTATTGAGAAAACATATTTTTTATTAAAAATTATTGAAAGTTTAAAAAAAAAAGATTTTATCTGGTAAACTAGAAAAATACTCGAGGACATAAAAAAAAATATATTGATTTTGAGAGGTATAATTAGTATTTTTTTATGCCTTACTATGTAAATAATATAATTTTGTATTAGTCGGAGAGAATGTATCTTTCCAGTCCAAGGCTTGAAATAATAAGATATATTATTATACTCCTGACCATCAAAAAGCGTTGGCGCTAAAACAAATCTTTTGAAGTGGGCGACCATCTTTACTTTGTTCAAGCATTAAAAAAATGATCTGCCTCTGGGTCTCTTTTAGAAGTGGACCTCAAAATAGGCAAGGTCGCGAGTGGCTCAAATTAAGTTGTACATAGTCTGTTTGACAAGTCACGTCACTGACACTTCGATGGATTTATTTTGACAGTTCCATTGTTTCGGTTTGGTGCACAAGAATAATACTTCACAGTATATCAATTTAAGCTCAATGAAATAATAAAAATCAAATAAGTCTTTTTCTTGAAAGATTATTTAAAAAAAATGGAAGTACAATTTTTGAGGTGCAATGGACACTGTTCGTCCTCTCGTGTGAATAGATGAAATGAAAATTGGTGCAGAAAGAAAGAGTCGGGCAGAAATTACAGAAAAGATAAAATGTTGAATTAATATTATTAAATATAATATCATTCTTTAAAAATAAAACACGTTTTTTTTCTCATTACAAATTATCGCGAGTTAAGAGTTGACAATGTGCGGGGAGATAAAATCCGTTCTGATCTGTAATAATTAATGTGGAATTATTACAAAAAATAATTTTATTTTTTTAATATCATGCTTTTTCAACAACAGTGAACACTGTAAAATATATATATGTATATTGAATACGTTTTTTCTGACTCAAAATGAACTACATATTATAGTAGTCCATAACTCGATCAATGTATGTCATTAAAACATCAAACTGATATAATTAATCTTTAACTAAAAGAATTGCAACTTCCAACTATAACATATTTAGAAAATGTTTTATTATCAATGTAAGTAAGAATAAGTTTGAACATACAGAAGTGCTTTTATGAAAACAATTTGACTAACACCGGGTCTGTCACACAAAAAAATAATTATACACCTTTTTTAAAACATTTCCTTCTATGTTGTGATTCAGGAAAAATATTTTTATAAATTAAATACATCATGTTAACGGAATATTATATTTTTTACAGTTTACGTATAAAAAAAACACTACACTGCTTACTCGGCATCGAACTTGGTAATTAATACTGGGAAATCTGAGGTTAAGCTTTCATATAGATATAAATATGTTGGCAATATTATTTATATTTTTATAGGCTAGCCCGCAAAAATATTTTTGCAGCATGTTACGGTAAAATTTAAAACGACTGTAAAATTATAACGATCAATCAGTAAACTTGAACTGTAAAAATAGATGTTTTGCATACTGCATATTTTTACGTACATCCCGACACATTTCAATGCAACATAATGGTTTAATTAACTTTTATGCTGCATTGAATAAAGTTATTATCATAATAAGTGTTTATGTTATCTCAATTATATGCGGACATAAAAAAAAATAAAGAATCATCGTATATTATAATAAAGCTATACAAATTAACAGTTAATTGAAAAGTTCCCATACTATGGTCGTTATCAATCACCAAGTCAAAAAGTCTATTCGTTTATCAAATAAATCACAAAACAATCACGCGAAGGTATAATGGTATCTCTCAAGTAATATTTTATAATAATTTAACTGTTAAAAAAGACTATAAAATGTGTTTTTATCGTCAAGTTAAACTGGGAAATAAAATACGGTTCACGCAAAGAAGTTACATTAAGCATTTAAATTTATTTCAATGAAATATCAAGCTGTAGCTATAAATTTTAACTATTTTATTGTTCTTGTTTTTGTTTGGACAACACTGTGAAAATAAAATAGTATAAGTGTTTCATCTTTAAAAAATGACAGTCAAATACAAATTGGTTTCATACATCAATCGAATTTAAGTCAGCAAGCTTTGTTAATTACCAAACATAAACCAATTAAGGAAAAGAATCATTAAAAAATATATTTTTCAATAAAACAATTAACACGTATACAACAACATTTAGACCAAGGAGAAAAAGGCAACAAAAAAAAACTCAATTCATTTTAGGAGATTAAATAAACCTACATACTGCATTGAGTAATTAATTAATTATTTAAATAAAGGCTACCACAAATAAATTGCGATAATAATAAATAATTCATAATTTCGTCATTCATTTAAAATTTAAAATATTTTTATAAACCATTGTCTGTCTCAGTGATTAACCCAATAAATTTTTCTGTACTAACACAATACTATCTAGTAAAAAGTATTTGTGAAGATTCAAACTGACCCTAAATATTACATACTGTAATGGAATTAGTAAAAAAATGGGTTTTTTTGGAAACATTCCTTTAGATTATGAATTGACACTTAACACTATAATAATCAATCTATTATTATTAAATGTTCATCTGAAATTTATCTAAAGAAGAAAAATATAAGTATTTTTTTCACCAAGAAAACATCGTTTAATTGTAACTAAGTAACATTGACCACATTGGGTTAGCTAGTTGTTGATAATCAATTGTCATATATAGTTAAAACTTAATTAGCATTATTTTCTTTTCGTTCCAATTATTATTAAATGTAATGTATTTAAGGTGCTAAGTAACACAATTGTAGTAAGGGAACAAAATTGCGATATACCAATTTTGCTTAGGATGTACATTATATTCAATTATTTTAAAAATAAAATTGAACACTTTATTCGTGTCATTAAGTCCCCAAATCATTTTATCTATTGTGTTGAAATTAACATTTCTCTTTAGACAATAGTAATATCAGAATTTAATTTTTCATATAAACATGTTTAGAAAATTCACATATGTGCAATGCGACGTTAGAGGGTCGTAAATTATTGTATACATCTGATAAGGGTACAATAATAAAACTGAAGTAATAATAATTTATCACCACGTAATTAATTATCCGCTGTAAAAATAGCGTGTTAATTTATCAACACAGTAGCCAAGACGGATTAAAAAAAAGCACACGGCGCCACGTATAAATAGTACACATCAAGAAATGGAGCTACGCAAATATAAAAACAAATATCGTAATGGAAGTAATTTTATAAAAAAATCGTTGAAAATTAACAAGCACATAAAAAGTGTATGATTAAAAAAAGACCATGACATCGTATGCTTAAAAATCAGATTTAAAAATAATAAACACGATATTTTTTTAAATATACATAGCTCAATATTTGTGAATTTTGGTCCATATGAGTTTTTCTCACAGTTAAAGTTTCAATAAAAAGGGCGGGAATAATATACATTGAGTTTTCCATTGTTAAATTCCGTCTAATCAAAAGCGCAACAGCGGCATAAAGCAGAACTTGTGCAATGTTATTTTTGCATTTAATTAATTAAAAGCTACTCAAATAATTCAGAGAAATAAATTAGCCTTCATTTAAAAGCTCGCAGAGAACACTTTTTCTTACGCTATATACAATGACCGGATACCTACATATACAAACATGATATTGTAAGAATTCTTCTGGGCATTCAAAATGAGACAATTAAATATATTTTCACTTTAGTATCATTATCAATAAATTTCAATAACCACGAAAAATAAAG
Organism: Himalopsyche anomala; assembly: GCA_031772345.1. Taxonomy (NCBI): domain Eukaryota; kingdom Metazoa; phylum Arthropoda; class Insecta; order Trichoptera; family Rhyacophilidae; genus Himalopsyche; species Himalopsyche anomala. Next base: position 14,847,653 of record CM062822.1, on the reverse strand, counting down.
TCTGAGAATCTAAATGCATCGCGAAAGCGTTTTTTTTAAAAGATGGGCCTAAAATCTTATTTTTTCTTTCGTGAATTGTGACAAAATGTGTCCATATGAAGGATGAGATAAAACACAAATTTTCGTCTGACATCATTGATGGATAACCTCTTTAATATGATACATAATAATTTTATAGTGTCATTGTGAATACAAGTCATCTGTTTATTTAAAACTAATACGTGTAGTTTTTACAAAATAAAGATAGCTAAATAATTCGCCGAGATAAGTGATACAAGAAATGTATGCGTCAGCGGATGCCGCTAACACTACTGCATTTTGTATAGGACATCGTGTCCACACCTCCAATGCATCAATACAGCTATCGGCAACATTTGGAATTAATTACTGATTAAAATTTAATATAACATACTATTGTTGTAAACTTTATTTTACATTCACATACTGTCCAAATTCCACAAGGCTCCTTATTTAAAAGATAAGGTAGACATTTTAATCCACCTGCAGTTTAAATATTTGTCGTAAGAGGCTTTTAAGAGTCGATTATACTCTTTTACGACTTCATAAAAGTCATTAAGTATTGACATTAATTTATCTGAGTTATTTTAAATTATTAATAACGGTTCTAGTAATCAGTTAGATCTGGGAACAATCTGCATTACTCTGACCAAAGTATGTGAATAAATTTTATTTATTAGTTATAATTAAATATGACGCATCAAAAAAATAGTTGTCGACCTCTTCGACTTGATATGTTTTGTTGCATTTGTTATTAATTTAATGAATGAACGCAAGTTGTATGAATGAAAAGTAGAATTAAGGGCATTCGAGCGTCAACATAATAACGTTTAACAGTTTTAATCACCATAAAAATGATAAACCATATATTCATTATCTTTATTCGGGACCATAAAATAATTTCATATGTCATGACCGTACTTCTCAATGTCAGAGGTCGTTCACATGTCCCTTAAAATTATTTAGTTTTGTTTCATTTTATTAATTTTCACGGTTTGCAATTAAGATACCAACATTACACATCGAAATTTGATGGGCGCTATTTTATGATAAAGCATGTTAAACAAATTGATATTGAAAATTTCATTTAAAAGGTTTTAAGCATATTTGGTGTGTTTAGTCATTCATTTATTTATATTTAATAATGAAGCATTTATACTAGGTAATCAAAAAGAAACTGTGAAAGTAAACACGAAAAGTATTAACCTACAGTTCATTAATTATGAGGTATATGTTATGTTATGTCACAAATAGTACTACAGAAACAATTTACTGAAAATTAAAGTATATTATATTTTCATTTATAATTAGCTCACTCGATAGTCAGAGTTATCACTAGTTTTCATAATTTTCTTCGATAACCGTGGTAGTCAATTGATATATACATATATCTTAACCACTTGAATACCAAGCGGACACCGGTGTCCGGAACATATGCAAGCGAACACGGATGTCAAAGACATTTAAAAAATCAAATACTTGGTATTCTAATAGAATATAAGCAATATTTTGATGAATATGTGTAGTGCTATCTATACTGAGTCAATATAGGTTTTTAAAATATCGAATTCGAGTGTATATTAGGCAAAATTATTTTTCTCAAAAACACGCAGTATCTCTGGGAAATATTAATAATTTATTTGCGCGGTATTCAAGCGGTTAAATTCAGTATTTTTCATCCACCCACCGACTTAATGCCGCAACCTTAAAGAATATGACAAAAGCAATTTTCGATTTTTCTGTCAATTGTAATTTTTTTTAATATGTATTGTCAGTGTAATATCAAATGATTTATAAGTACAAGTGTATATATTTATGAAAATATATGTATACCAGAATATCAATCTAATCAAAAAGGATGTGTAGGGAACCAATCCAAAATCGGCGATATGTTGTGTTCTCAATATTTAATTCTCCCTTTTTTTCATCTCTTGCTGATCTCATTATTTTATTACGCATTGTAGATATAGGCGGCACAGTAACTTAAATAACTTTATTCATATGCTGAGCAAATCCGTTGAAATATAATATCTGTGTGACATGTTCTGTCCTTTAGATCCGTGACGGTCACACCCTTCGTAGACACTTTACATCACAAAATGCCGTTGAGATCTCATTGATTGTATTTACAGTACTCTTTCACAAGATAGCAAGGAAACATTAACTTATTCTAGCACTATCAAAATGACAGCTTCCTGTACCACGTTAGGTACTATTTATTTTCTTTCTTGTTACAAAGGAGATATAAAAGAAGAAATATGTGTAATATAATAAACGTACGATTTCGATTTTCTGAAACTGAGTATGTAAATTTTTTACTGCCTATATTATTAATTTTATTGCAAATTGTAAGCATTAAAATTTTATAGAAAGATTTATTGCAAGTTATTGCCATTCCAATTTTACAAATCCGTCTTTTAGTTATTGTCTGAGATTTTTTATGGAAAATGACACAAAAGCACGTTTTATGTAAATTAAATATTTTCATTTTATGGAATGTATGAATCTGAATATGCAGCACTTTCACAAAAGGTTAAATGTAACAAACAAGACAAAATAAAATAAATTTATTTTACTTTTTAAGGGTCTATTGGATATAACTATAATTTAATGACGGCATTATAGAATTTACCACAGCTACTTAAGTATTATTAGTTTACAATGAATAACATAAATGTTTTAAATGGCTTTGAATTAACTTTATTTGTCTTTGAATATTTTTTTTTTATTAATAGCATAGGATATTTATTATACAAATTGATTTTTAAATTCTCTGTAGAAAGTAATCACATAAAATATATGGGCTTAGATTATTCTAATTATAATAATTATAAATACGAAGTGTGTATCATACAAAAGTTTAACAAACAGATCGGTCGACTAGGACTTCTAGTATTGGTATTGACCGTTGCGCTCACCCTCGTCTCATTAAATACAGTTAGTCATAGAAAAATTATAAAGCTTGACAATTACAGAAATTGGTTAAATAAAAAATTAAACAAATCACACCTTATAGCACACAAAGAAATTTTATATTCAATAAAAAAAAATGATAAAATATTCGAACTACATTATTGCCTACCCATACTAGTTTGATCCTGTTCTTTTGCCCGCCATTAATGAATATAATGACAAAGGACCTTAGTCGTAATAATATATATTTAATGTATATCTACAAATCGTATTTCAGGTTTATAATTATGAACAAAACAAACATGATATTCATAATGGGCTCAATTTTATTACCTATATCTCTGGTCTTGTTTTGAATAACAAATTGAAAATTTAAAAAATCACATACACGTAAGGTCATTAAACCATCTTAGTACAAAACTGAATCGCGTATCGAAAATATTCCAGTTTTTTTTAATCTGTTGAGACACTGCCGATCTTAAGATATGGAATTTATAACTGTAGAAAGGCGAAGAGAATTATCAGTTATGTTAATGTGAAATATGTCGTACATGTCATAGATTTATTGATACGATAGATAAAACAACCAGATTGCTCAATAAATTCATTTCGACAAATTACTTTGATTGCCAAATTTGATATCGATTTGAAATTGGGGTATATTTTTTCTTAAGTGGTGGCGAAGATTTATTCTTAACAGTTTTGTGTTAGAATGGTAAATATCTAGCAAGTGTGCTGCTTACAAGATTTTAGAAACCAACTGCTATGAGGCAACCAGACATCTAAATAAACTTTTCATTCAAAATAGTAATAAAAGAATTAAGTCAACCAATTAATTTATACTATTACGAAATCAAATTCTTTAAAACGTAATTAAGTAAGGCAATTATAAATATTTTATTTATCGTGCTATAAAACTGAGATCACAATCCAATTAAGATTTTTTTTTGAGATCATGTCCACACAAAATGTGGAGTGTATGGACTCCTAATGGATGGCTTAGTCTATATTTTATAAAACTTAAATATACACAGAAATATTACATTTAAAAAAACGAGTTCATTTCTTTTACAAATACTGGATTAAAATAAAATTGTAAAAATCATCTCCGGTTCCTGCATATTGTATGTAATTAAACGTACATAAATCTCCGCCGAGTACAAAAGCTTATGTTTAACTTGCAATAATTCAAAAATTATTACTGGGGTGGAAACAACCCCTTCGATTAACGAATCGCCGTTTCGTATTCAAATGAACAGCTTTAATAGCAGATTATTTGTTTTTTTAAACGCCTCTAAAATCTAAATCATAACCAATAATGTTGAAATATTTAAAGAAATTCATATATTAGGATAAATTTTAATTTTAAATCATTCAAAAGTCTGTGTCCGTGAGTTATTTATCGTTTATTAATTACTATATTAAATGCTTTTTTTACTGATTCAATGTAATAGAAAATTTTATTTTGATAAAATTTTAATCCGACCTTTTCAACATTTTATTTATTATGATATTTATTTTATCTTAATGAAACAAATATCGCATGGCACAATATTTCAAGTCTGTCAGGAAACATTTTATTTTGCATTACTACTGAAAAGCACGCGAGATTTTTTCTACCAAGTAGGTTATTTGATTTAACTCTCGTGTGCTTCTTACAATACGGTATATGAACCGAATAATATTTTATTTCAATAATTTATTTTTATCGATGATATTAATGTATACTTTTTGATTTAGTTTTGTTCGTCGTCGGTCATTATTTTAACCTAATAATAACCTATTAAATAACGAAACGATATAATTTTCAAAAAAAGTCAAAATAAGAATTCAGTGATGGAATTTAACTTCCTCTAAAAACCCTTACGTTATTGGTATTAAAATACGTATCTTCAAATAAGAATAACACTTATTTTTTTAGTGTGCAGAATATTTTATTTAAATTTCATTAAATCCCCGCGTTTTTTTTAAATTGTTCGTATTCAACAAATAAATTATTAACAAAATGAAATAAGAGGCTGTATAATTAGGTTAGGTTAGGTTAGGTTATGATTAGGTTAGAATAATATAATGTGCCAAGCATTCTTTCATTTTAACCGTATCGCGCTTTCAATTGAATGCTTCAAACGTTTATATTTTTGAAATTCATCTACGATGATTAAATAAAAGTATATCTATTTTTTACAATTAGTATCATTTGTTGTACGCAATATGAAGATATGCAAGTCATATTTATCATAATTTATCACTTTACAAAAACGAATACTCCACAATTTGACAATCTCACTGACCATCCACATTTCCTACACTCCCCAATATTTAAATTCGGAATAGCAGTGAGGGAAAGTGTGGCGACCTTTCAAAATATGAAATATGATAAGCGGCGCTTTCAGGAAACAAAAGACCAACAGGGGGAGGTTCGCATACTTCTTCCGAGCGGACAATGTTTACTTTTTTCAAACAATTAAAAAATATATGAAAACCGGTTTCAGCGTAGCTACTGCAGGACGCGTGCTTTGTTAACTCAGAGTGTTTATTTAATGTTACTCTTTCAAAATCAGACCCTTCAGTTTATTGAGTGAATAATTTCTAATTATTTATAATGTCCGGAGAATATTTTCATTTTTTTCTTTCATATTTAACTTTCAGTTTAAATGGCCCGTTAATTGTTTCCAGCTGCTCGAATTTGTTATTTATGGCTTATATTTTTAAAAAGCAGCACGCGTTTGGTAAAGGTTTATAAAAAATAGAGCCATTTTTCATATTCAGGACGTCATAACCGGTGGCCGATACAAATTGCGATTTGTATAAACTTTATCATGTTAAGAAATCAGTAGAAAATGACGGCTTATGTGTACGTTTAATTAAGATTATTGAACAATCTATAAGCCTAAAATGATGTAATGAATAAATAAATGGCATATCAATATACTTTTATTTCATAAATATTTACAAATATGAACTAGTTATTAACGAGTATGTATTCGGATTAAAGCTGTAAATTAATAACTGACAAAATAAAAATGAACATGTATTATTTGAATTCAATAAAATTATTTCTGATTATTTTTAGGATCTCATAACATACACATTACCGATTTAAAGTTAATGATGAATGCATGTGACAGTATGCTGAAACTTATATTTTAAGATTATGTGATATAATAAGTAAACAATTGATATTGTATTTTGTTCATACTAATTAATATTTGTATCAAAATATGTAGAGTAGATCTCCTACAGATACTTACCTACACTATACGACAACATTTCTTAACCTTTTCTACATTGACAGTTATTTGTTTTTATGCAATTTTAAAATTACGATGTCTCTTTACATTTTTCCTACAATATTTGATTTATTTCTCCTGTAAAAAGCCTATATATTTGAGTTAAAAAATCACTATCATATACAAGTACTCATGTTCTCTCAACTTATTATAAAATGCAACAAAACAAAAAAGTTAGAAACTGCTGTGATCTAATTACAAATTCAATTAACTCATTATATATTTTTTAATTAATGGTTCTCCAGTCGCAGAAAAAGTAACAACAGTCGTATATAAGAATTTAATCAAAAGGGTTTCTTAGTGTATATAAATTTAATAATGATTTAATTCGAATTTTATTTTAAGGGGTGTCTTTTATTTGAAACTCGATACGAAATTAAATAGAACTCATTCAAAAGTATTCTGAGTTTCAACCCATCACATTTAAAAAAAAAACGGGATACATTTTTCGCTGCATTCATTGTAATTTTATTATTCAGTCTACTGGAAATGATTAATTTGCCAAAATTGAAACACGATACCTACGTACATTTGGAGATCTTTTTTTGAGTTAGAATACATGAAGTACCATTCATTGACAACATTTTGATACATTGAACATATATAATAAACAAAATAAAGCTATGATTTTATTTAAATACTAGTAATATATAACTTATATTTATAAAATACTGATTAATACGCATTTCCAGTTTGAGAGTTATATAAAATATAATATACCAGACTTCTATCCGCTATCATTTCTAATGGTTTATTCCAAAAATTTCGTTTTTTTTTTTTTGTAAAACCGAAAATATCATGTACATTATGTGATGTAATTAATAAAAATGTAGAAACTTTTGTTAAGTCATGTCTTCAATTATGTACACATATCAGACTATAGCAGATTTTTTTAAAGAAAATTTAGGATTTAAAATGAAGGTGGTTGGTGAAATTATAATATTGAATTTGAATCGTTCAACTTTTGTGCACTCCCAAAACTTTTTTCCACTAACGACTTTGGTTTCTTAATGCGTAATATATTGTTTGTATGTAATGTAATATTTTTTCATTTTTTTCTTTTTTATTACAAGCACGTTCTAGCCAGCCAGTTAAAAGTATGTCCGCATCACTGAAACATGAGATACACGTTTTGTTAAATGTCATTCAAACATATTGATTCATCATGAATCGGAAGTAACGAAGTGGCATTACAAAAACAAATATGTCGGTAATTGTAAATCTATTATTTTTTTGTTTTACCAGACATATAAAATGATACTTCGATATTATTCGTAATAGGATTTTTATCAATACATACCCCGAATTCACTTTCCCTTAATTGAAAGATATTCCACAAGTATCACACATAAAAAGCATCCAGATTACAGATAAATAAATGGTTTTTAATTATTTTTTTATCAGAGACTGACGATCCAAAAATGTCGGTTCTTTATTGCTTGAATCCCATGCCATTTCCATAAGTTTATGAGTGTCTGTCGACCTGATGATGATCTATTATTTGCCAAATCGTGTTGTATGCGGACCTAGTTGAGATACGTAAGAAGAACGGATATTCAAAGTCATAAATCGAGCGATAATATCAAGGTAACGAAAGATTAACAACCCAAACCTCTGATGGTTCATTAAAAAATACATGAAATACAAATCTGCCATTTAATGTTAATCTCAGCGCCGTAAATCACTGAAGTACATTCTTGAAGAGATTAATCCAAGAAAGGTCAGTTATGCTTTACATCGTGATTTTTTTATTTTTTTACTGATATTTTGCATTAAATTATTTGACCAGTCTTTTTTATGTATTATACGTCAACTAGAGCTATAAATATTTTTTCAAAATGTCGTTAAATTGAGAAGCAATATGATGTCACTGTAGCTCTTAAATAAGATTGATAAATGCATATAACGATGAAAAAAGTAAAATATATTCATTCATAAAATAATTACAGCTTCATTTATGAAATCGCTCTATATTACGAAAGAAAAAACTTAAATTGTGCTATAAACATTTAACAAAATATAACGACTGATATATCGATCGTTAAGTTCTTTATTCAGACATATCCAACTAACTTCTTTTGAGATAATGGGAAAAGCAATATTCAAATGGTCACCATAAATCAAGTATTTTTAATCTGTGCTTGAGATTTTTTTTTTTTAGAAGTTTATTGGCATAACATTTTTTGGTATTTTTTATGTATGCATCTGATTACTGGACCCAATATAACGCAAATTAGTATACTGAATCCATATGTACGACGAATTTTGATTTACCAGAGTTTTCCGGCTAACGAACTTGATGATATAAAGTTTTTTTTTAAAAAAAATCTTGTATAACAACCCTACTTGGATAAGACTATTTTTTTAATATTTGTAAATCATTTATTTCTGCATGTCCGCCATTACTGATTGTTTTTCGCGTACCACCAACCATCAATTACGTACCACGGGTTGGAAAACCTTGATCTAGACAATAAAGTACATTACGGTGGCGACCTTATATTTGGATCTCTAAAAATGAATATATTTTACAAGTGGTTATCACTCGTGTCTTTCAAGTTGTACGATACGTAGGTGTTCGTAATTTAAAATTGAATAATTTGTTGGTATTTATACAACCCATTATCTAGATTTAAGTCGCACACTAATACATTCTTACCGCTTCTAATAACTACAATTCAGTAACCAATTCAAATTAAATGATATTATCTTGTTCGGATCGTAACACTTCAAGGGGAAAATTGATAGAAAAGTGTATTTTTTAACAAATCTGTTTCTGAATGGACTCCCATGGTAGTATATCCGGACGAGTCAATCGCTTAGTCTCCATTTCGAGGAAGGGGAGAATAAAAGATAAGGTCAAAGGGACTGGTTGCAAGATACGTGCAAAGAATCTAAACTAATGGAAGTGGGAAGGAAGGGTTATACAAAGTTATTTTACTATGCATATCCTTAACGAAGACAAATGACGAAGTAAGTAAGCAAAATTTTAAAAAAGGTCTGGTATAAATAGTATGATGAAAAATCACTTCGAATGTTTAAATTTAAGTACTTTAATAATACGGTAAAAAATATCAATTTATTTAGTTATATAGAATTTTTAAATCAGTTTATAGCTATTTTGACTTATGCTATCGTCAGAACTATGTTTAAACTTATTTACACAGTTATTTACACTTAGACTTACACAATACTATGCCGGTATATACAATATAATCCAGTATATAAAGCTGAGTAAATGTAGGTTTCAACATAATTCTGACGATGGCATAAGCCGAAATAGCTTTTAGTTGTAGACTTTATTGTTTATCATATTACAATGGAGTTCTACCAAGTAAGTGACAATTCAATCAATACTCAGTATATATTTAGTGAAATGAATCTTCCACTTCATTTAGCAAGCTTGGGTATTCTTTTTCAGAAAAGGGCCCCTTTGAAATTCAAAATTTACGAAAAGCCGCTAGTAACATAATATTTTATTTATAGAAAAACGAAATTGTTAAATATCTTTTTTTTTTTTTAAATTAAGTGTTAAATTTTTAATTTGTATTATTAATGCTGCTTGTAAATATATTTTCATTGATGACGTAACGAAATTGATCGAGACATTCTACCAATATTCTAATACAAGGAATAAAAAAATGAAAATCAATTTAAACTAAAACTTTTTCTTCATTTTAAACACAGAATGCAAGTAGGATGTAATTATATTGCTTTTAACCGATTGATTTTAAAAATGAATGTTTTTATGATACATACTGCTATTTTCAATATGTATACCAAAACAGTAGACACATACCCACATATAATAAAAAATACATGATAGTGTTAACAAATTCAGCTACTGTCTATCGATAAATAAATAAATTATGATTTTTTGTCTCGCTTGCATGTATTTATTATATGATTGGACTACAAGGATGCAATTATTAAAATTATGACTCAATTCGGCTGCCTGCATTTAATTAAAATGAATTCGTTTGGTTGTTTGACGTGCATTTATTTGTTTTATGGCGGTACTGAATTTTAATAATAATTTTCGAAAATATTACAGTAAAGTAAACATTAATAATTTAAAAATATAATATATTTTTTTACAGAGATAAGAGTTTACGTTAACGTTTATAGCTGGATATAGTATGGAGGAAGCATATGGAATGTGATTTGCAAAATAATGCATATGGAGTTCCCGTGAACTTTTTATCTCTGTAGTGATCGCACCCTTCCGTCTGCAAACGATGGTAAGGGGATGCAATTTACAATTTTTCAAAAACTTTATCGATGAAGGAGACTGGAAGAACCTTGAAGTTGTCGCGTCCTGGTACTTGAAGCTCCATAAATAAATGTATAATAGATTAAACAAAACTCTAGCATGTATTAACAACATATTGACGATTGATATCTACAACTACATACTGCAAATAAACAAACTTTTAGCACGTACCATACTCATCAGTCATCACGTCTGTTTTTTTTTATTAATGGTATTAATATAAAGGTAATGAAACGCGTTTGAATAATAATGGATCAAATCTTTATTTTATCACGAAATAAATAAACAAATAACTTAGTGATGATTAATTCAATTTTAAGCTGACCTTTCAAGTTCTTTGATATAACCGGTGGCAATAAAACGATAAACTTTATTGTAAGCTGTTTAAGATTGATAAAATTTGAAAGATGCTACTGAATTCGAAAGTTTAATGATCTTTAGCATCACGCAAATATTATTTTAGTATTTTATTGCGTCCACGCCAATGGTAGTTAAGCAAGTCCTAAAGATTCATAATGATTCAAACATTTTTTTCAATGGAGCCGATTCGTGAAGTATCAAATCATCTCTATCTTTGTTCACACAGATTCAATTAAAAATATCATATTTTATCCTTATAACGTAGGCGGTCTAAATCTAAGAAACCGCTCTTGGTATATTTTTTTAATTCGATCTTAATATTCTAACTTACAATAATACCATGTGTTAAATTTGATAACTTTATTATTCCATTTGTGTTACAGAATGTAACTTGTTCGCCTCTTTGAGAAGCATCATCAGACAACATCGTAAGGTATAAGAATAAACTTAAAATTGATTATAATTTTTATGTTATAAATTACACAATAAATGTAGGAGTTTGTCCTTTTCTACTGAACAGGGGGGTAAGATACAAACTTTGATAACGTTAGTTAAGTAATTATATTAAAATTGGTACTAAGAATGGTAAATCACAATGGAAATAAATTCAACAATTCTGATCTGCCTATCTTATTTAAAACGTTATTTACTTACGTTTCCTTTTTATTAATTTCCAAAAACTCCAAATTATCATATAATAAGAAAATATATATTTAATTTTGGTCTTTGTTTTTTTGAGCTTTTTCATCTGATTATATTCGGTTTTTATCATATCACTGAAAAAATAAATAAAAGAAATTAATTAAATTCAATATATTTTCGATAGTTTCAACAGTATTTTTTTAAACTTTGTTTTTAAATATACAATTTAAACTGATTGTGTGTGACACCTAGTGAAATTACATGAAGAAAATTGAATTTTACTACCAGCAGTATTTCAAAATAAATCTTAATCTAGTAAGCACGAAGCTTTTCGCATCTTGAGTAAAGTTAACGTAAAACAAAAAAAGCTATGATATATTAATATAACAGTACATCACTTCTCTGGTTCTTGACTTTATATTTCGTACATTGGTTATAAAAATGTTATTTACATAATGCTTATATTAATAATAGAAAATTAAATATAAATCTAAACGAAATTTAAATTTATGTTGGGAAAATTATTAAGGCGTTGATTTTGATGTTAGGATTAAAATTTAATAAATATTCATATAATTTAGAATGAGCAGGGATATACAACGTGTAATCGTACTGTGAAGTGTTTCTTGAAACGTTATCTTACAAAAAATGTTAATTTATGCCCAAACAATTTGACAGAAGTTTACAAAGGATTTGTTTCATGGGAACGTTCTTTATGCACCTACATCAGAAATAAACAGATATTTTGAATCCAACCTAACTATTTGCAGGCATTTTGATTGTATTTGACAAGATAAAATTATGACGGGCGGAGATTCGAACTCAGATATGAGCCAACGCAAGTGTACACGTGGTTAATTATTCAAATATTCTATATTATAATGAGATCTTGTTTTTGAGTGATTCATTTGCGAGCTTACTACGACAGCCATATAATTCCAATTATATAATAAAACATGAGGTTAATAAACCCATTCGTCTAGCTTAATAATACTAATAGGAAAATCAAGGTGTCGTATCTAAAAAGGGGGCACATAAAAACATCATCTAATCCCTTCTTAACTTATTTTCTTGGTGGATATAAAGGATTAACAATAAAGTGGACGATTAAAAAAAATATTTTCAACAAATTAGGCGGTGACTATGTAATAATATTGGTAAAAATATTATTTTGATTTTTATTTAACCTTCGGGTTCCTATGGGGTAAATACGCATTTCAAAAATTACCAGAAATATCTAGCTGATGTTTATTGTAATCTCCAATAATACCTCAACAAATGCAATGCAAATACCCCACTTTGTACCCCATCGCCTCTCGATCCTATTTTCGACGTTTCGGTACTCGAGTGTTAAAATAGATTAATTTATATAGAAAATAGATTTCATTCAATAACTTTGTTATGACACTGCCTATGTTATTTAACAAAAGGTGTCACGTGCTTCGCCTCTTTCAGAAACTTCTTCAGACTCACTAGCGTAAGTTTATTCAGTAGCTTTTATCATTAAATTAAAATTAATATTAATTCTTAGCTTTTTATTATCAGGTATGAATTTAACTATTTTGGAAAGGTGGAGAAAATTGAATAAGGCGGCCAAGGATCACCCTGGACTGCAATGGCAAGAAAAGGAAAAATATTTGTTTTGTTTTATACGCAGATTTAGTTTAATTTTAATTTAAGTATACATTCATTAAATAATCAATTATAATGAATTAAATCACATTATAAATGTATTTTGGAAAGGAATTATAAAGTATGTCAACACACACTGACAGATAGAATAATGTAAACTCACTTAGAATTATCATTATCAAAAATTAACTTTCAAACATCTATCCAACGTTTATATTATATATTGTATACTTTTGAATAATGGAAAACAATATATATATTACTATTTTACTAACCCTTTAACCTAGGTTACAATATAATAATTTATGTAGCTGAGGAAGTACGTAACATTAGATATTTTTCTAAGATGTAAATTTAAATGTGTGTAGATATAAGAAAATATTATAATTGGTTTTAATAACACAATTTCATATAAAATGTGATAGTATAAGAAAAATATATATAATACAGGTATAGTTATAGAACGTAAATGATTAAAATATTAAGACATAAATTATAAAACATTTTGATAAAAAACAATATTAACATGCAGCATTATAATGCAGTATGAAGTGCTAAGTGGATTTACGATAAATGCGCATAGAATAAATTATTTTTAATACTCGGATTCACAAGCGTGTTATCTTTAAATCCCTTTCCGCTACCTGGATTTTTATCCGTTCATTCTCACGGGCTTAAGAGGCTTAAGGAATCTAGATAATGACAGAAATCCCTACCTCTTAATAAGATTATTAAATCACCGTTTAATCTGAATCACGCGACCGCCATAAACATCTTACATCACGAATGAAATATGTGCGGCAAAATTAGGAAGATACTAAATCAAGAACGTTCTCACGTTAAGTTAATACTCGAAGAAATTAATGTAAATGCAATTAATTATAAATCAGAACTAGCTCGCTTGTGCATATATTTCAATTTTACACCATGTTTGATTATTTCAAATAAATTATATACAGATTTCCATCAATTAACATGCAAGTTTTAAAAAAACGATGTGTCGTAAATGTATTGGTAGGATGTAGTTGTATTTTTTACGGATATATTTTTATTTGTATCTTACATTTTCTTGTTCCTATATATTGAGATATTTTAACTATCGCAAAATATACAAGTGTATTTTCTTAATTTAAGGATCACTATGATATAAATGTAAATGATATATTATAATAATCAGTGATTTATCAGCAACCGTAAAAATAGAAGCAAATGAGGACACAAAGATAAACCGAATTACAGCAAATCGAAAATCGATGATCGGGTTGACATTCCCACTCATACACAGATAATTATTGTAAGTACAGTGAAACCCCGTTTCTACGTTTTTCTCTTGAAATAGTAATAAAACAGTAATAAAAAGAAGAAAAATGCGGGAAATCTTCAAATAATACAACAAAATGTTTAATTTTTTAAAAACTTATCACTTTGTTTAGTAAATACGTTTATTTGTGTAAGTTCTTAATAACAGGTTGTCCATTTACGGTTGGGGACTTCAACTTTAACAAAGATCTCTCAAACTCGTGTTTTTCTAAGTTAACTCGTTATTCTACTGAACTTTTTTCAAAGTCTTAAATTATTTTCAATTTCCCAGCTAGAGTTATAATTTTCTTCATGGGGGAATATAAGTTGTGGTATAGAAAAATTGGCGAAACGAGTTTCGAGACAAGATTATTTATGAATGAAATGAGAAATATTCAACAAAAATGATCAATCGGGATAATATTTGTGACATAACAACAATATTTAGACGATAGAATGAGGAAATCGGGGAGCGATTGATGCGGGATTATTTTACGTTGTTCTTATGGGAGTTTGACCAGGACTGTGAAAAATAAACGAAAATGCGGGGAAATGAAGAATGCAAAAACGGTAGATCGGAGTTCCATTGTATTTAAGAATTTGTTAAAACAATTTTTATTAAGTAATTATTTAACGATTTAAAAACCAAAAACTGAAAGCCAATTTCGGTACAGGTCATTCCAGTACTTGTCTCGTATCCGTATGAGATCTAGAGGAATTTTTCGAGATAAGGACCATAGTATGGGCATTTTTAATGATCGATGGCATGTAAAAAAAGACTCATGACATAGCACAATCAGAGAGTATGAAATATGTTAAACAGCGGTCCAAAGTATTTCCCTCAGGCATATAAAACGCTCTGCTCAGATAGAATACAGTGATTCTAAAATATAGTAATTATCTATACACGGCAGTATTGTGTAGACATATATTATGGACGTAGGCATTATTTATAAAGTAACTTTGCTAGCCAGTATTATTATTTATTGATTATTTTATTTATGGCAGAGACTACGCGTTAACAAAAAAATATATTAGCCGACAAATAGTTTATGAAATGATTGATATATCAATATATTTATTTATTTTGATTGGTTTTAAAGTAGTGAAATTATCTTTACAACAGTGAAACATAAATATGCGTTTTCTTTTTATAAAATTATCATAAAAGTGTTTCGGAATAAAAGTAAATATAGTGTATTCAACAGTTAATTAGGATATTATATTACAAATATTACTTCCACAAGAATAGTGTTATATTATTGTGAGATATATAAATATCATGAAACCCTAAAATAACATAATTCGTGTAGAAATAAATACTCTTCTATTGTAAACCTTGTTCTAGGTTCTATCAAGTTAATATCAATTCTATCAATTTGATTACAAATTTATTAAGTTAGATTTTTTTAAGAAATTAACCACATTTGTAATCTTCGTATTTTTAAAAT
This sequence comes from Himalopsyche anomala, assembly GCA_031772345.1. Lineage (NCBI taxonomy): Eukaryota > Metazoa > Arthropoda > Insecta > Trichoptera > Rhyacophilidae > Himalopsyche > Himalopsyche anomala. Next base: position 14,831,775 of record CM062822.1, on the reverse strand, counting down.
GTTAACAATTTCACAAAATTTCAAAAGATTTTTCTCATCAATGTAAATCTAAATGTGTAGAAACTTTTTTTAGAAAAGATTTGAGTATTTTCTTTTAAATTAAAATATAATTGATGATGAAAATGTTTGAGAGTGAGTTAATGTGTAGGCAATATTAGTTAGGTATTTGTTATTGTTAATTGAACACATAACTTCAATTTAGTTAATACAGTAGATATAATAGTAACAATGTAAAGGAATGTTACGTGTCTGATACGAAGGACTTCAGGTAGATTTGGCTTTTAGAGCACTTAAAAATTTACGTCAGTTTCAATGTACAATAAATTTAATTAACTTCCAGAAAGATACACAATAATGGATGTAAGAATGTAAACAATGAACACAAAAAGAGAGTCGGATTTTATAAAGAAAACTCAATTTGAATTTAAAATTCTAGCTTCAGAAAGACAACAGAGCTCGTGCATCAGAGAGTATTTTTTTTTTAAATAACTCTTTTGAAATAAAAAAGGGAATGAATTGAAACTTTTGTGAATAAAATTAGCCAATCTTTTTGACCGTTGATTATAAATTTCAAATAAAAATAGAAAAAAAATGTATATTTGGATGAAAAATGTAATGATTTAATTTACAATTCAACAGTTTATTTATATATTTTTTAATAAGGTGAAAGTTTGTATTAATATCATAAAAATGTGATGGTGAAACATTTGTCTTAATTTTTTTTAACTAAAAATAACTAATAAAAATATATTTCAAAAAATTTACTCGCTGACAGTACTTAAAAATAAAATACTACAATATAATATAACACATGTGAAACTCATCTTTCAATGACATTGTTAGGCATAGTTCCGTTATGGTTAGAAACATCACACCAAAAGCTGTATCTTTTGTATTTCCTCATATTATACAATGTATGTTTAGATCTAATAATAGACTGAGCAATAGTTGTTAGTAAAATATCATGCCATTACATACATTCTTACATCATATTATTTCTACTGAGTTAATGATATTTAAATTTTATTTACTGTTACACATGCTTACATGAAAATAAAGCCGTTTAATAAAAGCATAACTGATAGATATAAAATATTTTTGTTTAATATTTTCCTTCTCATGCATGGGCTCACAGAAAAAGATTATATTATACATAATTAAAAAAGTATAAGTTATGGCAGTTTTTTAATTTAAAATCTGTTAAATTACTTAATAGTTTTATAAATATTTTTCATTCATAAAGAAAAAAAACTCAATTATCCGGACTTATTTGATATGAAGTTCACGTGATAGTTCACGTAATGAAAAATCTGGACAATTGAAATAAGTATAATTTAAATGGTAATTCAAGTACATTTAATGTTTTTTTTCTCAAAACTAGTTATACTGCTATGTATCAAAAGAAGGTACTATAATTATGAAAAATCTGTTTCTTTATATTGTTCAATCATACCTTCTATAAAGTGAGAGATCTAGCAAATTACAAAATAATGCATCGCTCCACTAGGAGTTCATATTGTTAAGAGATAACTTTCTTTAGAAATAAAATATTTACTAAGCCATATTGCAAGATTATAATGAGAATCGTTTTGAGTAATAATTGCGATGACACCAAATGGATCTCAAAATGAAAGTGATTGAGCATTTTTGAAAATGGAACGGCGCAATAATTTTAATGGCAACACATAAATATGCTTTTTATACAGATTTATTTTCAAGGCGGTTAGGTGTGACATAAAAGTTAGTGTGATTGCTATCTGACACTTAAATATATTACAGACAGTAAATAATTGCCGTCATTATATTTTATGGGCGGAACGCGTAATTGCGTTGTTCAACATCAATATCACACAAATATTGAGACGGAATACCTTGGCAGTTTGAATTTTCTCGCAGGGTATAGAGGAAAATATCAACTGGATAACATTAAACTGCAATGTTTCACCCCCCAAAAAGACATTGTTGACAATATTCCACATTTGTTATTCTTTAATTTCTCAATACTTAATTACTAAATATTCTATAACATTACAAAAATAATCAATTTTGTAACCTGTATACTGTAGTCGTAAAATTTACCGTATAACAAATATTTATAAACTTTGAAGTATACTCCTATAGTACTTATCCATTTAATATTCTGATTAAGCCATAGGGCAGGGATGGCGAACCTTTTTCGCAAGTGGGTCAAATTTGATTTTAAAAAAATTAAAAAATCATGTCACGGGATTGGGATTAGCTCTCCGAGGAATTTGAAATCCTCGATTTGGTATACTTTTTCCCGGATTGTCACAGAAACTCGTTTTTCATCATTTCTAAAAGTTCAAGCGGGTCGGATAATTTCTCACGCGGATCACTGTGTGACCCGCGGGTCCCTGGTTCGCCATCGCTGCCATAGGGTATACGTTATTTTTACGTATAACATAAAGAAGAAGGTAAACAATTTATAACCCCAACTACAGCACTGTTTGTAGGTACATTGTAAATATCATCAACCGTTCTGGCTTCGAAACACGTATGTCATATGAGAGGAATTATACAATCCACTACTTTGAAATTTCTCTCCCAGGAACTAAAGAAAAAATAAATCTTTTTTTTTAGTAAAATATTATTCGACAACTCGAATTGGCGAACTCTTTCCACTTATTATCCATCTCCAGAAAACGTTAAAGTTGAATGGCGCACTTTCAGTCAACAACTATCATTACTTTTCAGATTCGCACCACACTTTAGGAAGCTTTGCACGGCTGATTTGAGAATTATATTGTATGACATGTTTTTTCCTCTTGGTGCAGATTAATTAAGTTATGTTAAATGGGTCACAGGGTCAATCAAGATACAAATATTTTGCGGCGCTGGGTGATTAATTGTGTACTTTTTAAAATTCGCTTTTTTATTTCCAATATTTTTTTAATTTACATTTATTTAATTAAAATTCGTATCGTAGGTGCGATAATTTTTATGCGAAATACAACAATATTTAATAATTAAAAAAAATATATGAATTTAATTTATATTATTGACGCAGCAAATAAAACCCTATATCGATTGAATATAAGCTTGTTTTTTGACTTGCTTGACAGAATATAATATTTTATCATTAAGAAACTCACAGAAACAGTTTTTATGTTGTCGATAGAATGCCATCCCACCCATGATTCGATCCTAAAAATTGGGCATAACAAGGGTGATAAGCAAATACTAGTCCTAGACCTATACCTATATCCCCAACTCTCGAAAAAAAAGAGCGTTCTCGTAGAAAACTTATGTTAAGATAGATTTTATTTGAAGTCCATATGTTCCACATTAGGATCTGACCGTTTAAAAATGTACATTATATATAGCCTCTAAAGTTTTTTTTATTGGAATTGAAAGCAATACAAACATTAATTAAAAATTATATGTTTTCATTGAAATCTCATGATTAACATACTTTTATAGTGAAAGAATCGTTGTCGAAAGAAATTCCAATTCACAAGAAAAGCATTCTGTAGAAAAATAAATGTACTGTTTATTAAACTAATCACGTATCATATTAAATCTCGATAAAAATGCAACGTAATTTATTTGAAATATAAAGGAACACATATTTTATCAATGGCGCCAGAGATAAATATAATATCACAGTATTTGCAAAGTAATAAATCTGTTTATGGGCAAATGCATACGCCTACCGTCCAACTCTACTAAAATAATATCTGAGATAATTTATTTTACGTGTGTTTCAAAGAGCGATTTAGTTATATTTATACTGCAGATTAAACTCTGTATTTAATGTCCATCATGAAAACACTACTTTACGAGTCTGTGCAAATTTTCCACCCGCAATTCAACGCACAGCAATTTACCGTCATCAATTAATCGCTTGTAGCTTAACATCGCATCAGTTGCATATTTTATACAAGTAATAAGAAGCCCAGATTTTGTTCATATTTGAAAGTCAATAATTGACAAATATAATGCAGGCAGTTGTTATTTCAAAGCTATTGCAACAAAAATTATGTATTACTGTTACTGTAACCGCATATATGTCGACAGGTCAGAGAGAGATTTAAATTGAAAAATATAAATGCATTTTGTACACGCATAGTAAAACGAGACTAAAGTCAGACATTTCTAACAACGACGACCAAAGCTAACTAAAGATTACTTTGTAAGACACCAAAGTGAAAATACTGAAATAAAATGAAAATATTGAACAAAACACGGCCCTACCATTATTCCTTTTACAATTTGAAATGACTTTTATTATGACATAACCTCAATATTCTACGAAGTCAGACTAATTCCATCTTTTGAAAAGTGCAATTCATTCTAGCATGCGAATTGTGAATACTAAAACTTAACAAGCCGTATCACAGCATGCTAGCTCGTACTAAATACAAGTTTGATTGTGAGGAATCCTCTTTTCCTTTGACGTCAGTTGTAAAGAAAACATTCCATGCGGCCTGTTAAAGGAATAGTAAGATGGTATGATTCGATGTAATCTGATGCACTCGACTGAAAAACATCGACGTGTTTTAATGTTGATCTCTAATCCCACGTGAACATCGACAACCTCTTTCAAACAGACCAACATTACTCCAGCCATACTAACATTATAATGAAAATGGTTTTGATTTCTTAGAAAATGATTGGCATTGTATAGACATATAATATACAGGGCCGGCGCCACTATACAGGCGAAATAGGGCGCAAACCATAAGAGGGCGCATAAATGGAGAAGTAAAATATTTTTTAATACTGTAATAATATAAAAAATATCTATGCGGTGAGCTTGAAAACTGTTTGTCATCGCAAAATTGACTGCTCTTTATAGTGCAACAAAATATTGAGCGGGAGCTAAAAAAAAGAAAGGCCTCAATTTTTTCATTTTGGGAATTCCGTAAATTCCTGGGTTTTTGATATTGGAAATTCTGGAAAGAGCTAAATAAAGGTAACACATTTTTTCATTTTAGGAAATCTGCAAAATTCCCGAGATTTCTAAACCACCGAGTAAAAAATTCTCAATCGCGAATCCCGAAATTCTACACGATTTTATAGCGAATGTTGCGTAGGGTGCCAAATAATCTCGCGCCGGCACTGATTATATAACCAAGTTCTGTATCATTCATGTTCAACTCATTTTGTGAATTGCTCACAGTAACGAAACAAAGCCTATTTTAGTATTATATTCAACATACATTTCATATAATATCGTCACCATTAGCGATTAGCAACTCACTGTTTTGGTCTTGTCTAACATACAATAAAACAGTCTTTCGTGTTATAAAGTAGCTTTTATAATAATTCTGCTATTAAAACAGATAATCTATACATTAATTATTTGTATTGAATTCCTAGCGCGTATTAAAATAATATATACATCTAAAACATTAAGATTAATATGGATACTTAAAAAAGTAAACATAATCGATCCTACATTATATGCAAAATAAATATTCAATATTATTTTATATGTACATATTTGCAATGAAAAGTAGAATATTAGAACACCCACCTAATATTATTTTAAGCAATGTTTTGAAGGAGGGTTTATTTTTAGAATAACTATTTATAACCAACCAATTTTTGTATAATTATATGCAATTGTAAATTGAATTTAATTACACCATCTTAGTAAAACTGATATATAAAAAGTTTATATTCATTTAACAATAAATTAAATCAATGAATAATATATAAAATATCTACATATTTGTATTAATTTACTCGTGGTCAATCACTCCACCATTGATTTAATTAACTTAATCACTAAATCTTTAGATATTCCTTTATCGTTATTTATAATAGGGCCTATAATTTTTTTCTTCACTTAAAACGAAAACGGTGTTCTCATTATTTTTTGAATGACACTAATTCACTAATCCTTTGGCTAGAAATGTTTGTTTTATTAATCGATAATCTAAATAGAAAAAATAGCACGAGCGAAAAAACGTTGTGATTCGGCACATTATTATTTACATATATTTTGTTGGCTAAAAAAAATAAGCCAAATGTAGAGTTGCTTCCGCGACTAAAAAGTTTGACAGGAAACAAAATTTGAACAACTGCCTACGGGTGCATTAGGAATAATTAATTAATTGCTTAAACAAACAATAGTTTTATCTGATGTATGTTATATCATAGAACATTGATAAATAAGTATGTAGATATGAATGTATTATTAATATATTTCTTGCAGTGTACGTTGTGTCGTGATGTTATCGACATCCATGCAATGGAATGAAATTTATTTACAGCCGTACATATTACAATACATAGAACACTACATGCAACTACTACAAAGTATGCCTCATAAAATTATTTCAGTAACGTATCAAAATGCAGTGGAAACCCGATCTATCATTTTCTCATTTATTGTTTTGCCGCATTTGATGGTCCCTTAAAAACGATAAACCAAATGTTACTTTAGAATGAAGTAATATTTAGCCACCGTACTGGGAGAAAGAAACAAATAATTAAAAAAAAAAAAAATAATTTGGTTAGCATACAATGAGATTCTTGGATATTAATTCATTCTCTGGAAAATATCTGTAGGTACGTTTATTGTACAAGTTAGGTAAAAATAGCAATATATTTTAACGGCAATTATTATTAATTCAGATTTAAGTGTAAGAAATTGTCTGTCTATTATTTCCTAAAATTAATTGTCTTATATCGGCATAAATTTATCTACATGTTCATGTTATAATATATAATCTATTTAACATGAAATATTGATAATAGAAGCTTTATCTTAAAAGCTCGAATTTTCATTTTCTATTTACCCAGAACTGTCAATAACATAAACGTCTGTCAGTACGATGACCATTTATAAATTGTAATAATGTTTTAATTGTATACATTCAAATTGGTGTTTTTAATATTGTCAACAATGTAACTGTAAGCCAAAACAACTAATTACGTAACACATTAGAAAAAACAACAAAAAATGGCCTACACTGTTATTTTATTGTAACAACAACTTTTTGTAGACACAGCAGTAATTAAATCTTTGAATATAATTAATAAAACATTATAATTACCTCATCAAACAAATAGAATTTCCTTTTTAGTATCACGTTAACAAAAACAATCTGGACTTGTTGGCGAAGTAAGTGCAGTGTTTCCTAGAGTGTAAAAATATAATGATATCAATTAAATTACTCAGTCAATGCCAGTTTTCTCAGTGTGGGCGCTAACAGCGTAGTTATAAAAAGGGTAAAACTGATTGCAAAAAACATTTAATTACTCATTGATATGAAATTATATGTATCAAGTAAATTTATCGCTGCATAGTGATAACTAAATTTAATAATTCGTTTAGTGCATTGAGTTATCTTATATTGTGAAATATTTCATGATTAGTATTCTTTGCATATCCGCAATGGCGCCGATACCAACTAAATTCTCACGGCTGATTCTTCTCAATTTGTAAGACCAGTTAGTTCCTCAACATTCAATAATAATTATCGGTCATGTCAGCAATTATTATTGGCTAGCGGTGGCCGCAGAACTGCCTACTCCGATAACCAGTCACGCAAATTTAAATTGTGACTGACCGATAGATTCCATTACGGTTACAGTAGTGATAATGAATTTTAATAAAAAATAATTGATTCTTGCATAATAAACCATATTATGACGAATTCAAAAAAATAAATTGAAAGTGAAAAATGAAACCAACAAAAATTTGACACTAAAAAAATATTACGACAGAGATAAATAAATTGAATATTTTGATTGAAAAATAACAATGTATTTTTTTTTATTTTCAGCTTGCAGATTTCTGCATATTAAATGAATAATCTTCTTAAGACAAGAAAATATTTTTCTATAGCTCTTCTTAAGTTAGATGGTATAAACATGTTGAACGTATTTTTATGATGTATGTATTTTAATTGTTGTTATGAAGAACTATTACTTCTAAGTACTAATAAGAAATTATTTTAATTAATAAGTTTATTTTATTTTAATCGAAATAATTTTAAAAATATACTTTATTATTAATATAAAAATGTCATTTAAATATTAAAGTTTAAATTTTTTTTTTTGTGGCCCATCAAACTAATGCATTATTTAATTTGGCCCACCACGTGATTTCAGTTAGGCATCATCGTGATGAAAAAATATAGCAGTGGTTTTATTGGTATAATTGAATATGAAAGCGTAACCACTATATTTATAGATTTATTGTAAAACAACGATGCCATAGTCAAGTAACGATGGTGAATAAAACCAGTTACCTTTTTCACTTATCATTTTGTGAGCAGACCGTCCATTACATGTTGCAATAAACGCATAAATAATATATAACTGTGGACCAATATGGACATAACATCAATATAACTTTGTAGAGATAATAATTGTTGTGATAATTTCATTTAACACTTGTCGGCTCTCATTGAGTCGTGATATTGATTGAAAAACCGATTAATATAATATGCTGAAGTACCCAACCGTTTATTATATTTATTGGCGCCTATAAAACATGCTGTTCGGCTTAACAGGATTTGTTCCAAATTACACATTAAAAAAAATCGATCAATGTTACAGCGTTATTTATTATCCTAAATAAAAAGTCACCATTTCCTGCACTCTAATGTCAGGCATGAAGGATATAAAAAAAGATATATGTTAATCAGATACTCACATTAAAATTAAAACCTAATTAACGGTCTATGAAAAATGTCATTCGAGCGTTTAGATTACTCATATAAATCATCCGATACTGCATACAGAATTGTGTGGGCCGACTAAATTAAGATACCAATCTGTAAAGTATCAATGAAATTGTTTACATATTAAGTCAGAAAAAAAATATATCAAGACCATTTAAAAGTGAAAACATGCCTCAATAAAAAATCTAACATTAATTAAGACTTGAATTATAAAATGATTACGAAGACGACCTAGACAAAATAAATACAGTTGTGTCTTATATGGATTGTACATTTCCTGAATCAATACGTGTGTTAATTGATATATTGTATATACATAGTGGAAATGTCAGATTATCTTTCATAGTTAAAGTAGTGCAGCGTTAATAAAAATACAGATTGAAAACTAGAACGAAATAGGTAATTATGCTTTTGGAAAACTTTTTAGTCGTATAAATAAACAGTTGTTGGGAGATTTGGCGCAGCGGTTAGCGTTGTTGGCTTCCTTGTCGGATCTCACGGGCTTGAGTCTAAGTAAAAACAGCACTTTTTCAATCGATTACTGTTTGAAGGCATGGGTGTTTGTGATGTCTAAAAATTCCTTCCCATCCTTCCGATTCTTCAATAACTGGGCGTATCGAGGGCGATTAGTAAACCACTAGTCCTGTCCTAGCCTTATCATTATATCCCTACTACGCTATTTGGAAAAGAGAGGTTGAGCGACTGAGTAGCAAACAGTAAAATATGTTGAGATACTTCTAATAGGAAAACATATGCTCCACATTGGAAGCGGACATGGATTTTAAAAAATCAGAAATCAAATAATTATTTAATACTTCTATACAGCCGATACAATTGCTATCACCAAAGTCTGCTAATATCTGAAAAAGGTAAACAAATATTATAGTATATAGCAGCAATCAAGGAACTTACAACAATTTCTTCATGTATCGTTTTTTTGCTGTCAGTAGAGTGTAGGTCACCTTTCCACCTCCTCCGGACGAGAAGTATTTCATCTTGCACCAACTGCCTGATTAATAGAATCTACATACTCTATAATTCACATGTATGTAAAAAGCACTTGTCCACAAATAAGTTATTCCACTTAAAAACACCACAGCTATCCATTACATTGTTTTGTTTCTTATGAAGCACAATAAATTATATTTATTATTATTGATATCATTATGATATCTGTATATTATTGTTTGGATCGTTTTATGTATACCTATAAAAGAAAAATCATTAAATTAAAGCTAGCAATCTATTCAAAGGTCATTCAATATTGGCAATCGATAGTGTAAATATTGACACCTTAAATACCAAATCTCATTTATAATACTTATGATCGTTCATAAATCATTGATATACGTCCGAAGAGAATGGGCAATAATATTACTTAACATTTACTTAACCATTAATCAAATGATTGCAATTCTATAACCCTGATCTGATTTATTTTTGTAATTGGCTATCGTATAATAAAAGAATAAACTCAATCAAACCCATTACTTGTATAATATTATATTATGATATTAACGGTTTTTGAGGAAGTATTTTGATGAGGATTTATTTATAACTGCTGAATTTATGTAGATTATTGTGCAAGCAGTTGATTTATTTATGCCATTTTTTTTTTCAAATTACTTGTCAATATTGAGAGCTTGGCTGTAAATTACTTTTTTTTTATGAAATGAAAGGTCCATATAAATTATACCACGTTTCAATTACACTCCTCTGTAATACTGAAAAAAACGATTGATTGGTACCACACAAGACATTTTCCCGCGGGCAAAATGTTTTCGCTGGGTGAAATTTACCGAGAAACGTCTTCGCATTGTTAATTTTATTTCAATAGTTTTTATCAGTATACGAGTCGCAGTAAAATTGAATTTTAAGATAATGATTCAACGACTTTTCATTAATAATTGTGTTTTAAAAGAAATTGGAATTAGGAACTTATTCACAATTCATACCAACTTAAACACGAATAAAATTCTAAATTATTATTAATACTTCTTAAAAGCCAGTGTTACAATAATTTATTCAACTCAACGTCTATCTATATGCAGATGCATACTTATATTTAATAGTACTAAATAAATTGTAAAAAACACTAGTTTTAAACAAAAGAAAATACAAATATTTCGCTATTAACCACTTGAATACCAAGCGGACACAGGTGTCCGGAACATATGGAAGCGAAAACGGATGTCCAAGAAATTTAAAAAATCAAATACTTTGTATTCTAATAAAATATAAGCAATGTGTAGTGCCATCTATACTGAGTCAATATCGGTTTTTAAAATATCGAATTCGAGTGTTTATTAGACAAAATTATTTTTTCCAAAAACACGTAGTATCTCTGGGGCATATTAATTATTTATTTGAGCGGGATTCAAACGGTTTATCATACATTAAAATCAATTGATTTTATATTATTTCTGTGAATGCATATTGAAATGTTGTTAAATGGAATGCGAAGTAGTTGTGATATTCTACGTTATTTTAACACATTAATTATTTAAATCATTTATTAGTTATCTAAAACGTACATTATTTTGATATAAAGTTTCCAATAATGAAATGAATTACATGAAACAAGTTTTCTTTTTTTTATAATTTACAAATGGCAGGTCTAACAGTTTTAAGCAACCGGTATTTATCTTATGACCTTTTAAAAATTACTCGATATTAAGTGAACTCTCTCTTATTTTTTATAAAACTACTTTTTTTATTAAATTGTCATAATAATTACGTTTAATTTTAGAGATTAACTGTAACCATACCGCACATTTTTTTGCGTAACAATATTTTTTTATTTGAATGTCGGATGAGAGAAATAAGATTTAGATCTGGATTTATGGTGGCTAAGGCAATACCTGCTTGCTTTCCTTTCTAAAGTTTTAATGGCAACCGTGTTTCAACACATTTGTAAATTAAACAATATTATTACTTAATAATATGTTTGAAATTAGGGAAGTAGCACTTGGTTCTATTCCAAAGCGGGTGTTAAAGGTTATCTTGAGGCCAGAAAAATAGCGTCAGGTAGGCGGGAAACGTGATTCACGAAGAAAGTGGAAATAAATTCATTATTATTATTATATGAAATCTTCCGCCGCGTGAGACATAATTCTTTCATTGCAAACGGCAAGTACAAGGAGGTGGTATAAAATACAATTTTTCACATAATCGAATCTACCTCGGGGCTTGCTAGTTTCAGATACGTTTCGACTCGAACACCGGAAAATTGCGAGTTATTATTTCTGTAAATTGCTATTGGTACTGTACACCTGTATCTACTATTTGATAAATAAATGGGAATTAAAATCAAATAATACTGCATTATATAAATTATTTTAAAATTTAATGTAATTTAAAAAATAGTGGTGCTGCAACAAAACATATTCAAGTATAAAATATATATTTTGAAATTTTTATTTCAAGCAATACGAGGATAAACAATATATTAGTCAATAGAAAAACAAATAAATATGTATGTGTGAAATTTTTATTTTTTTAAATATCAGCATGTGAAAATGTCCAATATTCAAACGGAGTTCAACGACATTCAAAAGTTTCAAAAACTGTTTTTTTTCGACAAATATTCAAAACTGTCTCTAGAAGATTAAACATTTAATTTACGAAATAATGAATACAGATAAAATAGATGAAATTATTCTTAATTTTATAAAAATATTAAACATATATCTTATAATCCAAAAAGATTACGTAAGTGTAAAAAGTTGAATGATTTGCAAGAAACTATATCTACATTATAATCTGTCGTAGTAGATTTTACTGAGACAAGTTGTTGAGCAAATGAAATCTGTCAAAACAATTAATATGTGTCCTACATTACAAGATACATATATATATAAATATAATTATTATGATGCGCAAACTGTGCACGTTCAATTTGTCTTTATAATGGTTCGTAGAAATTAGAACGCAACGCTGAGTGAATGCATAAAAGAAAATGCACTAGTTATAGCCTTATAGACAATGCAGACAACATGATATGACGACAATAATTGTTAAATGAATATACATACATACACTTCTGCTTATTCAATTAATTGCAATTCTCTAGATCGATATCAGGATATCAGTTGGATGGAATGGAAATAAAAAGAAGCAATTAAACTTCCGAAGAAATATAATTTCATTTCAATGGCCGCATATTTATAAACTAACTTACAATATTGTTTTTGGAGTAATATTATTGAAGATATAAATGATAACGAAATGACTGAATAAATTAATCTAAAAATATATTATTATATTCTCAGTATACAGATACACATTATACTTAATATCACTTAAACTGAATGACTGAGCAAGTCACATTCTGTTTTATCTTTCTAACTTTAATTTTATAAGCACAACAGTGCATGTTTTAAAGATAAGTCCCGTACAGCTCTGTATCGGGGTAAGAATATGATGATTACATTTGTTTATCTTCTTGATCGTATCGCGTTATGGAAGGTTATGTATACAAATAACGGTTAGTGGTGGGATAATCAACAACAAACTTGTAGTTCCCTCAGTGATAGGAAAAGAAAAATAAACAGTAACTCGGTTACGAAGAAAAGTATGATAACTAGGTACAAGCAAATATGAATGTATGAATCGGATAGCGATATTGAATTTTCAAGGAATAAAAAGTCGTCACTACTATTTATTCATCAGTTGGCTGAAATGAAGATTAAAAAAAACACTTTACATTGATATTATTTAATAATACCAGCACAAATCATCGATAAAAATATGTATTTGTAAAAATATTGAACGGATAATAATTATTTTGAAGTGTACCATATTTCAGTATCTCATTATTATTTATTTTTCAAAACATCAACGTGAGAATTCTTATATTTTACATTGTATATGAAATAATTACAAGTCCGATGTGTTGTACGCATATCTTACAGCACTTTTTTGGCCACTGAGATGCGTAGCATTTTTTCGCGAAGGAATTTTATCTTGAGTAGCCAATCATCACGCTCTGACAGCTCCTAAAGATAGTATTCCTGTGAGATGAAATGCGGCATAAAAATATCTTCGATCCAGTTTTAAAAGGCAATGTGACATTGCGAAAACGGACCAAAATAATTATTGTTTTATCTCACTTGTTTTATCTAAGTTTTCCAGTGTAACGATTGCCTGACGGAATGCGCGTGAAATCTTCGATCTGTATAACAAGAGCGTTTAAAGAAAGTTTTCTAATAAATAAAAAATAATATAGATTAAACGGTAGTCAAAGCTAAATAGAATAGAAAATTATCAACGAAACAATGACACAACTAAAACTATAAAATTATAAATCAATGCGTATTATTGGACATCTTTGAATCTTTATCGTTTCAATCATTTAGGTGAAATATTTAAATGTACATATCTCCGAAGACGGTAGTACAAAAAAGGAGCTCGCCATTCGTTTAGGAATGGCTGGATCCACATTCAACTCAATGCGGACTGTCTGGGACACACAGCTGTACTCGATTAAAACCAACTGCCACTTATTCAACGCTTGCATTCTGACGGTACTGCTTTACGGTTGCGAATCATGGCACCTAAACGAAGACTCAGGAAAAACCGTATACTGAGCTTCGAGAGCAGATGCTTGCGTCGGATAATGGGGGTGAGGTGGTTTGATTTTGTGAGGAATTCAGAGATAAGGTCCCGTCACGTCAGTGGTTATGGAGAGACGTTGGAACTGGCTGGGTCACGTGCTGCGGATGCCTCCGGAAAGCCTCAATCCTGCCTGGCTCTTCTTTCGACCGGTGGGATTCCGGCGTCCCGGACGTCCGTCGGGTACTATCCATAGGATGTACTCGGCGGAGCTGAGGGATGCTAGCATGTCATGGGAGGAAGCAAAGCAATTGGCGGGAGACAGGGAAACATGGAGGTGCCGCGTGGCGGCCATATGCTCCACATAGGGAGCGAACATGGCCAAAGAAGAAGAGAAGAAGATTAAAATGTATCTAATTGTAAAATTATTGATTTAAATTGGAAATCGATATTGGACAAAAACGTTAACAATATCTATATTTAAAAACATTATAAGTTCGTATATTTTTTATATATAATATTTTAGGATAAATTTAATCAAGTATGGTATTATTACTTTTTCCGTGGGTGTGAATATGTTTTAAGTGCAATTGAATTGTTATTTTCAATTAACTATGTGAATGTATGGATAAGTATATCGATGAGTTGACAATATTGAACCATTACCAATCATCTATATAAAGGATAACAAAACGTGATAACAGATGAGATAATATCAATTTTTAGGTTGCTAAATAGCTACGATACAGATAAGCGATCTGTATATTACATATCTATTTATATACATATGCCAAATTCAAAAATATATTTATGAATTCAAATTGAAAAGCATTAGCATCTGAGTTGTTCTCTTCCCCTTCTTTCTACACCCACCATTGAGTTAAAAATATAGATGTACACTATTCATATATATTTAAATTTACTTATATCATGCTATCTGAAAAAAGAAGTTAACATAACAATCGCTAAAATAATCAATAACGAGTTGGTACGCTTATTATAAACTAAGAATAGAAACACAGATGAAGTATATTGTACCTAGTGTATTGTTTGTTACTTTGTACATTGTAAAATACGTAAATATCAAAGCTTTGAAAAAACAGTGCTAAGAAAGCACTTAATCTAAAATCAATTAAACAGCAGTACAAGTTATTTAAGTATTTCTTTTTTGCCTTTTTTCACAAAGTATGATATAAGCATCGATAATCAGTAACTTTTGATTTTACCGCGTTTTTTTAAATGTATTTTTCATAGTTACACATCCAATAGACACATTTCAAATAAGTGCATAAATGTAATTGTTCAAAGAAGAAACAAATGAAATATGAAGCTAATTGTTTTGCACTTTTACGTTTTGCTAGAACTCGATGCGCTTCTTGTTTTGTTAGTAGGCCTTTACTGCACATGCAATTAAACAGCATTTTATAGATATTTCCAAATAAGCTGAGTGACGGTTTTATGGTGAAAATAATCAATTCATATTTTAAAAAATAAGAACACTTAACCAATTTTTTCAAGAAAAGGGCCGTATTGTTTAAAAAAAAAACATTTCGAATTGAAATTCTATAAGCATTTTCAAATAATCAATATTTCCTACATATAAAATATTTATATAAAAAAATCGGCAATCGTATTGAAATCTTTGGAGAGGCGTAGTTTGGTGACCACTGCTTTAGTCCATTGATTAATACATTTCTTGTATCCACATTTAAATTTAAAATATCACCACAAATACCAATGATGAACGGGAGCGCTGTGAAATAGTGAATGTTCTAAAAGCGATATTCAAACTTATCTTTCTGTTATCTATTTGACTCGTTTTTGCATTATTGATTGGACCAACTTTTGAAGATAAGAGTTACATTATTTTGTATATATTTGAATCCAACAGTATTATGGAGAATTCTGATGTAAAAGAGTTGAAAAACTGCATGAGGTACAAAATAAACCTCATAATTCTAAAGATTTTAAGCAAAAAAACATGAAAACTAAATTAAACTGCAGATAACCATACCGTCATATGGCGCAACGGTTAGCGTTGTAAGTTTCCGTGTCGGATCTCACAAATTCGAGTCCCAGTACGAACAGAATTCTTTTGATCGATTTATCGACTTCTGGCATGTGTTTGTGATGTCTAAAAATTCATCCCCACCTTTCCATTCCCTTAACAACTGGGCGTAGCGAGAGCGATTAGTTAACCACTAGTCCTGTCCTGGCCTTATCCTTCTATCTCTAGTACTCTCTTTGACAAATAGAGAGGTTGAGCGACTGAGTAACAAACAGTTCTCGTAGAAAAACTTCTGTTGAGATATCTCTATTAGGAGGCCATATGCTTCACATTGGGAGCGGTAATGGATAAACAATATTATGTTGCCAACGTATTTTGAGTCTAAAACGCAAGTTTTTCTTCTAAATATTTTATAACATCTGTATGCTTAAGGAGGACTTAAACTATCAAATAGTTGTTGTGGAATAACACTCTAGTGTAATTAGCACATTTAATCTTTTTATTAACATTTAATGATCTTATGTTATATTCAATAACTTAAGTCAACAGTGAAGTAACAGTTTTTTATGGGCTTGTAAATAATTATTATAGTCAAAATATCATTCATACATATTCCTCAACTATGGTGAAAAACACTTGGCGTGCGGTTTGCAGCGTTCTCACATAACAACGTACATGACAAGTAGTATAATGGAAATGCGCACTTTCATTCAAAACAGAATACCAAATAGGCTTCAGTTTATGAGATTTTAATGTGCAGATTTGCGCCCCATGAGAAATAAAAGCTAGCAAACAATAAATCAACGGTAGGAAATTGCTTTGCCAACTCGTTAAATCCCCGATACATTACCAATCAAAAATTCTGTGATATAATTCAAATATGTTTTTAACATCATGGTTTGTTGGCAGAAGATAGTTCAAGATTGATACGTACGTTAAATCAACGTAATTTTTTATATTATAGTATCCATTTATGGATATATTTAAAATTTTCTAAGTCATAAAAATTTATATTTATAAATAATATAAATACGAGAGCTTTGTTCAATTAACAGTTCAATTCCAATCGAGCTGTAAATGGTTTAAAAAAATAATTATATTACATATACATATCGACTGTAGAAAAGGAAAAAGGACAAAACCCTCAGTTTTTCGATAATCACAATGTGTGAAACTTGATACATGTTCTATCAAAAGGATGTAAGCTGCAAGTGTCTAATTACTATCTAAATTTAGCTTTTAAGTTTAAAAAAAGATGTGCTTGTGAAAATTGAAATCAAGAAAAAGTCTGAAAAAGGGTTTTTCCTAGATAATTGCTTTAATTAATATTAGATTATGTCAATAAAACACCAGTTTAGAAGTCTCCGTGCACTTAAAGGTTGTGTATATTTCATAATTTTCATATGGCCCAAAATCATCAAAACACGTTTTTTGTGCCTCCTGTAAAATTTGCTATGTGTGGGTTTCATCCTTTTTCCATTCCACAGTCGATATATATATATATATACATATATATATATAAACCTTTGACATAAAAATATATTTTTCACATACTACATGTTTCTTTGCACATATAAGATTTTTTCCCAAAATTTATGAATACACACCGTACAGTGTAAATAATAATTCATTAGCAATTTGAAAACTAGTTATTATGAAAAAGTTGTGCCAACTTTTCGTTAAAGTGTTATATCTTAATTATTAATTTAATACTTCAAGATCTGACAAATTGTCTCCAATTTGAATGCTAATGTCGATAAAAGTGTTTTAAATTTAATAAATCATCATTAATGTTAATTATTGAAGGATTTAATAGCTGTTCGCAGAAGCGCTTTCGTGTAGTTATTATAAAAAATCACTTAAGCATAATATATGTATAATTTTATAAAGATTGTGAAATTTCTTGTAACACAACTGTTTTCATATTAATACGCATTTAATCATCTAGCCTAGTCGTGCGCGTAAAGTTAAAATCTTATTGGAGGCATAAATGCCCATTAGTAACCATAAAAGCCGAGTAAAAAGTTCATACGAAATATGCACCGGCTCATTTTCCATATACACATCACAAAGAAAATGTGTCTCCAATGACATAATAAATTACTTAATTAAATTATATTATAGTACAAACTTGTACTTTTTAAAATATATATTCATTTGTTAGTTTAGGTATTACATGATTAGATATGAAACCATACGATTTGATGAACAGAAACATCCAGTAATATATCAAATACTTTTGTTTCGTTTAATTTAAGGTAAATTTAAGAAAATAAGAATTGAAAAGATTAATTACTCATTTGTTAACGTTACTCATAGTGGTCTTTTTTATCGAAGGAACACTTGCATTTAAGGCATCCAATCCCGAATCCGTTTGTGATCCAGAGATTTCGGGAATGGCAGTCTTTCATTTTTGGGATCCCGGGATTGATCATTTACCATAATTTCATGTTTTTATTTGTTTACATATCCTTATTTTGAACACAAAAAATAACTGGCATTACAGCTATATTTTATATTATTCAATAATATTTGCTCGAAATCAATTCGGGTAGAATTAATATCACTAACACCCGTGTCTAAGATCTCAAATTAAAATTTAAATAACCTTATCTCGTCCTAAAAAAGTAATGTTCAGTGATTAATGTTTTACTTTACATTTTTTTAACTGAAGTTTTTATACGACTATTAACAAAACTGTCTGTTTCTGTCTACGACTTTTAGAAAATATGAGAAGGAGAAAGATCTCCATTTATTTATTTAATATGTTGGTATTATACATTTTTTTTTGTATATGAACACACTATTCGTAATTGTATTATTATAAAGTATACTATAATCAGGAGAAATTTAATTTTTTAATTTGATTTTTTTACATGTTATAGTGAATCTCGAAATTCCGGGATCGCTATTAAGACGATCCCGGCATTACGGAATCACCAAATTGATCAGAATCTCAGGATTGGATGCCCTTCTTACAGTCTTAGTGTCTGGTAGTAAAAGTTAAGATGTTATTTATCTTTTTTTTTTAACAAAATGTTCCAACAAAATTGATGATACATTTAATATTTTATGGTCAAGATGATGCTGTTCAAACATTGATGCAAACGTTAAATCCAATTTACAATCAGAAAAAAGAATGTGTATTAAATAATTCTGGCTATGAATTCTTTCATCGATGATCTACGCGTTTGCTCTTTACCTACCTAATAAGCCGTTATTTGAAAATTCGATGAAAGTATTGCGACCAATCGAAAATATCTAGACCGCACAGTAACCTGTCTTAGCGTTTTCCGGTGAAATGTCTGTCTAAAAATAAACTTAACATAATCGCGAATAAATGGTAACACTAAACACAATCGATACTGCGGTATTATTGTTTAAGCCGATTGATTTGATTCGGTCGTGACTCGTTGATCCATCTTTGTAGATTTGTGAGAGACCGAATCTCAAAGCCTTTTTCGCTCCACTAAGTATGTCCACTGTCCAGTAACTTGGGATTAGCAGATTAAAGCAGTAGCGTTTCTAAGTTAAGGATAATTGAATAGAAAACTTCCCACTTATTCCACGTACTGTTGGAGTGTACAATTGATTTAATTTTCTTAGAAATCATTCTCAATCATCTGAAAACTGTCATTTTTTATTTATATACAATTTCATTTTTCGGTTATTCAGTTAATTGTTATAATTTTATTCATCGACAAACCACTTAACTTTTTATCGGCCATTTTTCGTATTGCTTAAATTTACATTTCATTCATAATTTAATAGACCATGTATTTATTAGTTTGAGGATTACAAACACAAGAAATTTTAAATAACATTGTTGCTGGTTGGAATATATCCCACCGTGTACATCTGATATCTTCTGACAAATAAAAACTATTTTCTTATTCGTTGAAAACATTCAATAAAGGTTGTGTGAGTTGGCTGCCCCACAACCACCCGTTTTTTTCACAGCCATCCATCACAACACAATAACGATCAAGAGAATAAACGAATTTACTCGTCGTGTTCTTGATCCGATACAAAGCTACACGGGGTTGATTTTTATTTGATGTGCTTTAGGTTTAGTGAACCGTATTTATTACATTTGTTTTTAATTTATATCTTCAAAATTAAAAGCAAAATTACTAACCAAAGAATAATTTTAGTTCACTTTATTTGCAAGAATGATTGAATTAGTTCATTATGAAAACGATACCGGAATAAAGAATAGATTTACAAAAATGAATTACACAAACCAGACATACATGATATGATATATGCAAAGTGTGTTTGATAGAAACAGGACAAGTAATTTGTTTTTCTATAGATGCAAGGTTTCCGAGAGTAATCCTAAATATTTCTTCGAGAAGAACTTAGTGATTAGTATTACCAAATAAGTATTAAAAACTAGTTTTTGACCCACTTTGCGAAATAAAAAAAATTATAAGTACATATTATGTACCAACGATTTATGTATTAACTTTCACATGTTGACAAGAGTCAAAACCACTTAGCAGTAATTTCACTCATTTTAATGAGTCTATTAAATAAAAATGCAGCGTATGATGAGTATGTGCAATACTATAATGTGACGGTAGTAGCCAACCGACACTTTCTCATTTTTACAATGATTAAAGCGTAATGCTTGTAATTTGTAAGCATTGTCTACTCAATTTCATGATAAAAAGTGACTTTTTCTATAATAATATTATTATATTGTAATTAGTTGGACGATGGCAGTATTGTTGAAACTAGACGGTAACGGAGTACACCACTGACCAGAAGACAAATTCTTCATCATTTGGACACGCACGACTATGTGAGAAACGAAAACTATGGCAATCACTGTCAAATGATTATTTTTTCCTCTGAGACGTGGCAAGATTAGATAAATTAACCGCGAGAGTCCTATATGAAGGTGACATTGCAAGAGATGAATTATGTTTAGACGTGTATTTTCACTATGTATATATTTTATAACTTAATATATAAATCGATTGTATAACTCTGGTGGAAGTGTATTAAAAATAATCTTTAAGGATATTTAAATCGTGATAAGATTAAAATTTATGATAATTAAAATGTTATGTTAAAATAATACGCGTCTAATTTCACGTCAAAAACATATTTTTAAAGCTTAAATAATGCATAAATAATAATATGACTTATTTTCAAATTGCTATAAATTGGAAGTTGTGAGAAATGGCTGACCAAAGTTTTGACGCATCTTAAATGAGTTGTATAACAGTGATAATAATTATTTGTCTCATATTTTTAGTCAGTCATTTATCTCAATTCAGTTCAAATTTATTGCAACCTTGACAGAACCATAAAACCGTATTTCAAATTGTATTTATATAGAGAACTGATAGATTGATTATAATTCTTTATTTTCATTATACCGATAAAAAAATTAGTATGTTTTTCTAGTGGTACTTTTGTGGAACTATAAATAAGAAGTATTCGAACGAGAGGTAATATAACCCAAAACAAAAAATAAACTTATCGTTGTATGTAACTAAAGCATCAATATGACAACTTAAACGTCTCAATAATTAAAATTACTTATAGAACATTTCAGACAATTTAAAAGCAATGAATGTAGGAACGTAGGAAATTGTTTCAACAGTTTTATCTTACAACAATGTTGATTATGGCACTTTGTAAAAACTAGAACCACTTTATTTTAAATATTTACGTCGAACTTATGATATTTAAGACTTAAAACATAAAAATACAATGAAGGATTTCATTTTTAATAACGATATCTAGAGATCGGTGGAATAAAAAATACTGGAATACGAAACGATCTCCTTTCGGATTCTGTACAACAAAATAGATCCGGTAGTTTATCGGACAAAAGAAATGTTAGCTTTGAAGATGTATGTGCTTTTAATGTTACTTTTCTAAAATATAAAAGATAATAGACAATAGTTTTAACATCATTAGTCCAGAAGAAAAATAGTTCAACTAGTTAATACCGTCATTCCAGAGTCTCCATTGAAATCAGATCGTTATACTTGAAGTAGTTACCATACCATTGAAATAATAATGCTTTATTTATTATTCATACAACGATTTAAATCGGTTTACTTCGCATCCCGAAACTATTGTAAAAAATATTTACTACGTTCCCACAAATTTGTTTTATAATTTATAACCGAAAATAAAAATTTAAATTGTATTGACACCTCGATATTAAAATAAAAGCTATAAAAATTATCAAAGTATTTGGTTACGAATTTTTCGACACAATGTAACACAAAGCTGCATAATTAAACGTTATATAAACAGGATAAAACATAAAAATCAATAAATCTGTATGTTTATATCAAAATTATTCTTATTGACTGAAAAGCTTCTTCACAGAATAACGTGACTTTACGATCACATTCATTCCTAAAACAGGTAGTTATCTTAATCTTTACTCCATTATCGTTAAAAATAAAGTATTCAGTGTTATGATGAGAATAGTTTGCGATATTTCTTGTCTAAGATTTTTTTTTACCAATTAATTATGCATCAACTTTATCAAACATTAAAACACTACTCAAAAGTTTATCATGTTTTCCATCACACGAATTCAGTCACACCAATTCTCGCTAGTCGAAATTATCAAAAAATGATGTATGTTTTTAAAATGCCACTTTTTGATTTTAAAAAAAACATTATAAATTATACTTTTTATATTATATTTTTAACTGATTGTAAATGGTCTAATTTTACTAAAAACACTTTTTTAAATTAATCAGGGATTGCTCGATTATAAGACCATCAAAGACCATTTAGCTGGTGTAGATATTGTATCCGAAATATTTATTATTATCAACTTCATCGCCAGGGTTTCAGTGTTTTTTTTAGCTTATAACATATATCACTAACAACATACACATTTAAACACAATTAACGTATTATAACGTATCTGAGGTATTTAATGCTTTACAGTGATAAAGTTAAATGTTAATTAACAACTAGATTTTTTGTTAGTTATTTGTGAAAGATTATCGTAAAAATAAGAGACATTTTACAGCGTTATCGATAAACTGACGAAGGGTATATTAAAAAAAAACGCTACGGTACAATTTGTTGCTAAGCCGTTCATTATATAAATTTGCATAATTAATAAAATAATAAATTGCGCACCTTGGCGTGAATCCAATCAGTGGAATAATTAAGACGATAAAACTATAAAGTCAAAATATTTTTACTCGTTGAAATACATTTCATAAACATCATAAATATGCAACGTCCAGTTATTTACTATCAGCTTGACTAAGTTCTAGAGAAAGATTAAGCAGATGTGAGCTCAACTTTTTAAAAACCGAATGTCGTTCAAAATTATTATATTAAATCTTTAAGAAAAAAGATCGCATTGCAAAATAGAGCAAAGTCTAATAACAATTAGACTTTCATTATTACTCTAATATTTGTAAGGCAGTGGTTTCCAACCTTTACGTTACTGCGCCTCCCTTTGGAGAAAAAAATATCTTCACGCCTCCCCATCCTTTATCATATAGTAATAAAGACACGTTTTAAAGAGTAAATAAATATTTTGTTCTGATCGCGCCTCCCAGGTTGGAAATCGCTGTCTTAGTATATATTTTATCTTGTCTATTACCATAATAATTAAACCACTGATTGTAAACATAGATTTTCTTATAAATGTATAGATCATTGTTACTACTTGGTATTTATTAAAAAAATATATTACAAAGCTGAATTATGATACAGTGATTATTCTCAATTTGAAGCGTATGGCCTCGTTATGGAAGTATCCCCAGAGTTTTTCTACGAGAACTGTTTGTTACTCAATTGCTCAACCTCTCTTCTTTCAATGTAAGTAGTGATAAAAGAATAGAAATAGGGCAGGACTAATGGTTGGCTAATCGCTCTCGCTATGTCCGCTTTTGAAGAGGACGAGTGGACGAGTGTCAATGTCATTGACTTAAAAACACGGTTGTTACGAGTTCGAATCGAACAGTTTTCATAGGTTGATTTTATAGTTTGGTTGATTGAAAAATATAAACGAAATTATTATTTCATGGAAAACGATAAATCAGATGTCACGTTTCATGAATTGATTATTTTAATAAGCCGCTTGAACCTGTTCATGTGAACATATTTTCCTATCTCTAATTTAAGGTAAAGTGAAGATGTTTATCACATCACAAATTAAGCAATGTACTGGTCTTATATTTTCAATAAATAATAATTATTATCAACTAAATAATATGAGAATACATGTGGTAACCCACAACTAAATTAAGCCCAGTGACATTATCTATTTAACAGTTATAAAAAAAATACAATCATCATAAATATACGCAATCATGTATACAATATAAGTATTTTATGGATTATTAATGTCTGAGAATCTGTATTCAGAATGACTTACACTTAAATAATTGTATTCAATTAAACGTTAACCATTTTGTCGATGAAGTAATACGGGTTATTTATGTTAATCCGTTTCAAATATAAACAGTTTTATTTACAAATATAGCTAATACCATCAATGTCCGCAAATTAAGGCTATGAATTTTTCACTGTTTTTAAATACACAATCAGACTTAAATCTACATATTTTTTTATTCATGTCCGCTCCCAATGTGGAGCATGTGGCTTCGTAATGGAAGTATCTCAACAGATTTTTTCCACGAGAACTGTTTATTACTCAGTCGCTCAACCTCTCTTATTCAAAGAGAATAGTAGGGATAGAAGGAAAGGGCTAGGACAGAACTAGTGATTAGCTAATTGCTTTCGCTATACGAAATTATTATATGATCGGAAAGGGTAGAAGAGAATGTTTAGACATCACACACATATTAGCCTATACGGTTAAAAGAGTTCTTCATATGTTACTTTAATATCAAAGATAGTATATCAAGTTTGAATCGTTCAAATATGTACATTCACACAAGTTTTGTCACTAACGACACGGGTTTCGTCTTTCGGCATCTTCAGGCTTTTAAGTGAACGGATGGGCTTGAACTGACGTTTAGTAAGTAAGTGTATCATTAAGTTAAAAGCCATGATGGCAACATGAAGAAGCTTTACTAATGATATGATTAATTGGGAAATATTTCCCGGGTCGTTAGTGACAAAACTTGTGTGAATATATATATATATCATTTTAACGATTCAAATTTCATATTGAAACTTCACCAAGCACCTTCAGTCGAAATCTTAAATTAGTATAGCAGGTATTATATCGACTGTGGAAAGGAAAAAGGACGTAACCCACAGTTTTTTCAAAACAGCTTTTTTTCGATAATCACAATGTATCAAACTTGATACACGTTCTATAAAAAAGATGCAAGCTACAAATGCCGAATTAGTATCTAAATTTAGCTTTTAAGTTTGAAAAAGATGACCTTGTAAAAAATAAAAACCAAGAAAAAAGACTGAATTAAAAGTTTTTCCTCGACAATTTCATTAATTAAAATTAGATTATGTCAATTTAACACCAGTTTAGAAGTTTCTGTGCACTTCACGGTTGTGTATAATTCATTATTTTCATATGGCCTAAAATCATCAAAACACGTTTTTTTGCCTCGTGTAAAATTTAATATGTGTGGGTTACGTCTTTTTTTTTCCTTTCCACGGTCGATATGTAAGTATATTAGGTGCAAATATTTCGCACAATATTAAAATTAAAAAAAAAAAACACGAAAAAAATGAACTAAACAATGTGCTTTATAATATATTCGATAGAGGAATTTGTTTAAGACCAGAGATGACTTAAAAAAATATAATTGCTCAAAATGTCTGGAGGCGGTGAACTGTATATGAGCTAGTTATGATATATTGCATACAAGATATAAGCGCTTGTATGAATAAAATTACAACAACAAAAAAAAACAAGAATGAGTTTCCGTATTATTTTTAGATATATTGATTTATTTATAACTCATTATTGTAACACAATTGCAATTTTAATTGGTATCACTCATTTTTAGTGAATTTATCTTCAAAAATATAAACCAAACCTGTTGACGTTTCGGAAGCTAAAAATTAATCTAGTCACGATTATTTGATAAGGAAATTCACAAAAATAGAGCTATGTCACAATCAAAAGAATTTGGTCGGTACACGCATCATGATGTATTGACAAGTAGAATATTTTATATTGACATGTTGTATTTCTTGGTAATGTTGCTAGGGAAAATATTGATAGATGGATAATGAATGTTTCAAATCGATCACTTAGCGTTAGTTTATATTAAAAATTATTGAATGAGCTGAACTTGGACCTGACACGTAGTATCAGAATATATGAGAAAAATATTTTTACGACACATTAATATGTATCCATCAATTTCCCTTTAATGTACATTACTACAATAAAAAGGGTACTTACGAAAGTAATAACGAAATGCAAATAGCCTTAAAATAACTTCATAATAACTTATGTCCGCATTGTAATAAGTAATTAGAAATAATAACTGTAAATAAGTATATTTTTAAGTAATAAAGCCACAATATTTCAAAATGAATTCGCTAACTAAACGAATTTTCTCAGCTGGTAACGATTTACACTTTATTGTTATAGACCACTGTTTAACACTACATTTTTTTTTAAATCTGCTCGATTATTTTTTTGGCCGTTACTGCGTTATGGAATCTGGCTGCGAAAGCATGGGTGCATGCATATAACGGGTGGTGGAAATAAGTTATACCAAGGGTGGGGAACTTTTTCATTTCTAAAGGCCACATTCATTTATCTGATTCAACATAAGGCCGCAGTGAAGAAAACGTTGACACCCCCCCTTTTTTTTGGACTGTCAAACATATAATGTATTGATTCTCTTTTTCTAAATGCTTGCGTATATTTTTTTAATCAAAGTGAATATTTTGATAAAGTCAAAAGGCCACATCAGAGTAGTCAAGAGGCCGCAGGTTCCCCTTCACTGAGTTATACCATAAAATGAATTAACGATTATTTAATAACCGATTATTCTGTGAAATTCTACCTTTATATCTTCTTATGTTAACCAATATTAAAATATGTATTTGTGGAGTGAATGATGAAATTAAGAAAAGCTAGTGAAAAACATTTCACAGCATGTTCATGTACTACCCATTGAGATCAGATATGTATATATTGTTAGCTTATTTCGCTATCATCTATAAATAATACATATTTCATAATTAACTTGATGCTCACCATTATTTTTTTAATATAAAATTTAAAAAAGGTCAAAATAAAGTTAGTAAAAAAAGATGCTTTAATGAAATAAGAATAAACAATCGAGAGTTGAAATCAAATATTATTTTTTTTATTAATAAAATGGAGAGAAATTAATTTAATGACAACTATGAAAGTTGATATAATTTTCTTCTATTAATATTTAGTAAACCCAATTGTATCATTAACCACAGAGAAAGAAGCAAATTGCCTATCAATAAAACCAACGAGATGAAATAAAAATAGTAGTGGCTAACGGTTTTATCAAGCGGAACGATTTCGTTCGCAATGAAATTATATACCTTTCTGTATCAATTACTATGGCAAAAAATACCATGTCTCTTCAATTCATTATTTGATCGTCTCTAATCAGTAGTTATGTAACTACATATTTAAGTAACTAGCAAGTTGACTCACAAACATCCATACTAATTTTCGTAATAATACGCTTGATGTATAATGTTATTATATATAGTGCACCGTATGACCAATCACCAATCAATTGAACAAAAAATCTAAAATATACACAAATGTATGTATTCATACAAATATAAAGAGTCAGATAAATATTTTCAGTATATTCTATTTGACGGGTCGCTAATGACATAAAACACGCAACAGTTGTAAAGTTTTAACATTTTCACATACAGTTTATTTTAAAATAATTTTACTAGATTTAAGGTTTTGTTTGGGCCACAAAAAAATACTAAACGTATCTTAGATTATTACCTGTCAAACACTTGTTGTGTTATTGCAAACACAAGTTTGACTTAACAATAGTTTTATTACAACAGTTTTTATTCGATGAGACGTTTCATGAACTCTAAGTACTTTCTATAACCGCAATATGACGGAAACTTAAGAAAAGAACTAGTGGATACCAATTTATCTAAAGTAAAACTAAACGTCATTGTCCAGGCCACACTGTCAGTATTCCAAAATATTTATTTTGTGATTATTACTTGCAACGCAAACGGTTATAGAATACATTATTTACTCCAAATTGTATTCACTGTTTAACAATTTCACTGCGTAATTATGAAGTTTATATGTATTTTTATGTTTATTGAATAATTAATCAAATGTGTCAACACTGAAGTATAGACGATGCTGTCGCATATTTTAGGAACACTGATTTTAATGTAATAATAAAATAAGTTTACAATGTAATGCTCACGGTGTACACATGGCCAAAAATGAACGGACCAGTGCATACAGTTCGTTAAACACACATAATAAGTTGATGAATACTATTTTTTTATTTATATTCTTTTAAAGATCTAATGATTACGCTTTAACACTATCGTTACGAGATTGATTCAATTTAACATGATTGCATTGATGTCTCGTTAAAATGCAATTGGAAACTCATTAACAAGTCAAATAGCTATCTATGTTTTGGCCAAAGGAGCACGGTACGCAATGCTCAGCTGTTTTGTGACGTTGAAAATTAAGCACCTAGCACGATATAATATAAGCAGGTGAGTTTTCAGGATAGATTGATACGCAATAGAAAGAATGTTTCCAATCGATTTTTATACATATAATATGTATATCAGTCAATACCCCCTGCAGGGACAAACAAAATGATACATAATACTCTTGAAACGCATATTTTTAAAGCTTAATATAGTTAACTTGACTATACATTTTGATTGTCATAAGTTTTTTTTAATTGATAAAGAAAGAATGTTTACTCCATTATTAAGTTTATCAAAATACATTCAATATTTATCTTTTTTTAAATATATATAATATATAAGTATATTATCAAATAATCATTTAATGTACTTGTTATTAGTTATATTTAAACAGCAATTATTTAAAAAGTTATCACGACGATAAAAATCGTATTTAAATAAAATAATAATTTATTGCTGTAATGAAATATTAAATGAGTGTGAAAAAAATGTTTGAAGATGCAAAAGATAACTTGAATAATATTATAAGAATACATAATAGGGATTGCCATCCGGTACAAACGGAACATCGATATCGAAATTAATTTTGATTTTTCGAAATACCAATTTTGAAAATAAAAATACCGTTTATTCAGAATTAACCAAATCACAATGTTTAATCTATACAAACCATCATTGAAACGAAATTATTCACGATTAATTAGTATAAGTATAAGTGTTTGAAATCTGGTAAGAGTTGTACCAATATTGTCAGGTTCCAAAATTGATGTATTATTATTTTAAGAAACCGTGAGTTATTTATGAAAATCGAATTTTTACGATGTTAAGGTATTTTAAATCTATTGCCATTTATTTGGCCGTATTTTTTTTATATTTAAAAAAAAAGGTATACAGGTATTGGTATTTTTATTTTAATCTGCTGTACAGGATTTTTTCATGATAAAACACTTTTAACTGTGATGTTATTTAATGGAGAGCTATAAAATCATCATAAATAATTAGAAAATTACAATAAACTCTAAAAGCCTAGGAATGATATTCAAACATACAACCCACAATTTCATTTGGATTTCAATTATTTTGCAAATCAGTTTTGTACTACATACGTAAGTCGAACGACACCCACGTGGGTACAAATACGAACCACAGACAAATCGTCTCCGGGTAATTATCTTTATTTATGAAAAAAATATCAGGTAATATGCATTTCTGGAAGACAGTCTACTTATAGTTTAAAAAAAACTAGTACACTACCTACGCAAAACTCATTCAGCGTAATTGCAGATAATGATGATTTTTATCAAACTGTATCATCCAGTAACATACTTTGCTATCTTAAACTCTCATCTTAAAAATGAGTAAATAGTTTGAGATCAACTTCTGAGTAATGACACTGCTTATTGATGAAATAAATAACCGTAATGAATCTAAAACTGTAACTAATACTTTATTTAAATTTATTGCTAGTAAATGTCGATGAACTACATCTTTATTTTGAAACTAATATCGCATTCTTTTCTATCGATTCGACCAAAATATTTGAAAAAGCTATGGCACAATTTGACAGTTGATTGTTGTTCGCGAAGTATACGAGCGATTGACAATTGGTCAAGCGTGCTGTAACAATTAATGTAATACAATTCCAATGTATATATATTTTTTAATATCTTTAAAATAAGTATGACGTTTTAATTCAGTGTTTCTTAACCTTTTTGAGCCTGTGGGTCCTTTCGAGTCTCAAATTGTTCCGTGGCCCACATACCCTCAGTTTTCGGGATGTCGGGATTAATGACTGCTTCCAAAATAATTTTCTTGACACCTCAAAAATGTTTGGTCGCTATTGATTTTAAAAAAAACCTGAGAATTTACGGATTTTCCAAAATTAAAAAAAGTGGGCTATTTTTGTAGCTTTTCCAGGAAATCCAATTTTAACAACCGGGAATTGCCAAAAATGTGGAACCTTTTTTATATATCTCTCGCGGACTTCAATCAACTTTTAGGCGCTGCCCGATTTTTTAAACCTGGGAATTTGTGGATTTTCCCGTGGCCGATTTATGGAGAAACCGTGTTTTAAATACTGATATTTTTGTTTTTGTACCCATTCCAAAATTTTTTGAAACAATCAACATAGTTTGCGAGCATTTTGAACAGGCATAGATAAAATGTCTTCATAACATGAATAAATTGAGTGTTAGAACCATAAAAGTGACGTTAAAGTGTATGTCGCTCTCCTGGATAACAAACATCACTGATAAAACTATCACTTAAGCCAACGTGTTTATTGGTATGATGATTAAATGAACGATAACTGAATATATTTAGGGAAATCATAATCGACATTATTATGCCGAGGAAGATTAAAAGATAGTAAAACATACGACTCAAGTAAACACGTACATGCTAAAAATGATCACTATTACGAATTGATACAATATAAATTACAAAAATGTGTTCATAATACAGCTGGCATAATATGTATTGCCGGCGTATTTATACTGTTAAATTCATTTGCATATCACAAACGTTGATAAAAAATTATCAGTTTTATTGACTGCAATTTGGATAAATACTAGGTTATCGACATTAAACATGTATTTCGTCCGCACCGTTCAACTTAGTTAATTTATTTTATTTGAATTTTCAGGTTGCAGACTAATAAAACGACCGATTTGAATTACATATCCAAATATAGAAATACACAGTTAAATTACCTAAAATTTATTGTTTAGTATCCAATATTTATTTTTATTTTAAAAAATTGTATTGGTTTCACACAACACATCACAAATGTTACAATGTCACCGATATTATTATTTTTATCAATAAATAGCTCCACAAAACTTTAAGTCAACAACGCACATAATGTTTATCAGAAGAACACACTGTTCAAAGATAACATGAACTGTCAAAAACTTTATTTCAAATCAGTCACGATAAACTTTTTAATCGAATATAAAAGATACACTTGTCAAAAACCACAGAATTTTTATTAATGGATTTTGTTTGAATTTGATCCATAATTAAATAAAATTGTCCGTCGTAATAATAATAAAGTTACGCAGCGAGCTTTTGTTATTTTTTTTTATTGCCGAATGTAAGTACAAATAATAGTTGCGCGATTGTTTAGGGGAGAACAACGCACGCGCAGACTCGATCGACGCGACCTATCCGTTACTAAGCCGGCTACGAACTAAAAACAAGTTTACTTCCCAACTTTGTTCCGAGTTTGATTTTTGATTCAGCGTAGCGGCCTGCCTACCATGCAACAACGATTATACAATATTGAACGAAAGTTTAAAAATCCAAAGCATTGTTATTTGCTCTCGTAGACGCTAGTGATTTCAACACATAATAAATTACACTGC
Source organism: Himalopsyche anomala (assembly GCA_031772345.1). NCBI lineage: Eukaryota > Metazoa > Arthropoda > Insecta > Trichoptera > Rhyacophilidae > Himalopsyche > Himalopsyche anomala. The sequence goes on along the minus strand of CM062822.1, from coordinate 14,799,589 downwards.
GTTTTCAAAAATTAATTGAATCAAATTACACTATTTTAATAGATTATTTTAACACAGTTTAAACTAAACTTTTAATAGATATTTGAAAGAAGTTTGAAAGCTAAGTTTTTCATAAGGTTATGGAAGCCAGAAATCGTTTTTTTAATTTTCTATCATGACGTTAAAAATTGAAAATTATTAATAAACAAATATTTTAGATAATACACATTTATTTGTTGGTAAAATGTTAATCTATTATTAAATGTAAAAAGTAAATACAAAGCAGACAAAAATAATAAAGTTGGTTTACAATTTCAAGATTTAACAGCTTTTCTTAATCTTCGGGTTCTTTCAATCATTCGCTATATAATATATACATAATATCAAGCTGATATTGATTGTAATCTACGATGATATTTCTTATAAATGAAATGCAAATATTACACAAACTTGTCTAGGGTCACTTTTAACACCATCATTCTTCGATCCTATTTTCGACGTTTCGGTACTCGAGTGTTAATAAGTGTTATAAGATGTCAATATAAATTCTGTGTTTATAATGTCTCAATAAAAGCAATCATTTTAAATAAAAAAGTTGGTAACATTTATATTTACAGGTGAATATTATTAATAATCATATTTAATAATTATAATAGTTAATTATAATAATAATTATAATAATTATATTTACAGGTGAATATTATTATTAATAATCTAATAACAAACCATACTTAGAATTTGTTATTTTTGGTAAAAAAATAAGTGATTTTAACGTCAAATATTATTTACCTACACTCATTCATTCATTGGCACAACATTTTTCATTTACTAATTTCTTTTCATAAATCACTAGAAGCAGTTGTTTTACTAGAATCAAATGCGATGATAGTAAAACAACAGTCTAATGTACTACTAGATTACCCTATAAGCAAATGAGGGGCGCGCTTGGGGCCTCCGAATCTTAGGGGCCTTAAAAATAGCTCATATAATATAATTTATATATGTACTTGTTGGAATTTTCTGTCATTTTTATGTTATTCGTAAAACAGGGCCTCCAGATTTTATAGCTCCTGTGGCCTCCCATGTGCTTAATCCGAAACTAATCAGCATCCCTCAGTTCAGTAAGCCGTAATACCACCAGCCTAAAGTCTGAGCAGGATTGAGGCTCTTCGGAGACATTCGCAGCATGTGACCCCAACCAGTTTCAACTTATTTTTATGACCACTGTTGCAACGGAGCACTGCCTAGTATGTTCCTCAAGTGAAATCAAATCACTTCACCGCCAATATTCCCAAACAAAACAACTCAGACGAAAATATTTGCATGTGAAAATACTGTCTCTTTTGTAATGACCATTTTTACCATAATTATGCAAATTGATATAAATTTTTATGAAGCTTGACTTAAAATAATTAACAGATGTTACATTTGACAACAAAAAAAGAACTGAAGAGTATTTCATAAAATTACCGCAGACGATAAAAACTTTTTTCTATTTAGTTTTGCACGTGTGTGAAAACATCATTCATGTTATCAATCTAAAACTAAAAATAATACGAACCCAGACTTTCGCTCCCGCTGTGTATTCACAGATGGTTAGCACAAGAAGGAATAAAAATAATAAACCCATATTATACATAACGTATCTTGCAAATACATTTAGCTATAAATTTATTTTAAGATTTTAACGGGGTAGACAAAAGAAATAATTCAATATATTAAATTTTAACAAGAAATTGATTAGAATAATCATTTAACGACAACTTTGTTCATAGTAAAATATTAAGTTAGGTATCCTTAGAATCAGTCAGTGTCTTTAAATATAATACAATAAATAGAATATACGTGAAGTCAATACAAATTAACGTTTATGAAAAAAATATATGATCATAAATTAAAAATCACTTTCTTCATTGACTAGCAGTCTCACAAATAAAAAAATATCAAATGACAAAATTAGCTTAGTTATTTTTTAGTTATAAATGGATATTACAACTTTAAGTTATAATCTTTAGTTTCTTTTTCAAATTCAGTCTTTCGTCTGTGATTGTGCACACGTAAAAATGATTAAGTGATGTCCGTGGGTGGTATAGTAAATCCGTAATTTATGCCTAATCTGTATTACAATATTTTTATTCAATTTATTAAGAGAGATTAATTTATCGAGCAGTCAGCGCAGCGGGTGTCATTTTTGGGAGCAAAGTATCATACCGAAGGCGATCGTTTTAATCTACACTTTATTCATCAGGTATATTTATTTATTGATGTGCATCAGTGGAGGCAACAACATTGTTGTAAAACATGTTTATATTTATCTTATTAATTAAAATACATTTCATTATTTGTATATATCATGTATTTATGTTTTGACGTCGCTGAGTTTTATAAAGTTTATATCGTATTCTTCTAACGCGAATGACATACCTACAATTTTATATTTTGGCAAGAAATTTACATTAAAATTTAAAAAAAAAACAAAGTTTCAAACATGTTCTTGAACTTTGCTAATATTTTTTTTAATCTTAGACGAGCTTTATTTTTGTAATTTTGATAATTTTGAAATCAGGAGCTGTCAAAAAATAGCATACATATGACACTTTGTAATATTTTCATTTTCATTAATATTCTTATTCGGTATTCTAATAATAAAAAATACCTATTTTTTTATAAATTAATGTTAAATAAAAAATATACAAATTGAGTCATTAAAATATGTTAATATTCCAATATAATATGAATACACAATTCTTTTTTTTCCGTAAAATTAATAAAAACATTCAAGATATTGTTTTTTATAATAAAATGTGTTAATAACTATCAAATGTGAATTTTTATTGAAAATTACAGATTATTACAAAAAAAAATAAAGATAATATTGTTTATTAACAAGAAGTATTTTGCATAATAAATACGTTTAGATAATTAACTGGATTTCGTAAAGAAAAAGAAACATAAAAATAATCGCAAACAAAAGAATGTCAGCTATATTATAATATGTGCATTCATTTGTTAACACATTTTTTAAATTTTAGAGTTTCGACAAAGGATGAATGAATAATACATTATTCTGTCAAAGCCAGTAGACTGGCTGGCAAGCTTAAAACAATATCAAAGGTTTCAAAATTAATTGAGAGGATGGTTTTTAATCGAAAACGTGTTTTGAATGACATTTTGAAAATGTGGTCACTCCTTGAGAAATATACATATGTATTTTTAAAGATTAAGATAAAATTTTAAATGACATTTTTTCTTACTTTTTAGATTTATTATCTACAGATTTTCAAATATCATGTAGTCATTAAATTGATAATTACTATAGATATTAAACTGTTTAATTAAAAAAATTAAAACCATTTTTTATAAAAATGGTTTATAGCATTTTATAATAGAAGCCCAATTAAAATAATAATACGCAAATAAGAAAACATATTTATAAACAACTTATTTAATTAACGAGGAAATAGGTTTTACTTTTATAGTCCGCTGTGATATTTTTAAAATCAATTTTTTGATATTTATTTTTTGTTTGTTATTTTAATTGAATAACTACGTGATTAATGGTATCAATCAATTATCTGAATTATTTTAACGATAATCCTGTAAGTGTCTTATGCAAATGCAAATTTAGTCGAATAATGCTTAGTATTTATTTTCAAATATTTTTTTTTATTATAAACTTCTCGTGAGAATATTTTGAATAAAAATAGATAACATATTCTGCACCGTAGAAAATTCAAGATTGTAGGCTAAACGTAACTGTATACTTTAAAAGATTTCAATCGTGCGGTTTCCAAAAAATAAATAGTAAAATATCTCCTATTGACATTATGCGGACACTTTCACTATTTGCATAAGAATAAAACTTTTTTGAATGACAATAAAACTTATATTGTATCGAATATTAATGCATAAAATACAATCATTTTATTTTGGCATACGAATTGCAAATTAAAATGTATGCACAACTCTCAGGAATCTGTGGGAACATACTTATTCATTTGTGTATTCAAAATTACCAAAAATCAAACAGGTTAGATAATGTAGCAAGTCCCGAACAAAGGATTCGATGCGAGTGCAAGAAGAAGTAACAGCAGGTCGATAAAATTTGCATCAAGCGCCTGCTGCAGCGTGCAGGAAAGTGCATCTCAATGATTAGGTATGCAGTTCGTAGCGTATCCAATGGGCGTTTGAATCACACGCTATCTTTTGCAATTTTTGGAGAGGCTGGTTCAAATCTAACCAGGAGATGGCGTGAAAAATAAATATTGATGAATTTACTAGTGATTTAGTTTTAATTATCTTTGCTAATCTTAAATTTTATTTTTTGTTCAAACCTTACCGATAATTGTGAAACATTTAAAATACGAAAAACCTCTTCCATATTTATAAAATCTATATCCGCTTTCAATGTGAAAATGCTTGTTACTCAGTTTTTTTTTTTTTCGAAGGGAGTAGTGATAGGAATAGGCTCTAAAAGATAGAGCTGGAACAAGATAAGTGAGTAGCTAATCACTCTCGCCTTGCCCCGTTATTTTAGGATTGGAAGGGTCGGAGGGAAATATTAGACATCACAATCAAGCACGCCTTCGAACAGAAATCAATAAATCGACTGAAAAACGCTATTCGTGCTGGGCTTCGAATCAGTTAAATCCGTTATGGAAGCTAACGATCTTGACCACTGCGCTACGGACCTGTCATTAAACTTCCATATAAATTACTATAATACATTTTGTTTCACATCATACAGATGTACATATCTGTATTTTGTCTGTCTGTAAAACCAAAGACGTTTAAAGCACAACACTCTACATATGCGCATCGTGCATATCAAGCACAACAAGACAATGCCACCCGGTATTATAAATAATATGAACCTTGATTAAAAATACATATATTGAGAGTTTTAAAAGTAATGTAATGTTTAATTGTATGATATTAAGGTTTTTTTTCATTAAAAGAATCAATACACGAGTTGAAGTAAAGCAATAAGTTACAAGCATTATTATGCTTTAAAGACACCAATTAGTAAAATGCAAGTGTGAGAATATTATACAATTTTAAACACGATTTTTTAAAAATAAAAGGACCCTACTAATGTTGTAAATAAATGTTTTTTTTTATTAAAATATTAAACAATAAATAAACCAGAAAATTTGTATTCTCCACCCTTTCGGTTGACGGTGGAGAAAAATCTAAATTCTCACACACAGGTTATCAAGTGCAACCGTTTTTTGATCAAGTTGAACTGCATCCTAGCTGCAGCAACAAGCGTCATAAAAACTGCATACGAAATCACAAAGACAGTGGCACAAAAGAGGATTAAACAAAGCGGAATGAAGTGAGAGAATAATAAAGGAGCAACGTTTAGCCGGTGTCGAATTATTGGGTCAGTCATAATCGGGCAACGGGTTTCTTCTGTGTGTGTTTTTTTTCTCCCAAGAACGTCCACAAATACCTTGCAACAGAGATGGACAATCTTTGGATTTTTTTGTGTGAATATTAAAAAAAAAAACAAATATCTGTCCTCACATAATAAATAAAATGCGTCCATTAGAGGTGAAGTGAACAAAGTGGTATTTTAGAAAAAAATATATGTTAGATACGTTGTATTAAAGTATTGTAAAGGTTAAGTAAACTGATAGTACTTAAAAGAAAAAGTTTAACCATTTTACTTATTGGCTTACTTCAACTCTAATGGGCCCATTAATATACAATTATTAATTTAGTATTAACTTGAAAGTGCTCTTGTATTGTACATGTTTGGAAATAAAAAATGATTTATCTTCATAAGAATAAAACATTTATTTTTTATTGAAATGGAAACAACTACACAAGATTCAAAAAAATATACGCTCTTTTGTATTAATTTTGTACTTATTTAATATGATCAGGACCGGTTTCGTTCATAGCGAACATTTTCAACTGATCAGTTATTATTTGTTACATCCTTGTTTTACTTGGTTTAATATAAATATACATGTATGAATACATATTCTTATTTTTAACATAATGCCTTTCCACCAATTATTGAGAGTGAATTACATAAGAGATGGTTTGTAAATTTCTATTTCATTTAATATTTTTATTAAAAATAGTTGGCTTGCTTTATATGACTGTGATATACAAAAAATCACTAATATTACGTTTATAATTGGCAGTTAAAAAAGGTAGACATAAGAATTATTTTTTATTCGCATTCAAAACAAATTGCTACCACGTAATCGCTAACTAACTTAAATAAAAAATATATTCTACTATTAACTCACTGTCCTTTCTAATTTGTGTATATTAAATTACGCATACTAAAAATCTAAATAAGAGAACGTAGTTTTCATGTGACATCGGTAATTTCAAAAGCAAACCGATGTTCTTTGTAAATTGCTCACAACTTATACCATGTTTTGTAAATTACATACATATTATTTTTATGCAAAAGGTTGTCAAGCCAAGTTCGCAGGCGACTGGAATTTGTGACCGAGAGATTCTCTCACTGGACCACTGGGACATGGAATCGGACGCTGGTGCCTGGGCAGATGAATGGGACGACATACCGGTTTCCATTTCAGATCAGCGATTACATACGAATTGACGAAACGAATAATTTATTTACCAGTTATTTATTACTGCTTATCATAACGGAGACGCTGTATAAATGAATACCATAGAAATATGTTATTGTAGAGTTTCTGCAATAATAAAAAGATACTATTAAAAATAATGAACCTTTTATTGAGCTTTGATTATATTGAAAATACGACGTGTAGCATAGAATTTAAAACACTTAATTTTAAACCATTCTTCAAATAAATTCAATCAATTAAAAAACAAAAATATATTACATACATATAAAAACATTTTTGTTTTACACAATAAATTTCAATTAAAAAAATAATTAGCCATTAGTCAATCATAAAAAGAAACAAAAAAAAATATAATTCATGCATTTTTATGTTGTCATGTTAAATATTACATTACGATTATTAAATTTGAATCGTTCAAATTATGTACATTCACACAAGTTTTGTCACTAACGACCCGGGTTTCGTCTTTCGGCAACTTCAGACGTTCAAGTTCATCCGTGCACTCGAACGCCTGAAGATGCCGAAAGGCAAAATTCGGGTTGTTAGTGACAAAACTTGTGTGAATGTACATAATTTGAACGATTCAAATATTGTATTGAAACTCCACCAAGAACCTTCAGTGTAAAGATCTTTAATTAATTAGTTATTATTGTATATGGTTTGTTGGTTAATTTCAGAACAATTTGATAAAGCGATACAATAAGTACATATTTGATTTTTCTGCTGTTGCTAATCTAATTAGAACATCATTACTATTTTTATGTAAAAATATATAATTTAAAATCTTCTATTTAGTTTCGTTTTTTTTTCATTATATTATATATTGCATTTCAATAAGTATTCTTTGCTTTAATTCGTATATTAGTCGAAAATCATCAAAAGTTTTTCCTATTCTTAAACATAAATTGAGTATCATTTAATCTACATATTTGTTTTATTATTTATATTAACAAGTATAAACATTTTTTTTTTGAATTGTAATAACTGAGAAGTCACTGACGTCTACATATTTTACACTATGCACCTGTACAAAGAAATTTATTTACATATTTTCATAAAATAATGAAACATTGTATGCCTACAAATAACCACAAAAGAATAAAATAAGCGTGAAGAATATCATACTTACCCGCTAGATGATTTATATTATTACGTAACATTACAATGCAAATATTCACCTAACAATACGACTAGCTAAAGACGTCTCATTGTGTGACTAGTTACTAGATAGATGCTGGGTCCAAAACATCCATTGTTTGTGCGGACCCTAGTATGCCAGACCATTCCTAGGCACCCTCTCTATCCAGCAAAACCTAGAACACTCCGTTAATGTGACAAATTAACATCTCTCCTCGGTCAATTGCTCCGACAATGTAAAGACTGTAATAGAAACTAAATCTTCAAGAGGGGACTCTTTTATCGACGACCAGTTTTCGATAAGATTATTCTAAGTTTATATTGGTAAGCTTGGTAAAATATATGCATATTTAAATTTAAAATTAAAAAAAATCTTTAGTCTAAAACAGTCGTGGGGAACCTGCGGCCTTTTGGCTACCCTGGTGCGGCCTTCTGGCCAATTCTCTAATTCTGTATTTTTTTGTAAATTCGTAAATTGCGGCCAAAGATTCCCTAGTCAATGTTTACTGCGGCCTTTAGAGAAGAAAAGGTTCCCCACCCCTGGTCTAAACTAAACTGCCTCATTAAAAATAACTTATTGATCCTTTTCAATCTCCTATATTCACTATGTTGTAATACCTCTATAAAACTAAATATTTACTATATTATCGTGTATATATTGGCTCATCTCAAAGCGTAAAAAACTTCGATGGAAAAATACACACCTATTTATAGACATTGATTTTTAGTGATATAAAATAACATTTTACAAATTTAATATTATAAAACATCTGTAAAATTGCAATTCTATATTATGTTAACCAGTATACGAAAGCAAGTATGCCGTATTTTGGATTCGTTAGTAAAGATCTCTTAATATTTTAAGAACATAAATTTTACGGCTCCCTGTAAACTAGTAATTGGACTAACAAACTTTGCATTCGTATCTGATGACACATGGCTGAATCCAAAAATTAAATGCAAATAAATAAACTACTGTATCATTGATGACGTGTATGCTGTGTATTTAATGAAATTTAACTAAAATAATCAAAATAAAGATTATATTAATGGTTCAATATTTTTGGTTAATATAACTAAATTATATTTCATTAAAATAGTCACAAAGAACGAATGGTCAAATTGTGGGACTGACCGAGAACAGAATGTCTTACATTCCCATACATTTCAGTTATATTTTATGAATTACCCCATCTCATTTATCTGAAAGGGTTCGTCTTATTAGAACGTCAACACTGAGGGGTGAATATTTCTTTTTTGGCCACAATAAAAGGTTAATGCCCCGATAATGACACACATACGAGAAGAGAAATATCTCACAATACGAAGAAAGCATTTATGAGTAGCGAGGGTCAAAGCAAATTCGTTTGTTACAGGATTAGTAACTTGCACGACCCCATTTCTAAAGGAACCCCAAAAATATTCTTTTGAAAATTTTCTTGTGAATTTTTCTATCAAAATTAAAACAACATATGAATGTAAAGCACAATGCCCCAGGCTATACATAAGATTGACTTAACGGTCACTTATAGAGATGCAGTGTTAATAATTGCATTATTCCATTGCTATCGAACTGGTCAAGCATTGAGATACAGAAATCTATTTAGAACTGATTGTTTACAATTTATACTGGTCTTAAATATTTTATTACACTTACTATAATTATTGATATATTGTACTTCAAAGGTAAACTAACTGATATTTTAAATAAAGTTTAAAAAATAGTACCCAGTACTTAATTCATAAAAGAGACACTACAAAAACACAGATACGGCGTAAACTTTGGCTATTTTTCAAGAAAAAAAAGACCGATCCTGATCACGATATAATAAAAAAAACTGGAATTACTTTTAGGAAGGTATTTTATTTTATTTTTTATGATAGTTTTCCGTTGATAATTTACAATGAACTCACCAAAATCAACATGTATTTCATTTGTATTTATATATTATAATTTCACCACTTTGTTTACAAAACAAAATCCTGTCTTCTTATCACTGGTTTTTATATTATTTTACAATGATTTTTTTAAATCAAAATTGATAATTCAATAACTATAGAGTTCACATTTCGGCATAAAATTATCATATCGTAAATAAACGACAAAGTCTTCGAGTAATGTCTGATTTTGAATAGTAATTTCAATTCTTACAGGATATGAACCGGTTACATATTAATTACCGAAGGCCTCACAACGCACATATTTTTGTGGGTTAACAGTAACTATATTCGATCGCGATTATGTAACAGTGAACTCGTGTCATGTTGATGTAACTATTTCATTGAAACAATAATTCACACCAGACAATAAATTAAGTAATAGGGGTCGTTGATTAGTCATAATTCACGTCCAATTAAAATTAGTTACATAAATTTAAAATACAAGTTGGATATTTGTCGTTTTCAGTCAAGGATAATAATAAAATTGTGATAAAACACAATTAGTTCATTCCAGTATTTTCTTTCGATTGAATTATGTACAGTAGCAGTACTGCTATTTAACAATCGTTTAATGAAATATTAAATCTGCACTTTAGTAACGACAATTTGAAGATTACTTTCAAATGAGTTAATTAATTCATCTAAAAAATTGAAGCACAGTTCGCTGTGTTTCTTATGTTATGTTGTATGAGGGTATCATATATAGGCAATGTTACCATATACCGCAGTCTGTAAATGGCAGGGAAATATAATGAGATTGATATTTTACAATATTTCTTGTTAATTATAGTTTTGTATGTACTGCACATTTGCAAACACATGATAGATTGTTTTGGCAGAATAAAGCATTCGCTCTAAATTTCTTTCGCTCTATTGTTTTTGCGAGCAGTGGAATATATTCCCTATCATATTTTAAATTGACTCAATAATTGGTAGATATGAATCAATACGATTAAAATAATTTGTTACTATAAATTTATTCTGAAGATGAGTCAAAAATAGTTGACGCAAGTCTATCACAGTTAATATATATGTATTTTATTGCAAGTATAATACTATTACGAGAAGAATAAAAAATAATTCTGATATTTCATAACATACTTCAGATACATTCTTACCAATTCAGGGTCTCCAAATTACTTGAGCCATATAGTAAAATCTTACCCTGCCTATAGTTAATCTAGAAAATTTCTGCGATATATTCAAGTCTAGTACAGAGGTAGTCAACCTATGTATACCTACCGCCCACTTTTGTATCTTTGTTAGTAGCAAAATTTTCTTACCGCCCACCATGAAATATGGAACGCCCACTAGTGGGCGGTAGGGACGAAGTTGACTACCACTGGCCGAGAACTTCAAAAGATGCAATAATGCTAGAATTATAAATATTAATGGAATAAAAAAAATCACAAATTTATTGAAATCAACGAAAATACACGAACCTAGTTAAGAGATGAAATCTCTAGGTGAAATTGCATTATATTATATATAACAACAATATCACACAAGGGGATATCTACGGTTCAATCGAAAGCTAGAATCAATGTATACACATCTAAATAAAATTCGCACACTTACGATACCAAAGTTTTGTTTGTAAATTAGCAAGAGTATTTTGTACGCGTAAGTCACGACCTGGAATCTAAACGGTTTGTCTATGCGAGTGTATCGCCACTTCCTGCCAGTCGGTTACGCCACTTCCTTCGCAATACTTCAAGAAGCAACCATACCATATCATGGCTGCACGCCATCATTATTCTACATGTAACAGGTGAACGATGATTTAAAAAAAGGTAGCAATTTGTATGATATAACACAATTTCGGTCTTATATCAGTGGTTTCCGACCTTTTTGTCATTGCGCCTCTCTTTGAAGAAAAAAATATCTTCGCGCCTCCCCATACTTTATTTCATATAGTAATAAAGACACGTTTTAAAGGGTAAATAAATATGTTGGACTGTTCGCGCCTCCCTTTGCAATAGTCCATGCCTCCCCAGGGAGGCGCGCCTCCCAGTTTGGAAATCGCTGTCTTATATAGAAACATAATGCTCAACACTCCAGCTCATTTTATGGGGGATATTTAGTTTTTTGTGATAATTTTTCATTATTATATTTACTATAACTATTGGTCAGTTAGTGGATCTTATGAGGCTAAGATTATTTATTTTTATTTTTGTATCCATGTCTGCAACTAATATAAAGCATATGGCCTCATAATGGACGTATCTTAACAAAAGTTTTTCTAAGAGAACTGTTTGTTACTTAGTCGCTCTACCCCTCTCTTCCAAAGAGGGTAATAGGGATAGAAAAATAAGACTAAGACATGTCTAGTGGTTAACTAATCGCTTTCGCTAGGATAAGTTCAATAACAGAAATCGATCGAAAAAATGCTGTTCACACTGGGAACTGCGAGATCAAATACGAAATCCAACAACGCTAACTAGTGTCCGAAAGAACCCGAATTTAGTTTATAATTGAAAAAATAAATAAATGTTCATCGTTCAATAAAGATTCACGCCCCAAATTGGAGCAGTAACTTTACTGTTAAAAAGAGTTCTTATCTACATAACTTTTGTTTTAGGTTTTTTTTTTAAATTCAATAATCTTCTAGATACACTATAGCGTTTTAATTTTATATGGGCTGAAATAATTTATTCAAAAGCAAGAATACATTGCGCTCAATCTTCAAAATACAGTTGTTTTAATCGTATTATTATACATTCATAGATTTAGAAGTTTTAAAATGCATGGCCAGCTTGATGTTATAAATTAAACAAATGATTGAAAAAAAAATCTCATTACCAGATGTCACTGTCACGGAAAGTTAAGCTCTTCCTTTAATCGAGTGCTTGTACTTTTACATTAAATTGACTGATCAAAGACGGTGTTTTCGGTTGATTCTTTCGCGGGTTTGAATACAAGTAAAGAATAAATAAAAAATATACTTTTTAATCATAAAAACGTGACGTTGTAAAAGTGAAAAGTTAACGACTAGTCTTGTTCACCCTTTTTCATCTTTTTATAATCTCACCAAAAAGAGATAACTGAGTAACATTTGCATTTCTAGTATAAAACTTCTGTTTTGAAATAAGCTCCGTTACGATTCATTCCATGTGCCCCACGTTGGTAACGGACATGGTTAAAATCGCAATGTTATCTTTTTTAATTAAACAATACAATATTGTCAATATCCGTCACCTTTCGGGAACCGACTCTCTCTACCAGTTGTAAGTTGCGCACGCGTACGACGAGCCTACTCATTATCGCAGATCGCATATCAGTTGGGTGCTATATTTATGTCAATTAATATGAAATCCCTTTGCTTACATAAAATCAGGCCGTAGCGGTTCGCAACGGTCATATGATTTACTTAGATTTAATTAAAAATACGCACTAGTGGGACAATTATAAATTTTATTGTTGATAAAATAATACAACATAAAAACTGTTGAGGAACCAACTACCGGTAAAAAACCAGTTTTTTTATTAATTAGTACGACATATAATATTTATAATTCATATAGTTATCCAAGATTTATTAACGCTATCATTTACAGAAAAAACTATCTTTTATATTTTCTTTCTTAGAAATTATGCTAAAACGTATTACAATTTCTAGTGTGTAAGCGTATCTTTTTTTAAGTCCAATATAAATGTCCATGTAAATGCGATACTGTATTTTTCTTTTTTCTACCACTGTCCAATAAGACGTAGATTTACAAAAATATATTAGCTAGTATATTTTAATGATTTTGAAATTAAATTAAATATTTGATGCATAATAATATAATTTATTCGTTAATGAGATCTTGATAAACTTTAAACTTAAGCAATAAATTTTTGTCGACGTGAAAACAAAATTTATAGAATGTATGTATTATCTCGTAATAATACTGCACATTTTTTTATCGAGTTGCCCCTATTTTAAAAAATCAGCAAATATAAAATTAATATTTAAATTGATATTGCATCAACAACGTACATGAATATTTACACCTGCAAAAATTGGACTGACGTTTCGCTCGGTGCGCATTGCATACATCAATCAAAATAATTGATGGTTATTTAATCGATTTTTAACTAACTATGCATGTACAATAAATAGTACGCAAAACTTTGTTTAAATGTCAGTGGCATTTTTGGCGTTAACTGGTTGACCTGTTTATGTTAAGTCAGAAAAGGGTAACATCAGTCTCTTACAGATGGTATTTTATTTGGTATTGCAATACCATTTTTTCTTTTGCTTTAATTAAATATTACACAATTATAGCATAAGTGTTTTCCAACCAATCATCCGCTGAACGGTGCCGGTCCACCAAAATTTTCTATCTGTATGTATTTGTGATCCAGCATTGCAGTTTTCACCGGACTGCGTGCATAAAAACCTCGAAGGTGACCAAATTGAGTACTAAGGGAAGACAAGTACTCCGGATATGACGGCTGGATGGAGATGAAAAAGATATTCGAGATCTTGATGTTACAAATTATTGACTCAGCAAAGCACAAATTAATGAAAATCAAAAGACGTCTTCGGAAGATACCAGAGCCTTTTGCGCAACAGATTTTTTATGCAACTGAGTATGACATTAATTTTGCATTTATGAGAAGCATCCACTAATAATATCGTAAACTTTTCTAATATAAAAGCTCCACTTTTAAGAATTCTCGACTTATTTTCTTATATGAGTTAGTTACGCGATGAATAAGTGATACTTATTCATCGTATACATTTTATTAAGATTATGTTTATTACTTTTAGCAAAAACTTGCTAATATATTCGTTCGGACAATTTTGACAACAATTGTTTTAAATTTGAATCGTTCAAATTATGTACATTCAAACAAGTTTTGTCACTAACGAGCCGGGTTTCGCCTTTTGGAATCTTCAGGCATTCAAATTCACGGGTGTGACAAAACTTGTGTAAATGTATATAATTTGAACGATTCAAATTAAATATTGAAATTCCATAAAGCATCTTCAGCCGAAATCTTAAATTATTAAAAAAAATAAACGAAGATCGTAGAGGGTATGTCATATCGACCGTGATTAAAAGTCCAGTATGAAAGAGTGTGAAAGGGCGAACAACGTATATTGCATCACGTATGTAATGAGATTAATACACAAAACATTATATTTTACTGATCTGAACAAATAACAATTTACAATCATGCAGTGTTAAATTTGAATCGTTCAAATTATGTACATGCAGTGTGTTTTTATTCATTGTTATGTTTGGTCAGGGTGTTGGGGATTCAATTGGACTTTTCAGGTATTAGCCGAATACAATTTTCGATACGTCATTACCATAAATAATCACTTAATGATGCATTCAAATTGCAATGAAGCGTCTCGAATCTAAATCATTTAATGGTTCAGTTATCATGCCACTGTCTACTAACCGAAAACTTTTTAAAGGATAAAACTCAATCGGATATGAGCAATGAGCGGAAATGGTGCACATTATCAGAAATTGTTGTATTGATAATAAATATCATTATAATAGTAGTAACGACACTAACACCTGACGTGTCAAAAATATTTTATGTCAGTTGGAATTCGTTACCTAATAAATAAAAAGATTGCCACACCGCAAAATACACATAATTTGAGACAGTAAAATTGTAGTTATCTTATGATGAAGTTTTTTATTTGAAAACGAAAATTTTAATGATTATGATCTGAAAGTTTTCTGTGGACACAATAACTGTAGAATGTAGTAAATTTTAAAAATTAGATGACCACCTATGAGTCCCATATTTCCTATCAAGTTAGGATGTTGGTAAAAAATATCCAGTTTAAATAGTTAATTAATGTAAAATCAGTAGCAGATTAAGCACATGGGAGGCCCCAGGCGCAAAAAATTTGGAAACCCTGTTTTTCGGATAACATAAAAACGTCAGAAGTAAAAAAGTCAAAAGACATAAACATCTGAATACAAGTTTATGGGTTATATTATGTAAGCTATTTTTGAGGCCCCTAATATTCAGAGGCCCTAAGCGCGATTTTAATTTGCTTATAAGATTATTTCTTCTCCATGTAAGATCATACATATATGAGGGCTTCAGTAGAAATAACTATAAACCGTATTATATAAAATAACATCTATTTAAATAAAATACATTGATATTTTTTCACCAAATTATAATGGAATTTTACCAATATGCAAATTATAAATTTCACCAAGACGATAGATTGAATTGGCGTTTACTGGATAAAACTACGATGTGTTAGATAAATTTTACCTTAATATTAGAATCAGCAAATATGCATATAAAACTATTTAATTATTAGTGTTATGTGCATAAAAAATATAATATAATAGTATCAATAGATGGGACATGCCGTTCGCGTACAAGTCACCCCTAGATGAATTAAGTATTTAAGCTTTAATTATTAGAAGCTTAAAGTTAGTATGTATATTATAATATACACAGTTGTAACAAATCTGTATAGAAAGCTCAGTTCCCACCGAAGTCAAAATACATTTTTAAGAGATTAAAATCAATTGCGTACTCTAGTGTAATTATGAGATTTAACGTTCGAGATTGTATTGTTCAATTGTATGCAATCCTTTAATTAATGGATATTTCAATTGCCGGCTTTGTTGATAAACTGAGCCACGGGGTGACTGACTATTTAAAAAAAAGCTCAGAGGGTAGTCTGATATAAGTGAGACTTTTTCTACTCAAATCGCGAGGTCTTTTGTATTTTCAAAATTAATTTGCATAAATTGAGAGGGGTGATAATTTTTTAAAAGTATTTTATCACAGGTATAAAAATGCATGTTGACTGTTTTTATTTTATGATGAAAGTATATTTTGAAAATGCATTGATTGTACTTAGTATTTTAAAGATTTAGTTATTTAAAATAATCACATTTATTTTTGTATGTATATGTACGTATTAAGTGGATTTATTTTCTTACATTTGAATAACCAAAAACAGAGAAAATTTGAGGCAACAAAACTTCTATATTATTTTGTATGAATTTTACATTTTAATTTGATTGGTTATTTTTCTTTTATCGCAAATATCAATGCTACGTTTTTATTTATGACTGTATAGCTACATAAGTTAAGAAATTCAGTTACACGTTTTATTGCTGATTTTTATCAGCCAAGACGGTTCTACGCATTTCCGTGTAAACAGATAGGTCAAATGTTGTCTAGAAAGTTAAACTTTTCAAAACAAGGCAAAAATACAAATAATTCTGAATTATGTGATTATGTTAAAATTTAAATTGTAAATTAATTGAAAACATTGACATATGTTGCCAATAACCGTCCAAAGTTAATAGTAAAGCTTTCGACTAAAAAATATTGTAGTTTTACTTGTGTTTTTAGTTTACTTACAAGTCTTATCAAGTCAAGACAAGTTATTTCTATTACATCACATACCAAGGGTCTTTATATTTTTCCCATTTTACCGTATTATCTTCTTTATAAGTATTTAGATAACAATTTTAATTATTAATATCATCATTATATCTTTATCTTATTTAAAAGGAGAGCGATTGATCCACAACCAATATTTTCAAATCGCATTAATAGTTTTGTTTGATCAATCTACTGAAAATCCATTAATTATTATCTGCTTTGAAACTAGTAATCATAAATTTTTTATTCACTTACCAATAAACTATGAACTATTTTTTTATTAACAAGTAAGTCTTCATCATAAAGTTTGTCATATGTCAATTTAAGATCGACATGAAATAAAATATTAAAATTTCTTATATTATAGTTAATATATAGAATGGGTAGATTATTTTTGTAAATGTTTAGAGTGAACTCACGTGATTAATAAGGCAAACGCCCCGTGTAAGTTCCGTTATTTTGCATTTTATATCTATTTATTAAACGTCACTTTTCTCTTGTCGTCTACCACCGTGCATTTATTTTTTATGAATATTTAATATCACTGCCAAATCAAGTTTATTTGAGAGGGAACACTGGAAAGTTTAACGGCATTTTTGTCGTGAACGATTAATCATTTAATTTTATAAATCTATTTAAAAAATCTGAGATTCGCCACGGAAGAGAAAATTATTTAGTTATTAGAAAATGAAAAAAAAAATACTCATGAAAATATAAGAGATTCAATCTTAATTACGTATAAAAAACACTGTGTCACATATTAAAATTGGCAAAATTATGTGTGAGTTAATGGCTCTTAAAAACAAATTTGTAAACAGTTGTTTTATCTTTATGTGAATAATAATTCCTGACTGCATGACAAATGTTTTTAGATCAATAGTGATACGAGATTAATTTGTTAAATATTCATACAAGACACTGGTGCTCTTTCCCCAAATATATCAATTTTCAATCGAAATTTCATTTTATTAGAAGTAAAAGTATTCAGAAAAAATAAAATTTAATTTTAGGGGAAACAAAAAATTTACAATAATGTGTATTTTTTAATTAACATATATTTTTAAAATGCGATCATTGTTAATCCATCATAAAAAAAACTGAAATATATTATTGAGATTACGATCCAGATGGGTGCTTTTAAATTGGTTTAATTTAAAAAATATTTTCTTTATTTCGTTTAAATACAGAAAAATTGTTCACATGATAAAAGTAACTTTCGAACTAACCCTTCCGCAGCACCCAACGCCCAAACCTATTGTCAAACGAATTAAACGATTTTTACATGCTCTCTGAAGAGGTCTTGTATGATAGATTGACAATACAGAAAGTGTCATGTTCTGATTTTTTCCCTCATTGTTGCTGCACTTTTGTTTATTGTCGTTTTTCACGCGGATGCACAGTTTGGGGTGGAGTTTTAGTGCACAAATCTTTCATTAGTTACCAACATATCTAGAATAAAGATTTAGATGAAAAATGTTTTTAATTGAGGAAAACTTAGATTGTTGGCATAGATTTTTTCGTGCTTTTATATAAAACTCAATAAACAAATTTAATTTAAAGTTTGCTTTTGCACGTCATCAAAATTGGTAAAATTGTATAGTTTTAGAGAGGGTTGTGGAGTCGAAGTCGGAGTCGGAGTCGGAGTCGCGGAGTCGCGATATTTTGGCCGGAGTCGGAGTCGTGAAAAATGAGCGGCTCGATTTTTTTTGAAAAATATATTTAATGATGTGTATTTAAACATAATAGTCAAAAGTGTTAACATTTCATGCTTGGCTGAGTAAAGATGATCTGATGGTATACATATATAATTATAAGTTAAAATGAAATTATTGAAAAAAATCCTCAGAGTCGAAGTCGAAGTCGGAGTCGTCTTTTTTTCACGTGACTCCACAGCCCTGGTTTTAGATCCTTCATTTTACCTTAAAATTTAAATAATTTTGATTGAATTTTGGATATTTATATACATTTGTGAATATATTTGTAATTGAATTTGGAATATTAGAAGGTTATTAACGTACTTAAATGAAACGTTATTGTAAAAATTGGACGCAGATAACGGGAAAACGTGAATTGTATGCAAGCAAACACAGGGTTTTATTGTATTCTATTAATGCTATTAAAATTGCACACTTTAAGTATTAACTAGAATTAATCATATTATAATTGTAATTGTAGTATAATAATCAATTGCAACGAATTATAGTATAAACGGAACAATATAATCGTGTTAACTAATTTTAAAAGAACAATCATTAAGTCATGTTTACTACAAACGTGGTAATATTATGGTAATTTAAATCAATTTAAGATTCTTTGAGTAATGCAAGTATCAAGTTAATAGAGTAATCAGAAAAAAAATGTTTTTGTTATAGATACATATATTTTTAAAGAAATAATAATATTTTTTGCATTTATAAAGCAGCATTAATAATAATTTCGGAGAATTTTTAAAATATATATTTTTTTTAAACAAATTGAGACATTGAAAACGTTTCACTCTATGTCCCATTTAAATAAAATATCTCATTCAATTGACGCCATGAAAATACGTGGTTTTAAGTTAATATAGTACATCAATTGAAAAATCAATTTACGTTATTTGAAAAACTAGACCTGGCATTCTTTTATTTACAAACCTTTATAACACATATTTTTATGGCTTTTTTTTTAATCTTCACTGACTGCTATCTTATTTCTAGCTGTAGGAGAAGACAGTAATGTATAACTTACTCGACGATTGGCGTGATTGTGACTTGTTATGGAGCTTTCGTATCAACCTATTATGCTAATTTTCAACTCCACCCTGGTGTTCAAAGCTCGAATCAAAAACTTGTCTATTTTTAGTGTTAGACATTTCGGCGTCACTTTCAGACTCTATTGTTGCGAGCGTTTTGTAACGCCTGTCTGTCATGTAAATCAAAAGCGTTGCGTTCGATCTGATTTTATTGTTTTTTGTTATTTTTTGTGACTAAAGTCGTTTTGTTTATTATTTTTAGCAGGGGATGAGTAGTTGTTATTTATGTGGTTCTGATTATGAAAGGGTAGGCGTTGCACAATCGTTTCAAAGTTCAATGCACGAAGACACACGTCAAAATATATTTTTACATTACAACAAAATTATTTATTTTTTAACAATAGCTCAACGGGTATAACGTTTTGATGTTTTAAGTTAAACATTTTTAAATTAAAAAATAAAACACTCATTTGTACTAATTACACTTTTATTTTAAATGATCAGGACCGGTTTCGCTTATGACGAGCATTATCAACTGATGAAAAAAAAGTAAAATATATATATATATACGAATGCCGTCATTTCCTATTTTTTTTAAATATAAATATATTTGTGTATGCATATTGCATACAAACCATATTTTTACAGAGGGCCCAAAGAAATCTAGTATTCGAAAGGAGCATAAAAATGTATCACTTCACTATAAGTAAGGATTTCAATACAGGACGAATATATCAAAGCAAGAAAATACGGCCAATTGGGATCGCAATACCGTGCGAATGAATCGAAATCGGTATTTTGATATTTCATATAAAACGGTATTTTATATAGTTAGTATCATAATATAATTAATTCCTCGAGGAAAACATAAATTGAATCAAGGTTAATTTTTTTATTTACTTTTAAAAACTTTATATCGATTGCGAATCGTTTGATTATCTTACAACTTCATCAATTATAATGGTATAGTGACGAAAGAAGCGACACATATTTTTTATTTATCAACAGGATTTAAACGCTCATTTGAATAAAAATGTGGAATATCAAGTTAAATAGTTAACATTATTATTATAGATTATGTCCTTTCACAATCACGTATATGCACAATGAAAAAAATAATCAATTGCCATTAAAATTTATTCTACCATTATTTCATTGTTCCTCAAGCTGAAGATGTATTTAAAATGATAAGAAGGATTTTTTTACTTCGTAGTTACGAAATTGATAATAGATTTTTGTGTTACGAAAATATTTTGTAGCTTTTTTAATTAGATAAAATTCCACTAAGGGTAGGCTGTGATATCTTTATCGCTGTCGTAAATTTGCTAATAAGATAAGTGTCTTGGTTTCCGCCAACACGCTTCAACATAAAATAACTTTTTATGTCTAGTTTGAATATCAAAATTATAAATCCACTTAATTAACCGTTTGAATACCACGCAAATAAATCATTAATATTTCCCAGAGATACTGCGTGTTTTTGAGAAAAATAATTTTGCCTGATATACACTCGAATCCGATATTTTAAAAACCTATATTGATTCAGTTTAGATAGCACTATACACATTCATCAAAATATTGCTTATATTCTATTAGAATACCAAGTATTTGATTTTTTAAATGTCTTGGACATTCGTGTTCGCTTGCATATGTTCCGGACACATGTGTCCGCTTGGTATTTAAGTGGTTAACAAATAAAATTAGCAAACCGGCATTTTCAGACCGAATATAAATAAACATTAAAAGCATCCCCTTCGACCTTATTATAAAAAATACTTTTTGGCAACGATAGTCCCTGTGCGTCATATTTTGAGTGACATTTTGTATAACATTAGCACGAGACGCGTTATGTACATCGCGTCGGTTTGTGAGTCGCGTGCCACGAGCCAAAGGTGATTATTTTTTCGCACGCGAAATTTCGTTACGCAGACCGGGTACTTAGTTTTATCACGTACATATTTTTACCTGACCAGTTTTAATAATGTTGCCAGCTCCCTGTTAAAACTTCTCATTTATTTTTGGTGTGCTTCTTACATGAGCCCCCGAGAGGTGAAGTGACCCAACTAGTAAAATTTTAACACTTTTTTCTTGATGTTTTAAGTACAATCACGTCTTTACTTGGTGTTTTGGTGGATTGCATATTTTTATTTTACGGAGATAACACTATTACAATATGTTTTAACTGAGGTTACATCACTTTTGCGATACTTTAAGACGTGTAGAATATTACAACGCATCTATTTTTTTTTTCAAAAATACCACTTGGCTCACTTCACCTCTAAATTATTGACGAAAAAGCAACTGTTACATGAACTTAATTACTGTTACTAATAAGAAACTAACACGTCGTTAGGATTTTTTAAATCATATATTTTTAAAATGCATCTCCGCTCCTAATGCGGAACATATGGCTTCCTATGTGTCAACAGAATTTTTTCTACGAGAACTGTTTGTTAATCAGTTGCTCAACTTCTCTTTTCCAAAGAGGGCAATAGGGATAAACGGATAAGGCTGGGACAGGAGTAGTGGTTAACTAACTCTCACTACGCCCGGTTATTAAGGGATCGGAAAGGGTGGAAGGGAATTTTCGGACATCACAAACACCCATGCTTTCGAACGGAAATCGATAAATCGATCGAAAAAATGCTGTTCGTACTGGGACTCGAGCTTGTGAGATCCGGCACTGAAGCCCATAACGCTAGCCGCTGCGCTATAGGACCCGACAGGAATAATATACTGATGATAAATCAGATTTTAACGAGTAAGCAATTGTCGTGTAATATGTAATAAACATAGTGTTTTTCAATTACACTTTACAGTGTTCAACTTTAAATATATTACCTTATTTTTTATATCTTATTATGGCACTCTTTTAAAATATCTAGTTAAAAAGCGTTTGGCAACACTACAATACGAAGGGACGCTAGCTTGAACACGTAAATTTATTACCGCCGAATAACAAAAGCGTGATATTGAAAAAAAAACCCCGTAACTAAACACCCATCGAGTGTTGCTACTTCAAAATAGGGGCAGAAGTTTATTTGGAAGCTCGATGATTTTTTTAAAGTCTTTATCTGTCCCAGTCTGACGCCAAAAGCTGATAATGTCGAGTAGGTAGTTACTTATACAGTCATTTAAAGAATTTAAAGTTTCAAAAACGGAAGAGCGTTTTTACCCGAAAAAAGCACTTTTCACTTCTGAACACACCTTACTCTTACCAAGAGAACGAGTGAAGTAAATTTATCCACATAATAGTGTATTAACTTAATGTTTTAACACGTTTAATTAAACGAGAAACTGGTTTATGACTATAAATCACCAACAAGACAGAACAAGAAGAAGATAAGATATCGAGAATTGTTTATTTTGTGAAATTAAAGTAATGTGTAATCAGCGATGGGCTGCCAATACGGTAACAAGAAGCTCGCTAAATCTCATAGCTATTCGTGATATTCTGGGGAAGGTGTGAATTTTTTTATCACTCATGTGAAATTATACCCAATAATTATTGAAACTATCGAATGTTACTGTATACACTTATATTTTGCAACAGTATGCAGTATATCGTAATTTATTCAATATCAATAGCTGAAAAATGTACATTACAACTCTCTTAATCTAAACATATTGCATATTTATAAATTATATAACGCGAATATCTGAGAAAAATGTTTATCTTAATTTAACAAGGGGCTCGCCGGTCTGAGTAATATTTAACAAGAGGCTCGGGCGAGCCCCTGTGAGCCCCCCCCAGCCTACCCCTGTGTGTAATTAGAGAAACGTTGAAAAAAGTTTCAATCACGGTTGCTGTTAAAACTTTACATAGTGACCGGAATATCCCAGATTCAATTCTAAAAATAGCTATTATCTTAAAACATTGAATTTAAGATTTACGGCACGGGTGTTTAATATGGCATTCTTTTTATATGGTATACGTCTCACAAGATATCAAAAAGCTCACGCATCACGTGAAAAATCGTATCATCTTGAGTTCAATGAAGTCAGTGATCTGCAAAACAAATTGTACATAGTTAAAATCAGAGGGTTTTGATTGTAAATTGTATGTAATAAGGTGAAAAAAATCAAAGTACTTTATTTCTATAAATATTATTCAATATACGTATAGTTGGTAGCTACTTCGGCGTATGCCTTCATCATAACTATTTATATTTAAACTTACATTAACTTAACTACATAAACTAGATTAGAAAGACACACAATACAAATAGATGGGGATCAACTCATAATTATAAAAAAAAAAACTGTAGAACTAAACACGTTGCTATTTTTACCCTATTATAATGGAGATCTACCAAGTAAATGCCAAATCAATAAATAAAATGATGCATTGTGCATCTCTTTGGAGCCAGTATATATAGCTGAGATTTTTTTTTATTCATAGTTCTGACGATGGCGAAAGCCGAAATAGCTATCAACTCATAAATATAAAAAAAATATAGAACTAAATACGTTGCTTATTTTTACCCTATTATAAATTGATGAGAGATAAAATATATAGTTTTATTTCTTGATTACTATTTTTATTCAATTTGAAAAACTAGAAATTCATTTTACCTGTAATAATTGGAACAAAAATAAGAATTATATTTTTAATAAATCTTGAAATGAATTTATTATATTGTATTATTATTGCAGGAAAAATTATTGCATAATGTACCAACTTAATTATAATATTTCTTCATCAACGTTTTCCTAAGAATTTGGTGAGGTAAAAAAATACAAT
Source organism: Himalopsyche anomala (assembly GCA_031772345.1). Lineage (NCBI taxonomy): Eukaryota > Metazoa > Arthropoda > Insecta > Trichoptera > Rhyacophilidae > Himalopsyche > Himalopsyche anomala. The sequence continues at coordinate 14,775,096 of CM062822.1, read as the reverse complement.
AATGATGAAACTAAAAAATACAAAATGCCATTGAAGCAATTTATAGAGTATCGTTTCTACAATGGCGATTGAAGCAGACGCCTAATGCCCATTTATAAATGAAATACCTTGCCAACTTTTTGAAATTCTTGGCCACAGCTGGGTGGCTTATCAGATGATGAAACAGATGTCTTTAATCGCTAATGTCGTGACCAAATGACTAAATATCTAGCCAGATGCCTGTCATGTCGAATTTTATTACAACAGTATCTAATTCAGCCTTTAACACCAAATTCATTTTGTTTTTCAGCGTGATGTGCAGTTTTTATTTCACCGCTATTTGCGGCATAATGGTTTCTCTTAATGTATTTTATTATTGGGAATAATACCAACGCGCACCATCACCTCACGTTTATCTCCAGTTCTTCTTTGTAATCCAATTTCTATAACTACTGAATTTTGAACGCTAGATTGCTAGATATCTATCCGACAATCATTCTTATGTCCGACCCTACCGTACAGCTTATCGACTGTTTTGTGCGAAGACATCGTCAGTAGGGCATCCAATCCCGGGATCCAGGATCCGGTTATCCCGGGAACCCGTCCAATTTTATGATCCCGAAAACCCGGGATTGACATGGTCGCGATCCCAGGATTTCAGGATTGAGAAATTTTGAGCAAATCCCGAAAATTGATAAGATTTTGGAATTGGAAGAGTTAATCTGGATAATTAGGTTAAAATATATAGCGAATTGAGGATTTCAAATTCCTCGGTAAGCTAAAAAAAAAAACGACTTACCAAAACTTTCAAATTATACGATTTCACTTTGAGTGCCCAATCACGAATTCCCGGGATTATAAAAAGGCTCCGGGATTGGATACCCTAATCGTCAGCATAAAGTTCAATGTATGCAAGATTAGATTGCCACTAGCTTATTTTTTTTTTACTATGTTTTTATTAGCCGTGCGGTTAGAGTTATTGAAAATTAATTGTACATTTTGATTACAGTGGCCTCAGGTTCGAATTTAGAATCTTTCTAAGGAAACATAGATTTTTAGATTTATTTACATTTTTTTTGTGCTTAAAAGGGTGGATATTTAATAACATATATATGTACAATGAGTATATGGACAATATTTAATACCATACTCACTTGGTCTTGTGGAGTGGAGGGCGATAAGTTCACTTATATTCTTTTCCTTACCCAGTTCTCTTTATCAGTTCTCGTTAAAAAAATATGTCATAGAAGTAAACATTGAACACACTAGGAGCGTATATAGTTTAAAAAAATGCTTCCTTACTTAAAAATGTATAATTATAAAAACCTCTTTAAAAAAAACGGTGTTTGACCAAATTTGTGATAAATAAAATCCATAGATATCGTTTTTTTTATTGAAATCAATTGTATTTTTTTTTAACATACATATGGTGGTTATTTTTCCTCTTGATCTTGACTGAAAAAGTGATGTGTATGTTTATGCATATATTTTTGCAGAGAAAATTAGACAGATACATTTTTGGAGTTTATTCATTATTGACTAGTCACTGAGATCATTTATAATATTATGATCATTAAAATTTTTTGAACTTATACAATACAGGCCCGTACTTTAATACAAACTGTAAAGTTTATCATTAAGTAGCCTTAGTAGGTGTCGTTTTTTCAGTATAAAAAGCATAGACACTTGAAAAGGGTGTGATAATAAAATTAATAACCATAAAAGATATTATAACCTTTATGCATGGAGTTATTTGGTGGAGAGCCACACGCGTACCACGTTGCACGCGACTACCTGTGTACTGTTGCGGTCAAATAAATTAATCCTTAGCATAACATTTTTTTTAATATCTAGGTCATTTCGTGCTCAATGTACAGACATCGCTTTTATGTAAGATAACTGTTTACATAAATTAATTATTGTCTTCCAAATACATTATTTTAAAAACTGCCATTTAAATAATTTATAAAAATTTAATTGAAAATTCATTTGTTGGAATAAAATGAAATTATCACCAGAGCTGTGGAGTCGAGTAAAAAAATAACGACTACGACTTTATTTTTTCAATAATAGCAGTTTAAATTAACATACATATCTGCATACTATCAGATCATTTTAGTTACAAGAAAAAGTCTAGTAGATTTCACCAATCAATATGATGATTAGACTAATAATTTTCGATTTTTGCGACTTCAACTCCGCCTCCGGTGAAAACACCCAACTCAACAGCTCACGAATCCGACTCCACAACCCTAATTATCACTCTATATTCATTGAAAATCAAATGTGGTAATTAAATTGGATTTATTTTAATAAATTAACACAATTTATCTACTAACTGTTGTGAGAAAACTAAATTTGAAAAAAAAATATTGTAAGGTAAACATATTGATGAGCTATATATGTATATAAAAAAATATTGTTATGTTCATACCAACAAAAATAAACGTTTTTAATTTTCTTTGGAGATGGACACTTTATTCTGTCAGAACTAATTCATGTTCATTGTCATATTATTAAATTTAACATTTTAAACAAATTAAGCATAAAAGTTTTTCAACAAAGTAGATAAGTTGAAATAGCTTTCAATTTAGAAACCATTTATTTTCAATCTAATCTTAGGAACTATTATATTTAGTTCACAAAGATATATTAAAAGTTTGTAAATAAGTATTCTTTACCACAGAAATTTTAAACTGTTTTTATGACATTAAAACTTTACAGTGGCCGCATTATAAACATCCTGTGAAATGTCTCGTGGCCGCACCAAATTTTTATTTGGGATATGATAAAAATAGCAGTTGCATTTACTAAAAATATTGATAAACTGGATAAATTTATATTCAATTAAAGACATTATTTTAAATATCAATATTTACCATTAAGCTGCTAGTGGCCGCAGGAAAATCCTTTGGCGGCCGCATGCGATAACCGTGGCCGCACATGAAAACTACTGACTCAAGACATTCTTTAAATATTTTTCTACATAACACGCGTCGATAATTTTGTATAATACTGTCTTGGCTTGATATTGGAAATTTTAAAAAAATGTTCGTGTTTCCGTCATGATAATTAAAAATATGTATATATTTTTATTTATTTTACTTTGTATTAATAAAATTAATTCGCGTTATATTTTGTGGTCGGTAAAAGCTATTAATAATAAATTTGAATTACAACTTTATAGCCGATTAATTTTAATTAATTGTTATTTAAAGTATAAACTTGTTTCGGCTGATTAAGGTAAAAATCCGTTAAATGCAAGTCGGATATGAAGAAGAGATAATGGATGAATGCAATTTCAAGGGCAGGTGCAGCAAAACTGCAAGTGAGCTTTATAATGAGAGACTTTTAACGCTTCTTGAATTATTTATGAAAAATATTTTTATGGACCTTCTAGGAAAATAACAAAATTATTCATCGCGTGATCAGAATATTATTAAAAACATCAAATAAAAAAGGACATTGATTTCTTTGCCAAAATTATCGTGACTGCAAAAGCGGCGTGAATTCACTTGAATAATTTTGGAGTTCCTGCCCATAACTGATTCCCAATTCAAAAAAAATAATACTTCGAATTATTCAGTTTAATTAATACCAGAAGTTTGTCCTGACAATCACGGGACGAATATTTGAATTCCCGAAAATAAATAATATATTGCTTCGGAATAACTTTTTTTAAAGATAATCTAAGTCAGTGGTCGTACATATTATAGATTGTGTAAAGGAAAAAGAACGTAACCCACACATAAAAAAAAGGAGACACAAAAAACGTTTTTTGATGATTTTGGGTCAAAGTAAAATTATGAAATATACACAAGGGAGACTGATAAACTGGTTTTTAATTTACTTTATCTGATATTGTTTTTTTTTTTCCAAAAAACAACCTTTTTTATGTCTTTTTTCATGATCGCAATTTCTCGGGTCCTTCTTTTTTAAAATTTAAAAGCTAAATTTAGATACTAATTCGGCATTTTCAGCTTACATCCTTTTGACAGAATGTGTGTCGAGATGTAAATACATTGTGATTATCGAAAAAAAGCAGGTTTGAAAAAACTATGGGTTACATCCTTTTCCATTTCCATATTATGTATATACAGTGAAGTTGCACATAATAAAAGTAAACACTGGAATAACTAGTAAACTATAATTTAATAAAACTGAAATTATATACATTAAAATAAACCATCATATCTTATTACACTATTTGAATAAAAGTGACTCAAAGTTTTGAACAAACTAGTTTTTGAACACTTTAAAATTAGATTAACAATTTATATGCAGGTTTATAATAAGTTTTATGATTAGAAATGTTAACTTTAAGTTGTACGCAGTAGTAAAAAAATATCAAAGAGCAAACGTGACATTTTTTTTATCTAAGGAGTTCATTCACCATTTTAGATATTTTGTCAGGATTAATTTAAATCAAGTGAAGTTTCATTAATCTTCATTTTTAGGCGGTACCAGCAACAAAAATTCACGTGTCATTACGTAAGCGTGCTTGTATAAACAATGAATATGTATTTTCTTTCATATTTTATATAGGTATAAAAATGAACATTCATAGTGACGCAACCAGTGGAAATACAACGTTTTTATTATTAATATTACATGAATAAGCATTATTTAGGTAAGGACATGATAAATATATTTATCGGGATAAAAACAGATAAGCAATTTAAAAAAACAATCTTGCAGAATACGTACATTTATATTAGTAATTAGCCCTGATTATAACAAGATTTCGATATTGTCGAAGTTAAAAAATCTACCTAGAATCAAATAAAATATAACTTTTTATTTCAAGCAAAAAAAAAATAGAATGGTATGTTATTGAAAGAAAAAAACATTTATTATTAGCAAAATGTAAAAAACACATTTCCGCAAATAACGCAAAGCTGTCAAAACCCATTTACTGCTATTCATACAATTTCTAACAAAAACATTTTTTCTGTGTCTACCTTTAGATTTTTCCATTATTGACCCAATTTATTGGGCTGCTCTATATATTGAACACACAAAAAGATAATATTTCACACCCAATATAACACTTTATCAAAAAAAAAAAACAACCATCTGATCCTTTATCCTTCTATTTATCCCTGTCACCCCACAAGTATGTATTGCTTCCATCTAACGATATTTATTATTATAATGTTTCACGAGTGAGTGTTTCTCAAACATTAAACAAAGTACTCGGTGGAATAAACTCACAATCAGTAGTATTTTATTTGTTTCGTTAAACATTTATTGCTAATTAAAATAGCTATTAGAATAGAATTTTTACGCAAAAGCTCATGACATTTATTGTGCATTATAATAACATTTACATAATCTTTAAAAACATTAATTATGATTTTTTCTAATCGTTACGAACGATAAATATCCATTGGTCTTTTTCTTTCAAATGCATAATAATTGCTTTTTATCGGTGCAATAAAGATACGGCTTTTTCCTACTCTTAAAATCAGCTAGCTTAGATATTGAAAAATCTTTTTCAATGTGACTTCCCTTGTATGAGATGAGAACATATTAAAAAAAACTCTTTGATACTAATTCCATATTATTTATTGATTAAGATCTTAAACCGGTTTCGCTCATCACGAGCACTATCAACCCATACTCACGATGATAGAAACAAGTCTTAATCAAAAAATATCATTTGGAATTAGTACCAAAGAGTGTTGTATTTTTTTATATAATATAATGCCTTTCTACCAAGAACTAATTCTACAAAAAAAGTAATTATTATTCTTTGATCAACGTCAATATTACATCATAATTAATACAATTATAAAAAACCTTCAATTTCATTTTTATTATATTGTTTTCATAGCATGTTTAAAAGTTGTCAATCAAAAATATGTTGATAATTTTAAATGTTATTTCAAGAAACAATCAAGACAAAAATGTAGTGTTTTTAAATTTATTTAATATATATTACTTTGCGAGTAATATTTAAGGTCTTGAGTATAATATCATATTACATTATAATACATCTGATCATTTCAAAAACCTTAGTTTTTACTGTTTGAAGCAAGAGTGGTCAAACTATAAGTCAAATAGGAAAAAATGGATGATTTTTTTAATTCACCATTTTCATATTCATACCATATTCATATCATAACAGTATTATAATTTTTAAAATATGTATTTTTTTTATATAAACATAGTCAACATATTATTATGAATACAATATTAATAGTATTATTGTTAAATTGTAATGTTATTTAACACAGTTTGAGAGTATACTATCAAAAAGGCGAGCAAATTAATATATACAGTGTACCCAATAAAATATATCAATACACGATAGATAATATAATATCGACGGATAGCGAATGAGCTTACTTACCCCACGCCAAGGCGTTATGCCTGTCATAAACATTGCACATCCCCAATGTGTTTCAAGGGCTGCCTAAAAGCGGCGATTGCAAGGGGAATACTTATTTTTTTCTCATAGCGTCGATTAGATATACTATCGCTGTTGGTATATGAAACATAAATATCCAAAAAAAATTGAACCAATAATCATATTATTTCTAACAGTAACCGGGGGATGATATTTCAAATATTTATTTCTTATGAACAAAAATATTCTGAAATTTTCGAAATTGGCATCTTAACAATGACTATTTCAAAATAAACACGTCTTTTATGATATAAAATTGTTTTAAATTAGTGAATAAGATAGGAAGTTCTGACTAAGCTTCTCAATTTAATGATTTAAAATTGATCCAGTCGGAATTTTCTACATCTAACAGCAAATATTTCTGTAACAGATGCCCAAAAATAATTGACATTTATTGCCTTTAAAACAATAAGAATAATCCTTTTATTTAAAATTGAATAGTATTGTATAATATATAAATATATTAATTTTTGGTTCATGGTATCTAATACAAAAATATAACTTGAGACGTACAAAAGATATTAAATTTATTATTGTAACAAAATTGATTGTTAGTACATACTGACATCAGTAACAGAATTTATGAAAACGTGAACTCTCGATTATTGTCATAAAATCGATTGTTACTCTGGAAGGGGGTTGACAATCCATACATTTAAATTTTTCGACTCGTTGGGCTTTACAACAAGATCCCGGTTGAGTTAACAACTTAATATATTATAATAATATAACATTTCGATTGTTATTATCATAGTAATATTACAAAAGAACTGCACACATTTATTTATTTATGTCTAACATGATACCAACAATAAATTATTTATTATTTGATCATTTTTGATCAGCTTAACTATGTCAATATTATAAATTTAAATTGAATAAAAATATATATAAATATGTTTTTAATAAAAAGTAATGGTATTAAATAAAGGGTAAGTGTAGCGGTATACAGCGACATGTATAGTTAAGACAAATTATTAAGTAACTTATTTACTAACATTCGTGTAATTAATCAAATCTTGCTTAATAGGATTTTCAAAACATCCCAGTTGAGTTAAGCGTTTCTGATTATTTTATTCTAATAAAATTTACCCGAGAAAAATAAACAGGAAGTCAGTGGCATGCTTAAGCAGTGACTTCTCATCTTTTTTCAATAAAAAATCGCATCTCAACTAAAACACACTATTTTTTTTAAAAGCTTACAAAATCAAATATATCAGAGGCAGAACATGTTCGAGAATTTCTGCGCTTGTGTGTGAGGTGCCTCGAAAACCTAGATCTAAATGAGTGGATAGTGCTAAAATCTTTGTGCGCCTGTGTGCGACGCACTTTTTGCACACGCCACGAGCCGGCCATAATCAGAGCTTAAGCACTTAACTGGTTTCTTGTTCGTTTCTACAAAAAATTAAATATAATCGTAAAGAGTGCTTAACTCAATGGGGATGTTTTTAAAATCCTATTAAGCTAGATTACATCAATTACATGATTTTTTGTAGTAATTTGTCTTAATTATATGATTGTACGATCATAGATTGTAATTATGACAAAACTTAGAAAAATATCATAATATAATGACGAATATACATATTCATAAATAACAATTCTACTTTTAAAGATAGAAGTTCCGAAGACCGAAAATTCCAGACGAAGTGAACATAATGTAGTTAAAGCTATTAAAAGCAATATATTGAAAAAATATCAGCGACTGTGTGAAAATATTGTCATGTATTATAAATAAATTACTATTTTATCGATTTAGTAAATCCGAACACAAAATCTTTCGCTGGATTAAGGGATTAAAGGTTTACAATAAAAAAAACATTTTTTTACTCCAAATAAAAAAAAAATAGTTATCTAAACTTTGTAACAAGCGTGTAGTTGGCTGATTTCGTTGGTTCTATTATATTTTGTGAACCGGTATGACGAGCCCGAGCTACCGGGTTTTCTGTCAATGTGACGGAAGTTCAATAAAAAGCGAGGGTTGGAGGTGTCGTAGTTTACCGGATTACTGTCAATACTACACTTAGAGGTATCATATAATGAAATTTGTCAAATTATTATATTATGCATACATCCGCTGATGCAATTCTATTAGTTCCCTGCCCATGAAACCATAGATTTATGAATAATAAATATAAGTATACTTGATCATATTATTCAATAGAAACGAGTTTTTGCAACTAAACTGCTAGTTTCAAAATCGCGTCAGTTATTCGTTATTTTTTTTTTACAAAATAATAATTATACAATAGCCCTTAAATGCATGATTTTCTATTTTTAAATAAAAATAAATATTTTCATTTACAATGGGTGGGTGTGATTGCAGGAAAAATTCTCTTGAAAAGCATCTAATTATTTGAGTTACAAAACATGATTTTCATACAGTATATAAAAAGGCAACAATTATAATACACAATCAACTATATAATACACAATTAAAATACAGAAGTTAGTTTATGAATTTTATATTATTTCACGGGCTTATACCGATATTACAAATTACCTTTCGGCATCTTCAGGCGTCCAAGTGCACGGATGAACTTGAACTGACGCTTAGTAAATGAATGTTTCGTGTTTATATATAAAAATAAATGTATCATTGAGTTTAAAGCCATTGCTAGCGAAAAGGATTAGCCCATGAGAATGCCTACAGATTTGAATGGTGAGTAGTTTTAAGAAATATATTTATTTTTGTTTGTCGGAAAAGGTTTATGATTATATTTATATATGGTATAAAGGTGGAGAGCCAGGCAAGTGTAGCATTTCATTTAAAATCGGCCGATAATTGTTGACTTAACGGCTACTGACAGTATACCGACGATATGTAGTATATAATACCTAGATAATTTAGCTTATTTTGGCTTAGCCACAATAGTAATCGTTTAAATTTTGTAAGTTACGTACGATAAAAGTCCATTAAGTTAATATACACTCAAATTTTATAATCGAAAGGCAGGTGTTAAAAATGACCCCTCAGACATTGACAATATGGTTCTTATTTAAGAAAACAATTTCTTGATTATTTTCTTTGGTCACTGAACTATGGCGAACACATTGTTTATTTTTAAAATACTACACTTCAGTGAAGATTCTATCATTTTTTTTTGAAAAAAAAAACAATAATGCTCAAAAGTGAAGAACATCTGCACGACTAAAAAGAACATAAATTTAAACAATAACATCTTAAAGAGAACTTGAACAATGATTGTTATGTCATTACTCATTACCCTTAATATCAGGGAAAAGATAATTAGGGCTGAAGATATTATGCCAAAAACAAGGGCGCACCAAAAATATATTGAATTAGTAACATTTAAATATAGGGATCGTTTTAAAAAAATATATCTGAGAAGGTACATTATAATTAATACTGGGGTACAAGATATTACTGATCGCTTCGTTTTGATACATTTTACCATTTACAACTAGGTCTTACTTATATCTGGAATCTTCATAGAAATTCAGTCACTGTCGAGGTAATTAATGTAATTCATATGTTCAATGGATCGGCGGTTGCGTTGTGGTAGTTCATTTTTAATATAAAATTAAATATGTACATCGCTTCTTTGAGAAGAATCATCATATTTAAAATCGAAAGGTTTAAGAAGAAACAACTTTATTCGTAAACCTTGCAATGTTTCGTCCGATGACGCTTCATAAAGAGGCGAACAATGTCACATTTTGTAACACAAGTGAATGAATAAAGTTATTAAATTAAATTTCATCTTCATGTAATTAATTTATTTAGACTATTTAATGTTGTTATTATTAAAATCAATTGTCGGCTTTATGCTTCGAAGTCCAAATAAAAAGATCGTATTGCAGTTGCATTCGGTTCAATTCAGTATGTTGTATTATAATAAAAAAAAATGTAAAAGTTTAAAATAGTTAAAACATCTTTTGGTTATGTCTGTTACCAGCGTCACTGGATAAAAATGATTCATCTTTTATGGCCCCTTTAGGGGCACTAAAGCAAGAAGCGAACGTAAAATTATGAGATATGAAATTAATGTTTTATAGTGCAGAAGGCTTCCCATTCATAATTTTTATTTATTTTCCAACGGTTTTATAACCTTAGTGTATTCCAATTAGAGGTAATAATAACCGAAGAAGATTGATTTTGTTTTGCTCGAATATTAAAATGAGTCAATTAAGAATAAAATTAGCTTGAAAATATTCTTAAATCGTTGTCTAGTTATTGTTATTAGTGTTACGAATTATTGGTGTTTGGCGAGCAATATACATCAGACATAATGCATAATTGGGGGTGTGAATCTCATACAAAATTAGGGATTTGGTTTTTTTCCGTGGAAAAAAAAACTAAGAGTTCCCTTAGTTTTGGAAAAAAAAAAAAATTGACGTGATATTCAGTTTTTGTAGTAGTAAATATCCCACACACAGACAGACACCCAGCTATGCGTGTATAGCCTAGCACGTGTTGAATACACAGACGCTAGCCAATATTTGACTGCATGCTTGGCACAGACGACCGTCTCGTAGTAACGACAAAGGAATGCGACCGTGCAATTGGGGGATGTACGGCGAATATTTCAAGCCAGCGCGTAATTCGAGGTAGGGTAATTGGGGGTTCCACTGTATTATATTTTGAACAGATGCCTGCGGCGAATACTTTGGGTACGATGGTCTGACTTTGTCAGGAACACGGAGATAAAAGAGCAATTAACCAGCATCTTTTTAGTCCAAAATACAAAAAAGCGTCGATGGTCCTGGCTTGGAAATGTGAGGCGGATGCCAAAAGAGGGTCTGAGCCTTGCCTGTCGCTTTTAACAACCGGATGGATAAGGTCATCCAGATCCACTGACGACCAACGTTCCCTATAACCCGAAGGGTTAGCTGCGCGGAAATTTCAAAGGCTGCGCGGACCGATCAAATATTAATTGAGCAACTGTCTTGTGGTGCGCGCCAACCCGGAATGAGTGCGCGGGGGCTTCCCAACTGCTGCGCGGCCGCACTCACGCGCAGCTTAGAGAGAGCGTTGCTGACGACTATTCATATGATAAACTCGACGGAGCTATAGGAGACTGGGATGACCTGGGAGAAAGCAAATAGGCTGGCGGAACCGTATGGTTGCTATAAATGCTCTGAATAGGGAGCGAATATATTATATTATATTGCGAATATATTATGTTATTATGTAAATATATTATTAAACTATTACATTTTTGAAAAACAATATAATCTTGATATTGATATAATTTGATTTGTACGATTTTTAAGAGCAAATCTATCTTAAGAATTTAGTAATATACATTTTTTTGCTTAACTTTAAACACTAACACTTTTTACAACCTGCATTTGAGAGTAAGTAATTTGTGTTTTTAGCTTGATTCCTTGTCTTACTAGTAGTAAACTTTACCAAGAGTAATGGATAGTCGGATAGTCATCATTTTCTTGACACCGGGCGTCTTCTTCACAATAATGACTTAGCAATTTCACGGTTCGGGAGTAACACATCCGTTGAATACTTGACTTCACATTCACACTTACTATTATATTATTATCTTAGTATAGCTAAGGAATGTCTTTGAATGAACTCTATTATAACTTTCAACTTGATGCAGTGTACCTGACACATGCTTTAATCGCTTAAAAATGTGTTTCGTAGTGTGTATGGTAAAAGAAAGCATAACGTTTTGATAATGATATTTTTTACTGTACAAACATTTTACGTTCTTAAATTTATTCCATTTAATGTTTCATTCAAATCTATTTTATTTATAATATAAATATCATTATCCTTTTGAACAAAAATGTATACAAATATTTGGGTCGCATATCATAATGGAACCTATTTTACAAATTATCAATTAAGGTATAGGAAATCAAAAAGATAGTTCTGACTACGGCGTCCAATTGCGGGATCCCGAAATTTCGGCATTGCGACAGTTCTAATCCCAAATTTGTCCACGATTTAATGGTGAATGTTCAATCCCGGTATCGAAAAAATGTGAATGCCGAGATTACAAAAAGGGTCCGGAATTGGATTTCCTAGTTTTGACGCGATACACTGTAAGAAAAAATTCTGGTTGCGTGCCTGACCCTCAATAATTATGATATACTTTTTAATGACATTATATATTATAATATCTATTTTGATATACTAGCCCAGTATTGCGATCTCAATTGAGAGTATTATTTTGCTATTTTTAAACTTTTTTTTAATACCGGTATAAGCCCATGAACAAAATTTAAAACTTTAACCTTAACTACCAAAAAAGACAATCTACTAATAATAATATTAACAAAAGTTGTAGAACGTATGTAAGCCCTATAGGTAGAGTATTATATTGTGTATTCCGAGAACTTTGCGTACTAAAAAACAACATTTAAATTTCGAATGCCGTGGATCCGTACTGTTCGCTTTTTGAATTTTCAAGTGCCATCAAAATTCATTGAAAGACGAATTAGGCAGAATTTGAATATTCATAAAATGAATTTGGATTGCGCTCAGTTTGGGCGGAGCGTTTATTTAAAAGAAGTATTGGCGGAAATATTTCAAAATTCGAATTCACAGCACGACTATGACAGACCGATAACAGAATCAAAAATAATTTAAGACTATCTTATTTGGCATCGGGGTACATAGATGCTTGTTTTTACTTTTTGCTATGAATATTTCTTATTTGAGTTTGCTAAATAAACGCACTAAGAAAAAATCATGAATACTAACTAGGTTAGGGATATGTAATACAATTGTTCGGGGTGTTTTTCATTACCGAAACAAGGTTTTTTTTTATAAATCACATATTTTAATAAAATTATTTGAATATGATGAAAGAAAAACAAAGTAATTTATTTCCACAAATATTATTTTTTACATAGTTGACATGTGTACGACTTCATCAGAACAGAATAGTTGAATAAATTGTTATTTTTTCACATTATAACAATGGAGTTCTACAGAGTAAATGCCAATTCAACCAATCAAAAAGTTGGTCGAAATGTATTCAAATAATATTGAAATCTGTCAAGAATTGTATTGACAATTCCAGAATTGAAAATTATTTATAAAAAACATTCGTTTATTAATATTATATGTTTATATAAAATATCGAAATACCAATTTTGATTTACTCACCTGGCATTGCTTAAACTTTTTTTGTAATTCTGGTAAGGAGGGGTATTTGCAATACTAGTTTTTAATACAAAACATATACCGAAATACCGATACTGATATTATATTCGTCTGTTATTTCGACTCTTAAACTAGAATTCGTAGATAAGCTCAGCTGCTGAGCTCTTTCAACTTGGTTGAATATGTGTAGTGTGCAGCATATGGATTCTTTATGAATGATCTCAAGGGAAAATGTTCCAAGGCTAAGAAAAGACTAGAAGTAGTTAATCGCTGTCGCTATGCACTGTCGGAGGATCGGATGGGTTGAAAGAAATCGTTACATCCCATGTAGGGCTTCCAATTAACCGGACTTTCCAACTAACCGGTTTTCGGTTTTTTTCTGGAAATAAAACCGGTTAACCGGTTTAAACCGAACTATAACGTATTTTGATTAGGTAGGTACGCAAAAAATTTTTTTTTTTGTAGAAAATTTTAAATATTTGTCATAAATGCTCTAATGTTGATGAAACATCGATATTTATCTAATAGATAGATTACAGAAGGCATTTTATATATTTATATATATATATACAACAATGTCAATTAAATGTGGAAAAATATTTTATGATAAAATATGTCAAATAAAAAAATAGAGCTTGATAATAAAACTCATCAAAAGAAAGATCTTTAAATAAATGCATTTATTTTTTAAACATATCGACTAGACAGGACATCCAATGCTTAGACAAAAATATAGTAGAATACAAAAATATTAACTTATATTATGTCTCCACTCCCACTTTGAAGCATATAGACTCAAACAATTATTTTTTAACGAGAACTGCTTTTTACTCAGTTGATCAACCCCCTCTTTTTTCGAAGAGAGAAGAGATTAAAAGTTATGGCTAGCACACGACTAGTGGGTGGCTGATCACTCTCACTACGTCATAGTAATTTAAGGGATAGTGGAATAAAATATTAAGCATCACAGGCATCCATGTCATAGAAAAGAAATCTATGAACTGATTGCAAAAATCCGTCCGTACTGGGATTCAAGCTCGTTTGGTCCGCAACCCAAAGAAATAACGTTGACCACTCGCCCATGGACTCGGCGTTATCATGTTCATCATGTGCAGACCATAATACTTAAATTATAATTGAGATTAACAAGCACAATAATAATTATATTTTATGATAACATCAATTATTTATTGGGTATATGTTATTTTATGAACAATTATTTATTTATACATATAGGTATTATACGATACTACAATTTTCATTTGCGTATTACGTACAAAATTACTTACATAATATTATATTAAAAAATCATAGTGAACAGTGTGTTTGTTTATCTATTGCTCAAGAAAATAATTCGAAAAAAAAGAATGCATCTAAAATGTTATATTACACGAAACTACAAATTTGAATTCAAAAATTGTATCAATAAAAAATAGGCACCAAGCAAAGCTGTATTTAAATATATTTTTTATATTGTTCTAGTTAAGATAGATATTGTACTATTTACTTGAAAAATATTAATGACTTCTTAATTTCCTATAACCTCACAATCAGTGCGTATAAGCAATTTGTATATTATAATACTTAGAAAACTATCAATAATCTCATATTGTTTTATTAAAAAAAAAAACATTTTTTTCCGCATTGAAAAATACGTAAGCAAATGTTATTAGCATTAAACTAACACAACAATCATCACACATTCCGACTAGGTTTGTCCGTAGCGAACTACGGACAAACCCTATTGTTGATTATTTTACCTAACTATGTCGACCCTGTGGGTAACATTTTAGCCACATCTGGTATTAATTTAATGACACTTTACAATACGCAACGTCTAATTTTACAACTGAGGAAAGGACGAGTACTTAGGTAAAAAAAAAGCAACCATAAATTGAACAATACAGTAAAAGTGACACGGGACAAAGTTCTTGGAATAATTTTGACCCCCTGTTAGGTAAGACAATACAATTAACTCTTGGGTATTAGTTTTCACATATTGCATTATGATGGAGAATAAAAGGTCGATACAATAATTAAAAATATCATATTTAAAGCAGCGATTTTTTACATTGTTGATTTACAAGACAAAATCAAGTATACTTAGAATAATTATAATCCAATAATCATGCAAATGAAGAATATATCTACTAACAAGCACATAAAAAAATAGTAATGGGTAAGGAGATGTAGATTATTACTCACTAATTAAATTGTATACGTTTGAAATTTATACGGATGATTTGTCAAATTTACAATAAAGGTTATTGAGTGACGTGCATGTAAGAATCATTCTGTCTTTTGATAAATAATTGTCAATAATTAAGAAAAAATATTAAATTATTTGAAAAAGTCATTTCTGTTCACAACATGGACAACTTTGAGACATAAGTAGATTATTTTATAAAATTCATATGTTTGTTGTGTTATGTGAATTGTTTCCTATATTACGCAATAAATTCATTGTAAAACATTTTTCTTTTGGAAAAAACAATGAAAAACAAGAAAAGAGTATTTTTGATAAAACGCGGTTAACCGAAGAAAATAAACCGGTTTTCGGGTTTTTTCAAAACAGGCGATAAACCGGTTAACCGGTTTCGGTTTAAACCGGTTTGGAAGCCCTAATCCCATGTATGCTTATAAGCAAAAAATCGTAAATCGATTGAAAAATCAATAAACGAAATAACTTGGATTCGAGCTCTTGGACAATGCAACCGAAATGGTAGAATTCATGATAACGTAGCTACATGACTGATTAGCAATATATTATTCGATCATGTAGACATTCGATCATGTATGTCTATTTATATTTATGAATAATCTCTTCCTAATATGATTTTTAAGCTGACTGTTAAAAAATAATACGAAGTCATTATTTAAAACATTAATAAATGACCAGACAGGCGGCAAATCGATTTTATTCTTCAATTATATTTCAGCTTTTAGCGATAAATTAAAATGCAACACATTTCAATAGATTCAAAACACTTTATTTTGATTAAATGACCTGCGAAACATTAGACGTCAGCGAAGATTATAAACGATGCACAAAAAAACGTGCACGAAAGTGCAACCTAAATTCTTAATTTGCATTTATTACAAATAAGATTTTAGTATAATAGCATTGGTGAAACACCATTTAGTGATGACGCTGATAGTTTTAAAGACGAATATAAAATTCTAAAAATACACACCAATTCCAATGTCTCGAGAGAGGTGAAGTGAGCCAAGTGGCAAAATGGTAAAACTTTTCTTTTGGACTTTTATGTACAGTCACATTTTTACTTGGTAATTGGTGGATTTCATATTTTAAATTTAGGGACATAACACTCTGTATTTACTAAGTTCACTTCATTTTTATCATACTTTGAGACATGTAGAATATTATAACGCATCCAACTCATTTTTTTTTTTAAAAGCACTTAGTTTACTTCACCTATCCGGGGCTCAATTATAATTATACATACTAGAAGATCTAACTTATAATCTAGAATTCACTTAATACTCTTGATAAGAATGGGTGTATAGACAGCGAACGAAATTTTGTGGATTTCGCACGTCAAAAATTCACTCAACATTTATGTTTACACACATACATACAGTATCTCTGCGCACGACTAGAGAGAGCTGCGTTACCAATAGACATATTAATCATGTTAGATAACATTGAGATATTATTGAACCGGTGATGATTATTTAGCTAAGAAACTTACCTTTTCCCTTTTCTCATCCTGATGATTTATATAAAATTGTATGACATTGAAATGATAAGTGGTTGTTAACATATTATTTTTTTAAATAAGTAATAAATTTATACGTAAATTAACAAAATCAAATAATAATTATTTTTAGATAAATTAAATATAAGCGTATTTATGCGATGTAAATGTTTTGCAATTGAGTTCATTCGTACTATTTAAGGTCTCGAAATAACTGAAGGAAAAATTTTGGTATAACATTAAATATGTATTTGATTTTACTACAGTTTTATTAAAATATATCAATATAGTCATATAAGTTGTACCGCCCGCAAAATCTATAAGAAAAAAATGCGTTGTAGCTTTTCTAAGATTTTGACAAATATTTATGAAAATAATTAGCTTTTGAAATGTACTTGCAATTAAGTATTATATAATTGCTAGAATCTTGATTACTAGAATATTAGCAATGTCTTGGTAGATTATTTTTTTTATTATTTGCTATATTACATATTTCTCTAACCTTCCATAGTATGGGACGCGTAAGAAGCGCTAAAACGATGATTTATTTCAATTATTTTTAAACTCACTTCTACTTCGTAATAACACATATTTTATTTATATTATTTAAATCTAAATATTTGTTATTAATTTAATTTAATTTTATTACATTTGTTTGTGGCCCACCTGAATCTCCTGCGTGAGTTATAAAGGTTTAATAATAATAGGTAATATAATATACCTAACACAATATGCAACCTACGCTCATGTACCCTGCGAAAATTTGTTAATTGATATTCAGAAGAGCCGATACAAAATAAATTGGCGTAGTCTTTTGGGTAAAGTCAATTTCACACTGCTAATTCAATTTCTATCGGTCGAAAACAAAACAATATTTTTCAAATTAAATAATTGAAAACAGTTTCCTTGTCGCGAGCTTGGAATAATATTTTGCAATAACAGGAAAAGCGTTGCGCAGTTAATGAGTATTTTAAAATAAAATCCACAAAAGAACCAATAAAATGTAATGAAATTGACAAAAGAATCACTACACAACAATTCTTTTACTACTTTTTATACTAATAACGTTCCACATATTTTTCGAAAAAAAATATTCGGCATAAAAAATGTTTGATATCAATTACTAATAAATTGATTATACTGATTATATTAATCTTTAATCTATATATATAAAACAAAGTGGGGTTATTTACACCACGTATATCTCGAGAATTACTCCAAGGATTTCAATGATCTTTGCTTTATAAAATTCCTTTTTGCCTAGAATAGCAGAATAAGCATTAAAACATCGGAAAAATATCACGGAAAATAAATTATAAAGAAAATAAATATCTTCATACAGAATAAAATTTTCAAATGAGGAATAGGTCAAATAATGACATGTTGTTTTATGCTCGGTTCAGGTAGATGACACTAGATGGCGCTGTATTTATACGATAGACTTTTAAATAATTTTGAATTTAGAGTATAATCGATGATATGAAATGAAAACGAAAGAAAATCGAATACTATTGAAATGAGGTTATGTTTATAATTAGGTATGATACATTTTTTGACAACAATATTACGATGTTTGCACGAACGTTTGTATCGAATTGACAATTCAAATTTGATGTTCGATTGTGTTCGATTGTTTCGATTTCATATCTGTCAAATCTCTGGTCTAAATATTGACATTACATTTAAATGTGTTTCGTGCATTAGGTGTGATTGTTTGTTTGTTATTTATTCAATGTTCTTAGATTAGTTTTATTTGGAATTAGAAACTGTACTCTTTTCACTTCAATTAATACTATACTATTTATATATAGAACGTCAAAAAAATATTTCGTGATATTTGACAGCAAAAGTACATTGTGAATTATATTACATAACGTTAGTAAGCCATTACTTTATGGTTATTTTTAAATGCATACTGCTACGTACGTAATTCCTGTGTCCACTGTCAATACTTGATGGAAAAGCATTCTATATTTAATTAAACGGTTTTTCTCTTATATAATGTCGAATGCGAAATTATTAACAAAGAAAGTTTCAATTGACTATTTTTATGAAGTTCAACGAAAATTGTACAATTTCTTTTTTATGTTTTGTCAACAATTATATCGACTATGGAAAGCAAGAAGGGCGTAACCCACACATGCGCAAAAAAGTGTTTTGATGATTTTGGGCCATATGCAAATTATGAATTATACAAAAACTTGAAATGCACGGACACGTCTAAACTGGTGTTTAATTGACAAAATAATCTATATACATAAAACAAAGCGGGGTTATTTACACCACGTATATCTCGAGAATTGCTGCACGGATTTCAATAATCTTTGATTTATTAAATTCCTCTCCGGCTAGAATAGCAGAATAAGCATTAAAACATCGGAAAAATATCACGGAAAAGAAATTATAAAGAAAATTAATATTCTCATAGAGTTTTCAAATAATGAACATTTTGTTTTATGCTGGGTTCAGATAGATGACACTAGATGGCACTGACACGATCGACTTTTAAATGATTTTAAATTTAGAGTATGGATTAGAATAAAAAAATCGATGATATGAAATGAAAACGAAAGAAAATCGGATAATATTGAAATGAGGTTATGTTTTCTGACTTGGAAATTCTTTCTGAATCTCCAAATCAGATACTCACATAATTTTCTATCATTATTTTGACATGCTTTCCATCGAATCCATGTGAACTGTGAAACAAGGTACAAGGATGACATGTCAGAAGACATTTTACATCAAATTCGTGTCAGTTCAGGGAATCCCGATCTCGAGATGAATGAAGAGATACATAACCAGGCTTTGCTTTAGATCGAAGACATGTGTTACCTCATGTGCGGCAGTTTGTTAGTCAAGTTAGGAATGCCAACGCCAGATCGTGGAATGAACGACGCTTTCAATCGAAAATTGGAACGTGAACGTGAATATTTTCGAGATGCATTGAACCAATCAGTTCAAACGAATTTACCACTGTTGAACCCACAATAGAGGGAAGTGTACGATACGTTAATGAATGCAATTTATGATGGAAATGGTGGTTTATTTTGCCTTGACGCGCCCGGTGGAACTGGGGAGATATTCCTCATGTCATTGATTATGGCTACTGTTCGTGCGAGATCCGAAATTGTTGTAGCAGTTTCTTCTTCTGGAATAGCGGCTACGTTGATAAAAGCATGCCGAACGGCTCAATCAGCGTTGAAATTTCCGTTAAACCTCCAAACGACTGAAAAACCGACATGCAATATTGCGAAACACTCAGCAATTGCCGAAGTTTTGGAAGCGAGTAAAATCATCAACTGGGATGAATGCACAATGGCACACAAACGCGCATTGGAAGCACTCAACCGAACTATGAAAGATCTGCGCAGTGACTCAAGATGTTTTGCAGGCGCAATGATTCTAAATACTATCTGGCGATTTCTGCCAAACACTACCAGTCATTCCAAGATTGACCGTTGCCGATGAAATAAACGCTTGCCTCTGCTGACGACAAACATGCGAGTTACATTTCTAAATGATCCATCTGCCGAAGATTTCTCCAAGCAATTGCTGACTATCGTCGGTAACGGCCGTGTTCCTGTTGACGAATCGAACGGATTGATTTCGATTCCGCCGAATTTTTGCAATTTCGTCTCAACGAAAGACGGCTTCATCAACAAAATGTTCCCAAACATCTAATCACAAAAATCACAATTGGTTGATTGAACGAGCAATTCTTGCGGCTAAAAACAAAGATGTGGATCATTTAAACTTCACAATTCAAAATCAAATCGTTGATCTACTGCATTCCTTTAAATCTATCGACTGTGCCACGTGAATTACATCAGTTCAATGTAATTTAAATACTTTTCATTTTGAATTTAGCCCATTTATTGAACTTAATTCATTTTGAGTATTCATTCAAACTGAATTTAATTCATGCAATAAATTAACACAACATTTATTGATCCTGAGGCGGTACGAAGTTCGTCGGGCCAGCTAGTATTTTATAAAACATTTATATGCTTAAAAATATGTTTAAGAAACATTGGTTACGTAAATGATATTTTGTGAGACTAAAGAGTTTTTTCTAATATATATATAACGTGTAGTTACGGAGGTAGTTGTTTGTGCATATTTTATACTCATTATAGAGAAAGAGTTGAAAGTACGATGTTTTAATTACAAGAATTTAACTTAGTCTTCGAATATAATGGCGATTATAATAAATTAAAGATCTAATCTTTTCCAAAGCATATATATGTTATCATTGAACTAGAGACTAGTTGTAAATTTTTCAAATCGTGTTTCTCTGTTAAGTTTTGTTCGTTAAATATTATTTATATAATAATGCATATAATATTTGTAAAAGTTCATTTATTGCTACTGCAGTTAATCATTGCAATTGCGTTCTGCAAAAGCTTATAAGATAACCGTGTTGGGGGAGGAATAAATTGCTTGTCATGCCTGCAAGGGAATATTTATACCCCATCGTTAAATAGCACCTGTAATGGTGTGCCCGATGATCTAATTTACACCAGTAATAAACAATATACACCGTCGGAAAGGGTTATCTAATTTAATTGAAAGCAATACCACGCCTTGGCTTTATGCGTTGTATGGAGATGGTCTTGTATTGATGGTCATTGAGGGATATATTAGGTCTGCCTGTCTTTGATAAAGATATTTTAACTTACAGAATAATCATTTTTAAATGATGGAAAGAAATCACTGTTATATTAAGTAAAGAAAACACTATGTTTTAAACAGGGCTGTGGAGTCGTTAAAAAAAAACACGACTCCGACTCCGACTCCGACTCCGAATTTGACTCCGAGTCCGACTATGACTTGACTAAAAAATGCGTGCATATAAATGTATGCACTTCAAGTAACAAAAAAAATATATCGAATCTACTTTTTCGACATGAGAAAGAAAGAAACAACAACTTTTGCGCGGACTCATATGCAGTGGATCTTGGTGACTCACTGGCTCGGCGTGACTCATGACACCTACACGTTTAATATTATTAAGCTATATCACAATAATTATTACGTAACTCAATTTTCATAAATTTCGTGAGTAACTTTTTTTTTTTTAATTTGCATTTTTTTTTAAAGTAGTCGGAGTCGCCCGTTTTTCACGACTCCGACTCCGACTCCGACTCCGACTCCGACTTCACAGCCCTGGTTTTAAATCTACGCATACATTTAATTTATTATTTAGAAGCCAAGCCAATGGAACCATTTATTAAGGGCTGGTATTTTTCTGGTCAGAATTTAAATTACATTGGTCAGAATTTATATTAAATGGTCATAATATATCGGTCAGAATAAATAGTCATAATTTAAATGAAATTTATAAAAAAACCTAACTTAACCTAACCTACTACCTAAAATTGTTATAAAATATTCTGACCGTATAATATTTTTATTCGGACCAAAAATTGATTTAAATTCTGACCATTTAATTTGTTTCCTTTAAGTAATCGTCGCCAAGCATCGTCAGATAAAAACGTATGTTATGAAACATGAAAAAATAAAATGATGATTTTTTAATAAAATAAACACCTACGACCATTTATTTATCTTCTTCGGCCATATCCATTTTCTATGCGAAGCTTATGGACACCGCCATTCTTTCCATAAAATGCTGGCATTATTTAGTCCTGCTGAGTGCATCAAATGCAGCGATCACCAAACTACGGCCCACCGAAGATTTTCATCAGCCTCCACCCCAAATAACACCCGAGTTTTGCACAGAAATTATTCATATAAGAAATATAATTTTTCATGAAACTATTTATTTCAAAACATCGATTGGAACACCAATATCTGGTAGGGGACTTTTTAGAGGATCCCGGGATTGGATACTCTAGTCTTTTAATAATGATTGGTAACAATTTAAGTTTTCGTTATTTCCAATTGGTATTCAATGGGAATGGCCACGTTTGATCCTCACTGACTTATATATAATATATACACAGGTATTATTTGTGGATTATATACTGGTGTAGTCAGTAAATATAATTGCGGAAAAGCGTGCGTTTTATTAAATTATCATACTGACCTTTCAGGTAATATTACATTCAGCAAAACACCTGCCAACGGCAAATGTGCACAGGTATTCAATATCATCTGCAACTGTAAGCAAGTACTTATCTAAGAACGTCATAACAGGTGCTCAACCCTAAAACTACCAAGCCGGTAAAACAAAACAGTAGAAGTTACTATAATAATACATAAATCATTTACATTCAGCATCTAACCAACGATTACAATTTAGATATCAATTGATACAATACATTTAATCACAAGTTTTTCTCATTAATACAAGTCAATTTACTAGTAACTCCTCGATGATTTAACACTAACACTTTGAATCCCGGAGCCGTTTTTTCACGTGATAAGTTTGCCGAGCGTTAAGTCCCGGAAGCGTGCTTTCACGTGATGCGCTATGCTTAAAATAAAGCTATAATTGTGGTATTTAGCAAATATTTAAAAAAAAGACTTGGTGTAACCATTAAATTAATTAAGAATATAATAACACATTTGATGCGTTAATTTGTCCTTCCGAAGATCACATGATATGTAGGTGGATAATTAAAAGGATAAAGAAGTGCAGAAAGAAGCTAGTTAAGCCTTAAAATATTGTTGCTATATTTTATCAAAAATTAAGGGATATATTATTCTGACAAATACTTTGAAGACGATTTACCGCTGAGTGTGAGTTTACGGTTTCATTCATTTATGGAATAAGAAAAGTGACATAAACTGTTGATATTCGTTGAAATACTTATCATTCAGTTCAAAGGTATTAATGGACAAATAATTGGCGTATAGTTGTAATTCTTTAATGCCTCAAATAAAATAATAATACTCCAAATTGTAATTTATTTATTTTATGTTTCACATATATAATATTAATGTGGTAAATCCGTGTTTATTGATGAAGTAAATACAAAATATAATAGTTATCGTGACAACGAAAGTTCTTTTAAAATTTACGTATTAATTATAATAGAACAATCAGTAGTATTTGCAATGATGTTTTTATTTATTTTTTTAATTTCGTCAACAGAATTTAGGTAATATTAGGGTTGTGATAAAATTGTAAGATAAAGATATTTTCTAAATTGGTAATAATATTGACTGAGAGCTAATTAAATT
This sequence comes from Himalopsyche anomala, assembly GCA_031772345.1. Classification (NCBI taxonomy): domain Eukaryota; kingdom Metazoa; phylum Arthropoda; class Insecta; order Trichoptera; family Rhyacophilidae; genus Himalopsyche; species Himalopsyche anomala. The sequence continues at coordinate 14,750,738 of CM062822.1, read as the reverse complement.
ATATTGCAATTTTATGACTTTTTTCAAAATATAATATTAATCAAAAAGGTATTAACTTTATACTTATCGTCTAACAGCACTATTCCATACTTGAATATGCTTAATCAAGTTGATACGAAAAGCTTGACAAACGCTTTGAACATAGAATCAAACTCAAATAACATATTTTTTAATATAATATACTGAATAATAATATCAGGATCGTAAAACTGGGTCAGCATTCCAAATGAAATAAAGGCTACAAGGAAACACAATGAATAAATAAAGAAAGAGTACAGCCGCTATAGCAAGACGTTTCGATTAAAACATAATGAAACTAAATTAGAACGATTGTACTACCTCGAAGTAAAGCTTTTAATTTAGTATGAAACGTGGGTCGCAAGGAAACAGGATTAATTGAGTATTTCTCAAGGGATTTTATTAAGAAGCTAGTTTATTTTTGGGACTGGGAAAAGAAAATTAATTACCGTTCAGTTTATGTAATATATCTAGTACAATAATTAGGAGAATAAACATTACACTGCTTAATTTACTGACGCTATATCAATTTATTGCTAGGTCAAATTCATGTTGAAGTTTAATCTAATGACTATTGGGCTCTGTAGTCTGCTTAGTGATCTATTGCATCCAGTCGTTCCAGTTCCAACTCGTGTTTAGGTAAAATATCAAATTAATATTGTCATTTGGAATTTACAATTTTGAATTATGATTACTTCTATTTATGATGAAGTTAAAAATAATATGATTATTGGCCTCTGTAGTCGGCGATAAGAAATCTGCTTAGCGTACTATTGCTTCCAGCTGTTCCAGTTCCAACTCATGTATGGACAAAATATCAAATCAAAAACGCCGTTTGCAATTTACAATATTTGATCATGGGTGTTTCAATTGTTTATGGTGTCTAATGACACGTATCAGCAGTGGGTATTAATTTATATTATTTTATACAGTGGGGTGTTGAGGTTTATTACTTTAAAGGTGTGCAGTGACGATATTCGTTGGAAAGGCACTATTCAACAAAATTTAAAAACACTCTTTTATTCTAATTCCACATTTATTTACCATCCTTATTTGACTTACTTGGCTTAGCAAAAACAATCTGCATTAAAATATATTTTAATCAGTTAAAAATGCTCGTGATCCAAACTTGTCCTGATAGTAAAAAATAGATGTGGAATTGGTGCCAAAGAGTTTTTTTTAATGTATCAGTTGCAAATCGCGAGAAATAAAAATTTAAAAACATGTACAATTTGTAATTAAATGAAACGGGACTAAAAATTTCACATTAAAGAGAAAATGTAAATTCCAGCCAAGTAATAAAGGGTTTCCCTCTTCTAATTAATAGTTTGAATAACTTTTCCAATTTATCTTGACGAGGTTTATCGCAAATCTGTTTGAAGATCGATAAAAATCGTTTCTTTGCAACAGTTTGGCAGAAAACAAAATTTTACTCTACGTGTGAATACGGTGGTATAACTTATTTTATGATTGATTTTATTTGTATGCTTACAAGCTCTAGAAAAATTATTACATTAAAAACCTGCGTGCAAAAAAGTTTTAGCACAAGAGCTTCACGAGCAAAGAAGTTAAAGAGTACCGTTGGGTTACTGGTACATTTTTTTCTTATTTTAACTTATTTCATGTACTATGGGATTTGTGCTAATTTCTTGGAATTCAAATGTTGAAATATCATATTAGATATGTAAGCTCTAGTCTGCTCCGGACATCTTTGCATCTTCGCCATGTCGATATTTTTTTTTTCCTGGATTTTAATGGACGCTCATCCTGGATTAAAGTATATGCTCTTCGCAATAATTACTGTCATCACTCTACTCAACAATACTTTGCAATAGGTGCCGTTTCCTTAAACTTATAATTATATATATATAAAAGCAATTGATAAAATTTAACAAAAGCATCACAACACAATCAATCAATAGGAAAATGTTACTTATGTATAATGACAACTATGTATATATAATATGTATACTGTCTTTTGGTTATTCAATTATTTTGTAAAGCATTCTCAAACACTGTTACCTCCAGTCACCAAAACAACTAATTGCTATGCAAGTAATATTCAATGCATAATTGACTTAAAAAAATAATAATGATAAGAATAAATTGAAACAGCATATATGTATAAATCATAAAAATTATTTGGTGTAGGTACCCAATTTAAACATGTAAAAAAACGACTGCACTTCTAAATATAATAATAACTCAATTTATTTATCGAAGTCGGAGTCTTATCAGGCAGGCTGACTGGAATTAATTCGATTAAGAAAATTTGCATATATGATAAACCTTTATTATTTTGTATACGCTACATAATAAAAATGTCATTTTGAAATCACATTAAACGCCTTTCGACTAAAATATTACCTCCATTCAACCGTAAACATTATTTTGCTCAACAAAATCATTTTTTAATACATTAATTAATTTGAAAAAAAAGTGTAACCGTTTGTTTAATAGTCGAATATTTATATTAAATAGTCTCAGTCTTATTTTTTCTTTTAAAATGATTTTTTTATTTAATATTCATACAAATTAAAATACTACGTTTCTTTTAAATTTTCCCAAAATATATTTTTAATAATTATCAGAATTTAATAAGAAAGGATTGAACTTTTTAATGTTTTCATGATCTCATTATACAAAATGGAATTTCTAATGTAAATCTCTTTTCACGAATAAGTTTTATGTTTATTAAATGTCCAATTCTTCATTTCACATTCGTGACAGTTACTATAGTAAAAAATATCTGTTTTCGACCAGCGAGAGAATGCGGTTAACCACTTTCCTTGCAGCTTTTTTACCATTTAACACTTTTTGTTTAATACGTTACATTCAAATTCGTTCGGTTTCACTTTTGTTTCTTTAGAATACAATTCACAACAAATGAAGAGTAACAATGTTTTTTTTTTCCCAGTAAGCTAGTTTATTACGTGAAATATGTTCAATGTTTGAGGATGAAAGATGTTTGTTTTTTATTTACATCTCAACTTTTATCCTCTGGCCGGATATATATATAAGTTATAAGTGTCAGTTTTTGGCAATTGAAAAAATATAGTCTATGATATTAAATGCATCAAAGGTAAAATTTCATTGAGATACTTAATTGAAAAGTGAATCCAGTTCCCGAGCAGTCAAAGTTTGCTTTGTAGGAATGAATGACCATTGTTAATTAAGAGGCGTACCTGCTAATAGTAAATAAAGTACACTTGTATCGTTTCCTTTACATTTTTTACTATTAATTTATTTTGTGTGAGATAACAACATATTGTTAAATTCGCGTGGGCTTAACAGCTTGCTAACTTGAATAGATCGCCTCGGGCGAATTCATAAATATAGGTAGGTTTTTAATGCATCCAAAAACTATGTTATATTTTTTCATGGATATTTAGAATAAATGTTTTTCGCCAATGTATGTAATTATAAATAAAAGCAACTATGTGATCATATGAATAAATTATACTGTGTATGTATATTATATTATGATAACCATGCTATGTTAATAAATTTGACTGATTAAAACCTAAATGCATAAAGGACAATATACAATTTTAAGTATCAACACATCAACGCACGTAAACACTCAACGAATACTATGAATCATATCAAACCACATGATATATTATTTCTTCTAAATTAAGGTCCTAACGACACAATAAACAAAAAGAATCATAGTAAATTCAAAATATTCATAAATGGTCATTTCTTATATAGTGCATCTGTACTATTAATAAAAGACACGATATCCTATTTTTTTACACGGGATATGCTTATCATGCAAAATAAAAATGTAGTAGAAACAGATAAATTTATGATCAGTCCCAATTAGGGTATCCAATCCCGGAGCCTATATGTGATCCCTGGATTGAACATTCAACTCTTGAACTTCAAACAATTTCATTTCCAATTTTAAAAAAACCCAGGAATTTACCGATTTGCCCAAAATACCAGCGTGACTTGTTTTTTTTTTTAGCTCTTCCAAGAATTTACGGATTTACTAAAAAATTCTCAATCCCAAAATCTCGGGATTGGTACGGTCACTATCTCGGGATTACGGGATCACAAAATTGAACGGGATTCCGGGATTGGAAAGCCTATTCCCAATACATACAAGGATACAAGCCAAATTTCGAAAGCGTGTTAAAACGAACTCTACAAAAAGAGGAAAGGTGTATTCAATTAATTGGAGGTGCGAATTAGGGTATCCAACCTCGGAGCCTTTTTCCAATCCCGGGATTGGGATTAGCTCACCGAAGAATTTGAAATTCTCGATTTGGTATATTTTTTTCCCAGATTGTTACAGAAACTCGTTTTTTTTTTTAGCCCACCGAGGAATTTGAAATCCACAATTTGCCAAATTCGTCTCAATTTTCGGGATTTGCTCAAAATTCCTCAATCCTGAAATCCCGGGATCGCAACCATGTCAATCCAGGGATTTCGTGATCAGAAAATTGAACGAGATCCCGGGATTGGATGCCCTAGTGCGAATCTTCTTTTTCGGAGAGAGAGAAAAGATATAAGTATGGGCTGGGGAAGCCTATAATTACCTGATGCTCTCTCTAAGCCTCCGTTTTATGAAAAAGGGTGAATAAGAGAATGTAAATAACATAATCATTATATTACTAAGCACAAATCAGTTAATCGATTTAAAAGTCAATTTTTAGGATTGTTTGTACTGGAACTCCATGCTGCGGACACCATAAATAAATAGGGCGAACGCACGGCTGCAGAGCTGGCAAAATTATGTGTAAAATTTCTGCAATGGAGGCTATAATTTATCAATTTTATTGTTCCGAAGATCTTTAAAGCAGTTGCAGATTATCGCATAGTCGTAATAAAAGTTCGCTTTCGTACCCATGTCATCTAAAACTATTTTCAAAATGCTTTATGCACCTATATTAAACAATAATATAATACAAGCCATAAATCTTGCAGGAGTTTCAAATGATGAAAATATGCTGTGATTAGAGTGTTAATACACACGCACAATTAATATTTTAACATCGATACGTGCTACTTACTGCTGACTGAAAATTTTGTTGGCAGCCGAAGGACCTCACATGCCTTACTCGATATTTCTCCTGAGTTTCTTTTAAATTTTCTTCACTTCAACTTTCAATTTTTCCCTTATACACGTTAAAAAAAACTTTCTCTTGAGTAAAAAGTAAGTAAATTATTTTTTCAAAATTTACTCTCATTAAATTCAGGGTAAAACCAATAGCAGAATATCGTGGGAACAAGATCACAAACAAGTTTGTGTAGCATTTTTAAATTGAAAAAAAATCAGCTTTTATTAAACATGTTGCTTTGTTCCATGCCCGCTCCCAATGTGAAGTATATGAACTTCTAATGAATGTATCTAAGCATAAGTTTTTCTATGAGAACTGTTTGTTACTCAATTCCTAAATCTAAAAGGATGGAACGATAGGTCTAAGACAGGACTAGTGGTTCACTAATCGCTCTAGGTATGCCCCGTTATTTAAGGATTGGAAGCTAACGACTTTGACCGCTACGCCACGGACCCAACGATGTGCGTGGTGTATGACAATTAAATGTTGAAATAGTAACTTTCAAATGGGGAATTTTCAAACTTACCATTACTAATTTGGTATATCATTCAAGTCCGATTTCGCCTTTATTGATAGAAGTTAGAAGATAGGAGAGCATCATCCGTGTAAATCAAACTTACCTGAAAAAAAGAAAAAAAAGTTGCAATATTTATGTTTTTAATGAAAAGTTTACTAAGGTGCAAACATACTTGACCTACTAAAACAAATACTTATCTTATATATAAACCAGTTTCAACCTAAAATAAATATTATAGTATATAGAAGCTATGTACATGTACTTATTTAGATCGAAGCAGTTATCGTTAATTATGCCTTTGTATTTTTTTTATTTACAAATTTATTAACTGCGTGCATTGCCATCTATAAACTGATAGTGATATGTCGTCACCAAAATATCCGTGACGCAAACCGTTTCACGCGTACAAATAATTTATGATGAAAATAGGTACTGCAAATAAGTTATTGCTTTTATATCGTTGCAATAAAATACTTTTAATGAAAGAAATGGCGACAAGAACCCTCTCACTTAAATAAAAACATTATTATAAGTGCTGTGAATCAACGATTGGTTTACAAACATTAAATCAATATTTATAAAATAACTGAATAATATAAATTCTGGAAAATTTTTATCTTCAGTTTCAGTCAGAGTTTCAATGTCAACCAACGGCTTAAAACTATAGAAAATAAAATGTACTGAAATTATTCTTCCGAAAAATATTTCTTTCTTCAATCTCTAGAGATGTTATCCCATTTTCTGTAGAAATTGCTTTTACGGAATTTATTTCCAGAAACAAAAAAAAAATAGTTGATACAGTGACATCTACTTCCAAATGGAAAAAAATACAAAAAAAGTTAAATAACGGTTAACTTTTCGGTGACAAAGAAAATAGTTGATAAACTTTAATTTTGTATTCAATAAATAAGTGAAAATTGTCCAACTATTTTTTTTTATTTTTTTTACCATGTCCGCTCCCAATATGGAGCATATGGACTCCTAATGGAATTTATCTCAACAGAAATGTTTCTACGAGAACTGTTTGTTACTCAGTTGCTCAACCTCCCTTTTCCAAGAGAGTAGGAATATAAGGAAAGGGCTAGGACAGGACTAGTGGTTAGCTAATCGGCTCTCGATACGCCCCGTTCATAGGATAGGATGGATAGGAGGGGGGAATTCAAAACATCACATACATGCCTTTGAACAGAAATTCATAAATCGATTGTAAAATCAATTTATAAAACTACACGTACTGGGATTCGAACCCGTGACCTACGTAGCGGTTGCCAACGATGTTGACCACTCGACCACACAGGCGGCAAACTATTTACTTCTTAATAAATAAATATATGGGACTGACAAAATCGTATGATGAATAAAAATGCATTTTATATAATATATATATAATCCATGTCCGCTCCCAATGTGGAGCATATGACATCCCAATGGAGGTATCTCAACAGAAATTTGTCTACGATAACTGTTTGTTACTCAGTCACTCAACCTCTCTTTTTTCAACGAGAGTAGGATTTATAGTATGATATAATATTTTAATGTGTTAAATAAAATTAAAGAAACATGAATATACATGATAACTTTATATTTTACATATAGTCCAGGGTCTCCCAAACTATATTTCTACCCATTGTGTCAAAACAAACTATTACTGATTTACGTTTTTGTTGAAAGTAAAATTTTCTTATTAATAGATGTCGCTGTAGACCGTTTCAATCCTTAACTCTCAAGAATTCTATAAATATACAAATACAGTGACATCTACTAAACATACTATAAAAAAATATTCCATGTAATTGCTGAATTTCGTCTCATAATGAAATAAAAAAATACTTTATAATTTATTGTATTGCGTTGAATGTAGTTATTGATAAACAAATAAGTCTTCCCAGCAGTGATTTTTTTTAAATACTGACTAAGGTTGGAGATATATATATTGATAACTAAGACGTTGCCAAATTTATAGTAAATTAATTTAGGTTAATTATTATTAATATATGCCACTCAGCGGTGGGCTGCCAATATCTTAACAAGGGGCTCGGTAAATCTCATCCATAATGCGTTCAAGTCATGGAATATAGATGATGCATAAAACGTGGCCTGCGAGCCACATGCGGTCAGCTAGGGCCTCTTTTAATATGCAACCGAAGTTAATGTATTTTTTTTTAATAAATGAAAGGGAAACAAAGTCTTGTTAAATAATACAATTTTATCATCTATAGAAATTACAGTTAGGTGCTGATTTTATTTGAGGCAAATGACTTCCTTATCTTAACAAGGGGCTCGCCGGCCGCGCCAAAATTTATCAAGGGGCTCGCGTGAGCCTCCCCGAGCCCCCTCCAGCCCACCCTTGATGCCACTCTAACAGAAGCTCCAAAGATGATATCGGTATAACAAAATTTAAAAAAAACTTTAAATAGATTTATGATATGAAGTTCATTTTCTACGGTATTTAGTAAAGTTTTAATTTAATAATCATTTTACGATAATCAAAAAATTATCTTTATTATTCCCATTTTGCATGATATAGGTTAAGTCTCTTAGTATCGATTACTATTTCCATCAACATAATGCGAGCATCATTAACAACTTGTCCAAAGTTTCTCTAAAATATCCGTCTGCGTTTGTCGTCTATCTGCTAGTCTCCATTGGGCCAGCCAGTCCGGCGCTATTTACATCCTCGTACCCTCACACTCCGAGGGCTTGCAGTCCATGCGCAGACGTCGTCCGATAGCCTCTTCTTACCCTCTTAACAACACAATATAAAGTCCCCGATTCGTAAGTATTCAAATGATGTTCGATAATTTTTACAAGGGTTGCTCTAGATTCTATATGAATAGAAGATCAACAATAATTCGCTATAGTAAAGTACACACGGAATCAACAGATGTTTTATTTTTATATTTTGGAACATTGCCATACTATTCTATTATTGTATGAAAACTATTTCCGTTAAAGTTACTATTACTTATAATTCGAGGAATTAATTAAAAATAAAAACAATTGGTATAAATAAACATAATTTTAAAAAAATATCACCATTTTCGTGTAGAGCAGGGCTTCTCAACCGGGGTCCACAGAATATTACAAAGGAATATATTATTTTAGGGGAGCGACAGCACAGTTTTGGAGGGCCACGGGCCTCCTATAAACAGAAATTTTGATCAGATTGATTGTATTAAAAAAAAACTGTGCAAATCGTCAATTACTAAAATCGGCCAGGGAGGAAAAAAAATGAAATGAGTCAGCTAGCTATAAAAAAAGCTCTCACTTTTTCAAGTCATCCAACTAAATAAAACTTTGGGGTTATTTTTTTCTAAAATACCACTTGGCTCACTTCACCTATAATGGGCCCAATATTATCCATAACCATGTGACCGTGACGCAAATGAAAATTAGTTATTTTTAGGACATTGAAATAGGATCAAAATAAAAGAAATATTCTAAAATAACCATTTATTACTGTATACAATATACAATACACCAATGATAAAAAATAAAAGTGATTATGAAACAGCCAAAATAATTATCTTTTTTTTCTTATTTTTAAAAACTATTTTTATTAGATTTCTTATAACTTTATACTTTAATTATTTTAACATGGTAATCTTCTATACATGTTAATTGTTTACGGAATATTTATTTGTTGTTCGTTTTATAATATATTGCTGATCTTGTTTTCTCGGATAGGATCAATTCAAGCATGTTGGTCAAACCAGCTTGCTACCCAAAACAAGCCTCCAGTGTTTACATTTGCACTGCCCGCCACCCACCCCATAAGCCGAATAGACGTTTTGCGAATTTTATAACCTAATACATGTCATTGCTGCAAAACCTTAATTTTCAAATATATCCGTAATGTAATCATTTCGAGTAAACATGTATTACATATTCGAATCTCATATGAAAATATATATTTAAAGCCGCATCGGATTTACATTTATATTGAAATATTTCTCTCAAAGCTCTCGTTGCATAAATAGTTCGTTTGATATATTATGCGAAATATTATTGTTTTTGGTGAATATAAATAAGAAATATTTGATAAATTCTCCTCCATTTTCTGCGTGTGTTTTCGATTATGAATATCGTATTACCTGGGTTCCAAATTTCAATAATGTACTGGACATACAATTGAGGGTATATGTAAATTTTTTGCTAGTTTAACAAACACAGTTTATGTTATATAGATTATTTACTTTCATGATTGAACTATTTTATTCGAAGACACCTCTTGGATTGGTTGCGTGTTAAGGTCAATATATCATTGGTGTGATATCGAATGCAAAAGCAAGGAATAAGATTCGGCTATTATGACGTTACGAAGAGTGAGTTTCTAAGCTGTTGATGCACACTTTCGATTAGGGCCTTCAATTACGGATCCCGAAATTCCGAGATTGTTATAGTACTAATCCTGGGATTTCGGGATTGAGGATAAGAAATTGTTGAAAATAGGCAAACAGAGGAAATTTTAAAAATTCGCTCGAGAGCTTAAAAAAAGTCTTCCGTCGTTTCATTTTGGAAATTCCGCAAATTCCTGGGTTTTCAAAATCGCTCACCAAAAATTGCTCAATCCCAAAATTCTACACAATTTTATGGTGAATGTTCAATCCCGGGATCGGAAGAACTTTCAATCCCAAAATCCCGAGGTTAGAAAAAAGGTCCGGGATTGGATACTCTACTTTCGATGTTTTCGGTTTCGCTATAATACTAAATTCTCAGTGAAATTTATATTGTATTTCATAGTGGATTCCCATTTAATGATATTTCTTCATATATATATATTTTCTCAAAATAATATTCTCCTAATTGAAATTATAATTCCATAAAATCATTTAAATTATCAAATTCGAAATTAACGAAAATTTAGAAGATTAAAAGTTACACCGATCGCTAAATAGACAGAATTATAAAAAAACTAGAAATGAACTGTTTCATTTAAACATTACCGTTTTTATGAGAAAAGTTTTTTAATTAACATTTCTTTCATTAGAACAAATGAAATGAGTTACTTAAGCATAACATTTATATCTAAAATATAATATAATACATAATAAATGCACAATTTATTGTTTCTAAACTGTAAAAAGTCAATACAATTAAATAAAAGTTCATTTATAAAGGCAATTACTAGAAAAACGGTACAGTTTTTACATTAAAAAAAATAGACAAACACTCTCATACATAAATTATTATTTGATCAATATTAAAACATACGATATTATAAGATACAAATACTTCTAACATACGGAATTATATACTAAAAACACGTTTATCGATTGAAGTAACATATTATTTTAGAATGAAGCACTTGTTCAATTTCCCCGATGTTGTGCAATCGAATTGACCAAAGTTTGTAAAGGTATTGTGTTACCTTGCAACTTTAGAAGTCGGGCAAACAAACTATTATCATTATTATCGCTGTGCAATGTTTTCGTGCTTATTACACAAAATGTCGTCCATGAAACTAGAATAAAATAATGGTACAAATAACGCGCCATTCTACTTAGAATATTACGCATGTGAAAAGTGATTATACGAACTATAATAGTGTTATTGTTCGAAAATGTACAACATTGTTTCAAAAGCAACACCATGTTACATAAATATATTATATTATTATGTACTCAAACCATGACCGCTACCAATACAAAGTACATGGGGTAATACAACAACAGGGTAACTTTCAAAATTAAATCTTGTATAATAAATATACATATATATATTAATTTGGTTAATAAGTTAAGTAATTTATTAAGCTTTAGGTCAGTATAAATCTAATATTATGAGCCCGTGAGATTTGAAGTGAGCCAAGTGATATTTTTTTAAAAAAATAGTTGGATGCATTATAATATTCTACATGTCTTAAAGTATCGTAGAAGTGAAGTGAATTCAATAATTAAACACACTCAAATAGTGTTATCTCCCTGAAATAAAAATGGCCTCTTAATGGAGGTATTTCAAAAGAAGTTTTTCTAAGAGAACTGTTTGTTAATCAGCCGCTCAATCTGTCTTTTCCAAAAATAGTAGTAGGGATAGAAGAACTGGTAGGTAACTAATCGCTCTCGCCACGCCCATTTATTGAAGGATGTAAAGAGTGAGTGGGAATTTTTAGACATCACAAACACCCATGCCTTCAAACAGAAATGGAAAAAATGCTGTTCGTACTGGGACTCAAGCCCGTGAGATCCGACTCGGAAGGCAACAACGTTAACCGCTGCGCCATAGGACCCAACTTTTTTTTTCATTTAATAACATGCCTATTATTAAAAGTCACGAATGTTTTAAATATTGACGAACGAAAAAACCAGTGTCACTCTCAATCCTGGGTGGAAATCTTATATCACGTAATCGTCATGAACGGGTGGTGTAGAGTCAACCACAATTTTAGCTGTCGTATTTTGTACACTTAAAATTGCATTGTCCGTTTTAAGTATTCGGTTATAGTAACTTAAAATATCGTCGAAAATCAAAATTATTATCAAAGAATGTTTGAAAAGGACATCTTCAATTTTGTTATAAATTTGCTAAGGTACACGTTTTCAATTTGCTGTCACTGATTTAATTTTGTATAAATAATATTAACGTGATAAAAATAGATTTGATGAGGGTTAGTGAAAAATGTAAACGACATAATTTTAATAACCTATTTTTTTAATACTTTATAAATTTAATTATCCGGGAACGAATTCTGGGATATGAAATTACTTTAGTGACAGCTCTCTTCATTCATCTTACTTTACAGATTAAATCTAAATCTACATATACGATTCAATATATCATATGTGGAAGTAAGAGTAATGAGAAATTTCATAATAATAAAGGATAGTTAAGCGCCTCTTCTATCTCTTCATATCGTATGAAGAGATATTAACTAGATTACCAAAAAGAATTCGATTATAGAAAATGAAATATAACAGTCAGCTGAAATGCGCTTCTATGTATATATTTCTAAATTACAACAAGTAAACGGCTTAAATTGCTTCTATGGAACAACGGAACGTCAATATTAACTATTTTTCACTGTACCAGTGAAAAATTATCACTACAGCTTATAATTTTTCACGGTTCTGATTTTAATATTTCATTGTAAAAGTAGTTTTCTTACAGAGTGGATCCCCGATCTACTGTTCTCGCATTGTTTTTTTCCCCACATGGAACGTTTATTTTTCATAGTTCGGGGCAAACACCCATAAGAACAATGTATAATAATCTCGCACTAATCGTTCCCCGATTTACCATTTTCCTCGATCTATCGTCGAAATATTTTGGTCCCGTCGCAAATATTATCCCGATTGATCGTTTTCGTTGAATATTTTTCATAAATAGTCTCGCCTCGCATCTTATTTCGCGTCTTTTCAGTGGAACTCCGATGTACCGTTATCGCTATCTTCATTTTTTTAAATTTAAAAATTGAACACTTTTTGGTATTGTTTGATGATTTCCGGCATTATTCGATTTTATTACGGATCCTTGGAAAACGTAGAATCGTGGTTTCAATGTATTTTTATGCCCGCAAAAACTCAACAAATAAAGTAAAAATTCTCTTGAAGAAATTAAATATTTTAAATGATTAATTTTCTAAACGACTTTAAAAATTATTCTTTTTCAACACCAGAATTTTTGATTTTCTGACAACTTTGCTTAGCGAATCCGGTTCTGATCATTCGATATTTTTTTTCAGTAGAAGAACTTTTAATTGTGTTTTATTTTTACACGAACAGTGCCATTCCACCAAGAATTGACAACTGACACGTCCCAATTAAGTGAGCAAAATTACTACATTAGTCTAGTTGAATTTATATCTTAGCTGTTGGTTTTGAAATAGTGGTTGATGAAATTGAATTAAATGAATATCCGCATCGATTCACCCACTAATAGTATTACAAAAAATAAACGTAAAGAAATAATAGATAGGCAAATAGTTTTGTTTATATTATGCGTAGAATTTATACGACAAACGAAAACAAATGATAAGCCAAGAAGCAAAAAAAAAAGTTTAATAAGTAAATACGAGTTTTGAAAACAAATAGCACAAATTTTCTACTAGATATTCGAATAACACACACTGAGGTATGAGCCGGGGTTTTAAAAAAAACGTTATAAATTTCCTATCTTTATAAATAATTTTATTAGATAAGGGTCTCTTTGGTCTTATATCGCAAGTTTTTTGAAAAATATTCATGATTCAATTCGGAATAGCTTTTAGCGTTTTCAATATGAAAGTCACTAGGTCGAACTATAAAATTTCTTGAAAAATCGCTTTTTTTCTTGTTAGAGAAAAATATACACGCTCAGAAAGAAGTGTATATCTTTATTATATATATACACAAAATATAGCAAATTGTATATTTGCAAAAAGCTTTTAAGGACCTTTAATGGAAATTTTCACTCAAGAAATCGTACGCCTATTAAATTTAGTATATATTAATAAACTTCTTCCTTCGCATAGTATGAGATATGATGTAATCATAAATATAACAGAAAGTCTACACAATTATTAATTTAGAAAAAAATATAATATATAAGGTATCGTAATTATTTATAGTCATCAACCTATTACATTTGAACCGTTCAAATTATGTACATTCACACTTGTGTCACTGACGTATCGGGTCTTGCCTTTTAGCATCTTCAATCGGTAGTTCAAGTGCACGGATGAATCTGAACTGACGCTTAGTAAATAAATGTATCGTGTTTATATAAGAAATAAATGTATCACTTAGTTTAAAGCCATTGCTGGCAAAATGCCCATGGGAATGCCTACAGATTTTAATGGTGAGTAATTTCAAGAATTATATTTATTTTGTTTGCTGGAAAATTTATAATTCTATTTACTTACATATATAATACAAGAGTGGGGAATTTGGCAGATTTACTTTCTCATTTAAAATTGATAAACTATTTAACTGCGCCCTATTTGTTTCTAAAATTTCTTGGAAAAATGATTTATGCGCCCACCCGTGTTTGGGTGTAACATTTTAATCCCTCCATTCGCGAAGAACGAGTGGTTGGCAAAAATCAGCGTGTCTTTTTTTAATCTTATCCCGGGTCGTGAATCGTGATAAAACTTGTGTGAATGTACATAATTTGAACGATTCAAATTTAATATTTAAATTCCACCAAGCACCTTCAGTCGAAATCTTAAATTAATCAACCTATGTTTCTTTACTTCTACAGCAGCGTTTCCCACAGTTTCCCAACGACGTGTTTGCGATTTGGGTGGTTGTGTGCCAATAACAAACAATTTATTTGGGTAAAAACGCAATTGAAGCAAAAAATATACTATCAAAAACCTGGCCTATTATTAATGTAACAATTTACGAAAAATTTGGAATTATATTATGAATTTATCTCGGTATACCTAAATTCGGATATTTATTAGAATCCGGCTTTGGCCATTCGCTAATAATGCTTTCAGTCTCGCATGGGCTTTACCACCGTAATTAGATTAGCAGCCCTTGTTATAGCACAACGTGGAACCTCATCAATACATCTGGTGCATTTTGGCACCATCACTTCCAGTGGCGTTTCTAATCTACGTGCCGCTAAGCAAAGTTTAAACTAGCGCCTTAACTAATTGTCTAAATAAAAATATGAAATGCCTACAGCCATAAGTGTTATTTCTTAAAATTATTTTTCATTATTCTAAGAATATAAATACAAATATAGAAATTCGAATACTAGTTATCAAAAAAAAAAAAATTAAGTATGCACTTTAAGTACTTTTATGGCCCAGGTCATTTCTACTCGAATTAACGCCAAATTGCCGCCTATAGTTCCGGTATAGGTAAATTTAATATTATAATAAGGCTTTTGCGATCAAATTAACTACTGTATACCCATTGGTCATAATATTATTACCATTGAAAAAATATTTTTCTTTTTTTATTAAATACATTGAGGCATCATATTTATTCTAAGCCAAATTAGTGTATAAAAAAATTCCATTTTAAAAATGTATTCTGTGGTCATTTGCCGCTCCCTAAGACTTGCCGCCCCTAGGCAACTGCCTACTCGCCTATGCCCACGGGACGTCCCTGATCACTTCACCCACCAATACAATTTTCTGAAGTATATTGTGTCTATTCATAAAACTTTTGATAAATTTTATGTCCTTGTCAGTGGTGAGTTTATAAACATTTGAAAAGAAGAAAATTTTCTTCAATTGCGTCATCTAAAATATTTGAAATTCCAAATGTACATTTTTTTTTCAATTCGCGGAACTTCTTCTTTTGCTTCGTGAAACGGAATGTTGTAAAGATTCATTTGGAGTTACGGGTATCATCAGTTGTAAACTACAATGAGTAATTAGTCTACCGGTAATTCAAATATTTGACCATAGTTTTTACACTAATGAATCCAATAAGAGTCGGTAGCGTATTGTGGTACACCTAAAAAGATTGGCTACCTAATAATTTATTTTTAGTTATTGTAAACAAGAAACTGTTAAAATATGCAATCAATTTTATAATTACATTGTAGACAGTATATTTAAGATATATTCAATTGAGAAAAACAGTACCGCGGTAATAATTTTTTAATTAAAATATGTAAAATAAAACAATCCATAAAGCTTATCGCTGAATATGTTTACTTCTCTAGGCATTGCATTAATCAGCCTGGCAGCTCCTGAAACTGCAGTCATGTATTCTCATATGACCGACGCAAAAAACAAGTTTTAAGAACTAAATAATACGGTGTCATGGTATCAAATAATATGGACATAAATCGTATAATTATCCGAGTATCCGTATTAATATAACAAAACATCAGCAGTTTTGCGTTAAATGCAGGAACCCTCGTTTTGTTTAGTATTGCAAATATGCAAATATTATCAATAGAAAATAGGATTAATGTTACTTTATTTTGAATTCATATATTTCACAATATAATAACATTATGTATAACCATTTCTGGTCACATTTTTCCTTACGCGTGAAAAATAAATACCGACATTTTGAAATTCATTTTTTATAAATAAATATTGGGGACAAAAACTCATTGACCCAAAGAAAATTACATCAACAAAAAATAGATCGAAGCCGTTGTAGCACTTTTCAAAAAGAAGAGCTATGTTATATCTATTTTTTTTACGTAGCGTGGAAAAGTGGAACATTTTTACAACTTTGTTGATGCTTTTACATAAACCATCCAGCAAACTTAGTACCAAACTATCAACTTTACCGATGACAGATGGAATGGAGGTTGACCTTCTGAGTCGTTTTCAAAATTAAAATAAATTACATTTTATCTATTAGGGTAATTAAGCGGATTTTCCGAAAAATTAAAAAGCAATTTTGCATGGTGTTACTGTTTATTAATTTTCAAGTCTTTCATTCCCATGTAAATAGAGCCTTGCTATATTTGAAAAGTTTACGCTTATAAAATTATAACTAATATAAATGATTCTTTATGGTTTAAACATATTTTACTTCGTATTTACAGTGTGTTTTTCACAAAAGATTAACAGCAAGCAAAAAATATGTTTTTATAATAAATACAAATATTAGATTTACACTATAAATAGCGTAGCTCAATATTGTCAGATCGGGTAGTGTTAGAGATCTATAATATCACATAGAATAATATTAAAGTGTGCAGAAACGGTCAATATTGGCCATTATGGAAGCGGCCGACAGTCTGGTGAGTATAGGCCAGAAGCGCCTTGTGATTTCCACATATGGGATAGACTGGTCTACTCTCACCCTGCATTTAGTCATTCTCCTTTCCCGATTGGAGACGCAATTATCTATTGCGATAGATTATAATGACCAAGATTTTGTTGCCAGTACGTGCACAATGGTATTATGATATTATAAGGAAGTTGTTGCCAGGGAATTTCCCTTTCATAATGTGTGGCGTATAGAATTACGTAATAATTACTACTATAACTGGTTGAATCAATTTACAGTATTTAGAACTATTATCATAGACACAAACCATAACTTAACAGAACCTTTATTTTATTTATTAAGGAATATTGTAAAAGAAAAAATGAAAATTAAAGAAATATTAAATTTTAAGAAGGGCTGTGGAGTTAGAAAAAAGTCCACAGTATTAAAAAAATGGCCCGATTCCAAATGAATGTAAAAATTTATGTTTTAAAGTCTATTCGTATTTTTTTATTTTTTATTTAAAAGTTACTTTAATGCTTTAATTTTTGTATCTTACTCTAATTTTAAATGAAAATTCTAAATCGTAAAACAACGGGCAACGCCAACACCCTGGTTTTAAGAAGTAAATATAAGTAATTGGAGTTTTCTATCTACGCATTCACTTTTTTATTACAATACAATACATATCTGAATTGTATCTTATTACAAAAAAGTCACTTTTGCCATAAATATAGAAACGATCGTTTTAGAAATAAAAAGTGACGCGATTCTATTCCATTTTTTCCGAGAAAAATGCGTAATGAAGATTTACGGCGCAGCTTGTTTAACGTCGAATGATAATTGAGAAATTTTAAAAGATCCCGAGCAGCAATTTTTATTATTTAATAATGAAGACTTTCCTGCCAAAGTGGCAGCAATGCGAACTTATTATATTGAGCTGGGAATTGGGAAAGCATTTTACAAAATTTGGCTTAAAACTTTTCCAATTTCAATAAATTACATTAATTTAGAGTACTTTTTAGCATTTGGAATACCAACTAAGCCAGAAAATTTCTGAACTGAGACATATAAAAACGTATAAGATATACATATAAACAAGTATCTAGTTCTTCAAACCAACGTTCCCTCTAACTTGTCTATTGTGTGTGCGGTCCATCAACTTCTGTGAGCAGTAAATTTTCAGTAAAATAAAAAGTGTGCGCAAATATAAAAATTTGGTGAAACAAACTTATTTTTACAATATTTCTGAGTGCGACTTTGTGCGGGGATGGAAAAATATTATATGTGCGGGCACATTTTGAGAGGTGTGCGCGCACACACGCGCACACCTTAGCGGGAACATTGCTTCAAACGCTCTATACGTTTAAGTTATTATTAAAAAAAAAAAAAAAACAACAACAACAAAAACCCTTATTTGTGGAAAGTATCTCTATTATATTTTACGGGGGATTTATATGTAAAAGGTTTTTCAAGAATGTGAAATAAATTTGACCTATGTTATGTTATAATTTTTACATTGCCAATAGAAAATTGATATCATTACATATTTCTTATATTAATATAAATCTAAGAATCAGGGATAAACTCGTGGATCTCGATCCACAAAAAGGTCAATCATCCTAAACGGAGGACGATTGGTAAGAGCAGATTCTCCGTCTGAAAATCAATTTAGTAGTAGATTGTTTTGTATGATGATATGAAATATAATTATTGTGAAAATGCTGTATCTTCCAATAATCTAGCTCCAGATGAAAAATTTGTAAAATGTTGAAAATTGATTTGTTAATTCATTTTTTTTTGAGGTACGTGGCGCAACGGTCAACGTCGTTGACTACCGTGACGGATCTCACGGATTCGAATGCCAACATGATTAGCAATTTTTCAATCGATTTCTGAAATATTCTCTTACACCCTTCCAATAATAACGCGAGAGCAATAAACTTACCACTATTCTTGTCCTAGCTCGATCCTTCTATCCCTGCCACTACCTTTCGAATAAAAAGAGTTTGAGCAAAAAAACTTCTGTTGAGGTACCTCCCCTAAGAAACCATGTGCTCCATATTAGAAGCGGACATAAATTAAAAAATACCCGTTCAATGAGTCTTAAGAAACTTAAAAAATCTTTTTTACATTTTCATTAAAATTAATTTATACAAAATAATCTGTTTAAGCATGTCATATTATTTTTTTTGTAAGAGGGACAGATTATAGCTTCGAGTTTTTATCTCCAAATAATGATAAAAAAAATTACATAGTCTATAAAAACATTGAATTTGCCTTTCCTTTTTAATTCCTCGACATTGATAAATATAATTTATATATATATCAATGTCGGGTCCTATGGTGCAGCGGTCAACGTTGTGGGCTTCCGTGCCGGATTTCAAGGGTACGAGTCCTGGTACTGACAGCATTTTTTGATCGATTTCTGTTCGAAGGCATGGGTGTTTGTGATTTCTAAACAATTCCCTCCCATCTTTTCCGGTTCATTAATAACTGGGCGTAGCGAGAGCTATCAGTTAAACACTTGTCTTGTCCTAGCCTTATCCTTCTATCCCTACAACTCTCTTTGCAAAAGAGAAGTTGAGCGACTGAGTAACAAACACGTAGAAAAATTAGAGATACTATTAGGACGCCATTGGTAGCGGATATGAATTTTTAAAAAAAGTGGCATGTTTTAACTTTTTAAACCATTACAAAAATCATACAAACAAAATAAAGTGTTTCACTAGTTTGTTTATAAAATATTTTTTCAAATATTACTAGTTATTATAATTGAAAGGTCGTCACGTTTTTAATCAAATACGGGTCAAGCTTCCAATGAAAACGTTTCATAAATACAGATCATACGGAGAATTCAGTTTATCCAATCGATCCATATCTTGCCAAGCAATTTGTAGCGTCGTGTTATCACGGTTCAAACAACTTTTTTCAATTATTATATTTCTCTATGTCTATTGATTCTTGCGATGAATCAAATAATTCAACCATACAATTTGACGTAGACGAGTTTATCATTGGTATTGTTTCTTCGAGCATTCATTTTCTTTGCATCTCTCAAAATAATCTACCCCTTATTTTCTTATATCATATAGAAATTCGATTTATGAAATACCTTTATTGCTTTTGTTTTAGTTGAAATTTATGTTTACATTATATTTGTATCATTGCGCATTTTTATCGTTGGACATTGTAAAAAACGTTATTTAAAATATTTATTTAAGTAAAAATAAAAAAAATGGATTTACTTAAAATACAGCACAATGCTAATTAACAGTAAAATAGCACAGTATTTGGTTTAATGGGCGAACAAATTGAACAAAAACGAGATTAATAATATGTTAAAAAAAAACATAGACTTCAGTAATATTCCAATGTGAAAACAAAAGAATTGACCACTTCTTAATATTCTTGTATACATATCTAGACGTGATGTATTTTTTTCACATTAGTTGAGTATTTTGTAGATAGATATTTTATATTGATCAGATTCAAACATAACAAAATGAGATGGCTTTTTTTTTATAAAAACTTAACTACTTTTTTTAATAGCTTAGTATTTATATTTTATCAATCAAAAGCAACTTCATGGCAAGATGTATTACTTACAACCCGGGTTATCAGAATCATCAGAAGAGAATTACTAAAAATATGTTATATGATTAATACTACTAAGTCTCGAAACTAAATGAATTATAATATTATGTGGGTGATCTGAATTTATGTGTTGACTATTTTGAAAAATATGCACATACACGTTTACAAGCCATACTCAACCTACGGCCCAATCAGCTTTTATGTGGGGCCCAAAATAATTATAGTCACCAAATATTAAATGACGAAGATAGTTAAAAGTTTGACTCAATATCAAAATTCACATAATTTTTTAAGTAAACGATTTAAGATTTTGGAAACATTGGTATTTTTGTGTACTTTTTATGTATTTATTATTTGTTGTTCATTGTTATTTTTACTTTGAAAAATACTTGAATACATAAATGTATACATATGTATATATTTACATAAAATAAAATAGTTTTGTTATGTGATATATTTACAGTTTACTGTAAAAATGTTGCGGCCCACGTAGAGAAGCAAAAATCGGAATGCTGCCCGGAGGAAAAAAAAGGTTGAGTATGGCTGCTATGGACAGTGCTTTTTTGAAAAAAAAGGTGCCGGAACTCACTTCGTGTCAAGCTTTTTTTTATAATACATATCCAATCCTCATGCCAACAGCAGTTTTTTAACGGTAACTGCTTGTTATTCAGTTGCTCAAAACTCACTGTTTGTCTCGTAAAGTGTCTCCACGAAAATGCAGATCACCTACAGCAGTTCCAGCACATTTGTAAAAAGGTTCAACATTATGTTTTCCCTATTAAAATTTTTGAGTACATTCACTTTTTGATTTATAATATAAAGGATCCCATTGCAATCTTGTGGGTCTAAACTTAGTTCTGGAAATTCTCAGAGGTCGTCACACAGAATATAAATATTGTTGACGTATATTGATTTGAAACATTGAAAATGCCAAGAAAAAGAGTGCCGAAACGCTGTTTCACATGGAAAAAAGCCCTGCCTATACTTTCCTGCAGTTAAATCTAAATCAAATTTGATCAGTCAATATCTTAAATTATGCAATGTAATAACATTCAATTATTAAACCGGCATTGTTTATTTAATTCTATGGGTCTTCCAAAATGATAATCAAAATATAAAACGGAATAAAAAGAAAATTGTATTTGCAGTAATTGATAATGCGATGAACTAAAAACTTCAATTTGACTTATAAACTATATAAAGATAAACTAAGCAAACGAGAAGAATCAACAAGAATTTCAAAACAAGTCTACTGAAACAAACGAAAGTAAGAAATTAACATATTTTTAAACGAATTAGATCGCGTGTGATAAGACAGAACTTACCTACAGAAAATTAAATGTCTTGAAATTTTATCTGCGTATGTAAATATATACATTACCAATTTGCAAGAAAACAAATTTGTACAAAATTAGATTTGAAAGCGTGAGATAAAAATAGAAGAAACGTAAAAATACTAATTTCAATAAAACGAATTACAAACTTTTTGGCAACAAATTTTGCATTACATAATTGAATTAATTTAGTAATTGTAACGAGGAAATTAATAAAGAGATGTCTCTCCATAGAAGCGTTATGAAAAATTTACAAATAATTATTTACGTAAAATAATTTACTTTTTAACAGGCTGCGATGCCGTGAAAAAACCGCACCTTCAACACCAGGATATATATTTTTTTAATTATTAAGTTTATTTGTATATTTACTAAAATGCATTGTTTTATGTATTTTAATTAAATTCAAAGTGTGAATCGAAATAACATGTTTTTTACGACTCCGAATCCATCCGTAACACCACGACTGCGACTCCGCGAATGAATTGTTATTATTAATTAAAAATATACTCCAATCTTAAATAATAATATCCTCTATTTATTTGAAAACCATCCCTAACTTCTTGTTTTTGGCGACTATTTTATAATTAAAAAGAAGAACCACAATTATTTCTTTACATACTATCTCCCAATTCTAAATAGTGGTGATATTTAACACCCACAGTTCCACTAACCAAATTATTTAATATTAATAATATATGATTGGGTTTCTACACTCATAACTTCTGGTTGTTATAATAAAAACTGTTGTCAAAATAACAATAACATCATATCGTTGGTATACTGCCAGAAAACATTAATTTAAGTATTGGGTGTTTTGAGTGATGAATGCAGATCGATAGATAAACATACTCAGTCTCAAAAAAACTGAATCATATAACAATTATTTGTTTCGATATTTGAAGAAGTAATATGAACTAAGTATATTTCGTTGACGGTTATTAATGGAAAAAACCTATATGTAACTTAACGCTTTTTAGCTGTACAGATTTCTTATTTCTACAGCTACAGTAAAACAATTAGACGACGAAACATTTTTGAACTGTAAAAAAATGGTCAATTATCGTTTATTTATTCGTCTTATTGTTCAAAGAGGCTATTTTATTATCAAATTCTCCAGTTGATTAAACTAGTACAGGGGTGGGGAACCCTTTCTTTTCTAAAGGCCGCATTAAAAATTGACTAGGGAATTTTTGGTCGGAAAAAACTTCATGCCAACTTCTAAAGCTCAGAAATTTGCGAATTTTCCAAAATTACCAAAGTGAGACTTTTTTTAAAAGTATTTCAGGGATTTTGACAACGAAAATCCCAAGAATTTACGAAATTACAAAAAAATACAGAATTAGAGAATTGGCCAGAAGACCGCACCAGAGTAGCCAAAAGGCCGCAGGTTCCCCGAGCCTGAACTAGTAGCTAAGATAGCTGTGGTTGGATTAAACTGAACTCCTGTGAAATTTTAAATATCAGAAAAATAGTATACATTCAATCCGGTTTGCTTTATGAATTTAATAAAGGCTATATATAATATAATACAACATTGGCAAAATAATAATAATTGAAGTGTACAGTAGATATATTATCAATTTGGAACTACTAAACATATGTATCATTTAAAATATTAAATATAGTACAAAAATGCATTATCAAGAGGATTTATCAGAAAGTTAAACAAATACATGTTTATAAGAAATGAAGTTTTTTTTTTGGTATCCATGAAAATAAAGTGAATACGTTTTACATATTTCAAAAAAACAGATCTGTTCTGATTTCAATGATTTGACTTACTGGATGCCGTCATTTTAAAACCAACAAAATCATTCAGCACATTTCATATTAATGGCGTATGATTGCGATCGCCGTAGCCGAATGAAAATTACTTAACCGTGATTGTTCACATTGTTTTTTTTTATTTTTCAACTGTGACTAATTTACAATTATAGTAAGATTGCATTTTGTTTAAAATTGATCATCAGTTTTACTCAACCGACTTTTCCTACCGGATTTTTCTGACAATCAACAAAAATATTTAGAAACTAACTGTTATATTTTTTGCCAGTCCCCAAGATCAAATATACTTGAAAACTCTTGACGCTCAAATATCTAGAAAATTTCAAAGGATTAATTTATTAAACGACAATAAACGCGATATCAAACAATGTACAACTACTTTGCAAAGTTTAACCGTAACCGTGCCTATGTTTCTACCTCATATTTTTTCTAATATACGGTTATATACTCTTATCTTTCTGTACTAGTCTGTTTACCCAAGAGTATTAACATGTTCTTTAGAGTCTAAGGACTTGTTAAACTACTTCTTAACTATGTTCCTTTGCAATAACTTACAGTTAAAGAATTCTCATTCATTTTATAAATAAACTGATCTGTCTAGAGTGGCCTAACTATTGCAAAGCAGGCAGTAAATTTTCTCAGCAAATCGCTGTAGCAGAACACAGAACACTATGTTTATAAAGTATTTCTTACATTCAAAAGCTTTTACAGATAAATAAATTATTAACAAAGAATCGCAGAATTTAAGTATTACTAAAACTTTTAATTAATATAACTAGAGAGAGATTGTAATCGTCAATTATTTTTATAAATCATCTTAATTTAAAAATACATATTTTCATATTGATGGTCGGCTTTTGTAAATCAGCGATACAAGCATTGCCTAGCGAACATTTGGATTTTGGTTAAAATTCGTAAAAGTGAATATCATTTTAAATCTTGAACATGAGTTTTTATGAAGTCTTTTATATTCGAGTTGATGTTGAGTGTTGATTCACAATTTTCAAAATATCTCATTTCTATTTTCTATTATCAGCTGTAATACCAAATATAATATATTTATTACAAACATATAAATTAAAATACTTTACAGTGAGATATATACACAAGTTTATTGGAGAGTATAAAAACTTATTCATTTAATGGTGGCTCTCTAAAAGAACTTCTTATCATAGACATGATCGTTTTTTTTCTAGAATAAGAAGTAATTCATTGATTATGTTTACTACGCTAAGTGACGGGTAAGTAGTTTTTTACTAAATACCATTGTAAATGACACTTCGGTGCTGCGATTCAACCTAATTGAGAAAATCGTATTTACTGTATTACTGATTTTATTTATACTTCATTTTTGAAAGAAACAAATATTCAATAATAATTATTCGTTATGTTTAGTGACTAATGCATATTTGAAATCAAAGATTAATAAAATTAAAAGCTTGAGCGATCGCCATATATGTACATGCAACGATGTCAAGTACGAGCTCGCCTGTTCATCCAAAAGGTTGAAGTAAATGCCTTGGGCCTTTAATAAATCAAATAAAATAGAATGGTTCAAAAACGAATTGGAGAGCATCCATTTTTCAAGTAGCCTTACAAGATTTCCCCGGGCTCAAAACTTAATCGGTTTGCAGCCTTGCCACCTGTTAGCAAAAGCTCGATCGCGAATTCCCGGCATGTAGTGTAGATACTTATTACATAACATTATAAAACAGAATAGAGAGGCTTGCAAGGTTTCTAATACATAAGGCTAAGGAACTTTCAAGCATATTGAAGATTTAAGTGAACTTAGTAACTATATAATAAGAAGCTCACTGAATCAAGGAGAAAAGTTTGTTTTATGAGGTTATCACGGGAATAATAGTAATTCATATAGGATATCTGATTAAAGATTTATTTGACGTCATCCAACAATAGGGTTTTGTTTTCAGTACAATTTCATACACAAACGTCGTCAATACGGAAATTCGATAAATATTTTTAATCGTCTGAAAATTGTGACCGAAATTTAACGATCTATATATTAGATTTTTCTATATTTTCATGTATATTTAGGTTATGGGTAGACTTTTTTTACATTCTGATTCACATCATTATTATCACACTATTGTAAGCACAATATCTGAAATAAAACTGGCATACTCTATAAACTTTAATTTAATTACCAAATAAAGGAAAATTCATTCAAAAATTATCTCTTAATATACTCATGATCCATTTGCTAGTTAAATAAATATCTGAAAACACTTCTTACACTTATCATATGTATTATAGCACGAGATTTGTTTTGTTTCAAAATGTTTATTTATATTAAATAATTTCAGAAACTTCATTTGTTCATTGTAAGCAATACAAAGGAACGAATGCGGTCGATAAATAGATTATTGTCCTTAATATGTACGTGTTAACATGCTTACCGTATCCCTGATAATTAAATTCCTTCGGGAAAACTAATTGTTCGTTTATCACTTATACAAAGGGAGTTCCGTGTCGATAAAATAGGGTGTATGTCCAGCAGTATTATGTGCTTGAATCTCTTTGATTCATTATCTCGAGGATGACCAAGAGTTTCAGGTAAAATAATGTACGTGTATTAGAAGTTTTCCTTTGGTAAAGGTTATAATAATAAATTTATAAGTAGGTAGTAATATCTATTAAAATTTACTATCAAAAAAATCAAGCACATGGCCTACTATATTGCTAACTGATGATAATCGTATTTTAATTTATTATATTCAATATTTATTTTAACTATAATTGTGATACTAATAAAAACACAATAGTCCTTTGTACTTCATTCCACTTTATTTAATAGATCAGGACTGGTTTCACTCATTGCGAGCATTGTCAATTGAGCTCGCAATGAGCAAAACTGGTCCTGAACTATTAAATAAAGTGGAATGAAGTACAAAGGAATATTGTGTTTTTATTAATATAATGCCTTTCCACCAAGTATTGACAGTGAACACCCTAAAAGTGATAATTGTAATACTTAAACAATGCTATATTATAACACAGGAACGGAATTATAATGTTTATACAATTTCTAGTATCTATAAAAAATATTTTGTTAGTTATACAATTGAAGCAAAAAAAGAAGGCTTTAAATAGTGTTAATTAAAAAAAAGTGTTATAAATAAAAATGTCATTTTCTATTTCTTGTTTTAGAATGATTTGATAATTTTGTTGCTTAATTGTTGTTTAATCTTTCCAATTGTGAAATATGGACATAGTTTGAATTAGCTGATTTTTGCAAATTTTTCTCTACAAGTTTATCTATGCACAATTTACTTAATCGTCTATAAATACAGGTGTAATGATCTTACAAATTAATTGTATCTTCATGTTAATAAGAAATTTTGTAAGCATCATTGATATGCCAATGCTAGTTATTTCTAAGTGAATTTAACTAAAATGCGCTTATGGTCTTTATCATAATAATTAATTAACACTAGTTGATGTGTTTGTCATTTTATCAATTTCAAATGTTTAATAATCACTAAGTATCTTATTGAGTGAACGATGTTTTATCGGATTCCTATTACCTTACATCAACATTGAATTACTGAGAAATACTCGCGGTTTACCTGGAACCCTCACAAACCCACAATTCGGCAGTCCTATTTCGGAAGTTTTCTTCCGTAATGTTACCCGAAAGACTCGTCGCAATAAAAGTATGCGAAGAAGAGAATAATTGTATTTTATTAAGTGTTCCTAAGCATACAAAGAGCATAAATTATGCACAGCAAACTCGGCTTTGAGGTCTTATTCATTATTTATTTATGTTGAGGCTAAATTTACGCTGAGTCAAGTAAACATCAAACAGTTAACATATAATTACGTAAAAAAAATATTCATTCGCGGCTGTTGATACTAATTCCAATAGAGTATGAAATAATCAAGGGTCATAAAAAACCTCTAAATAAACGTTGTTAAGTTAAACGTTGGTTCATATTTTTAATTAACGGAAAAGGAAAACATAAAAAACATTTCTGGAAAATCTTCAGAAAAGTTTTACCAATGGAGTACTAACTAGAACAGAGTTTCTTAAACTTGTGCTCGCGTAGCCATTTTTATGCGCCTTTACAAAGTATATAATAACGAAAAAAAAATACGATTCAGGTAATCGTTTTACAATCCCAACTTGAGGAAATTAGTAAATAAAATGTATTGTCAAACATTGCAGTTATTGCACTTTGTAATTATTTTCATATAAATATAAATAAATGTGTAATTTGCCAATTAATAATTATAGTTGGATAATAGTTTAATAAAAATGGTACATAATATTACTGAAATCGTGTTTTTTAGAAATCCATCATGCACCTTCCACTATTATCCAAGTACGCCTGTTACCGCAATAAGAATCCCTGTACTAGAAGTACCTTTTTTATAAAATAGTTAGCGCGAGTTTCAATATTCAATTCATCTTTAAAAAAGAGAAAAAAAACATATTTTTAATATTATTAATACAACATTATTTATACTATATTTTAAAATATATACCATAAATACTAAGAAAAAATATTATTCCTAATTCTCTATATAATTAATAATGACTGAAGATATTTATTTTAATTTACCGTCGTATAGATAAAAAATGAGAGAGCTAAAACTTTATCAAGGTACAATATATAATATATCGGCATAAGTGTTTTTATAAATATTATTTTCTTGGTCAGAAAATTTAGCATCTTCTATCAAACTTATAGACTCTATTAAATAATTTACATCTAACTACACTTTTAAATTACATCTTTCATAAAGTATTGATATTAATTGTCAGAAAAACTTAGTAATATATTATTATATTTGAATTGTTTGACTTCATCAAGTCGATAAAGAAAATAAATATTGTCACGGAGAGAAATAAATAATTATTATTTTAGAAAAATAATCGAATCTATCGAGGAAAAATCATTTCCTAATAAAGATTTATTAAATAACTATTTATTTCAAATTATTCATATTTATAAAATTCTCTCCCCCCTACTCATTTGATCATAAAAACGAGTATAGCAAAAGCAGTTAATTTACCATCGGTCCCTACTTATTCTTATATCCTAACTTTATTCTAAAAAGAAGAGGTTCAAAAACTGAGTAACAAACTTCTGTTGAAATGAATTTGATTATTGATCTGCTCTATATTATGATGAGTCCACATGCTCCACATTGGGAACGGACTTGGTTAAAAAATATCATATATATTAACTAAAACAAAGAACTTACATGTTTTAAATCAAATCAAATTTATACACTTACTGCGATTTTAAAATTCCGCCTTTCATTCTAATCAAAAGTGAAGGTTGCTTTTAAAACTCGAAAATCTAAATTTCAAATGAAATTCAATTTCCTCTGGCAGTTGCGGTTTACAAGAACGTATACATTTTATGTATATACCGACATATTATCTATTTGTATGTAGGCAGTAGTCACGTACTCATTTAATAATGTTCCTATTAGAATATAAATGTTTTGCTGCGAAATACTTTGCTATCTAAATTGTAATTGTTGCAAAAATTACTGCATATATTATCTGTAACACTACTTAACTAAAATCTGTACTTAGTACACTGCTTTGAAAGCACTTATTAAATAATTATTATTAGAGAAGATTCAGCAATTCAATGTTAATACTAAAAACATTAACGTTTACATATTTAGGGTTAAAATTAAAAAAAGATTCATCTGGAATTCACGTTCGATAAAAACTATTAAAGATAACTTCACGAGAATCGACAAGGATGTATGTAT
Organism: Himalopsyche anomala; assembly: GCA_031772345.1. Lineage (NCBI taxonomy): Eukaryota > Metazoa > Arthropoda > Insecta > Trichoptera > Rhyacophilidae > Himalopsyche > Himalopsyche anomala. Next base: position 14,721,049 of record CM062822.1, on the reverse strand, counting down.
AACAATATTACTCTATTACCAGGAAAGATCAAAAGGTTAATGAACGGATTCATGATTAGTTTAACTAATCAAAATGTTTTAGGGTTTAAGAGATTTGTTCAACTACACGATATTGCGTGTAATATAACTAGGCATATAAGTTTTCCCGACATCCTTTACTTAATTAATACTGAGTTTGTTTTTATAAAGCATTTACTAACTATAAGATATACGGGAAACACAATATGTATAATTTCGTCAGCTTAAAGATTAAAACTATAAATATGTTGAAAATATGATTAAACTATCAATTATTTTTTAAAACTGCAGAAAAATTAAAATAATGATGATTTTAACTGGTGCCAAACAGCATTCAGTTTAAAAAAATTAAATGTTTTTTTTTTTTTTTTTAAATATATTATTCATTTCCACATCTTTTGTACAATATGATTTTAGGTAATGTAAATGTGAGCTGCGATACTATAGATCAGGGGTTACCAACCTTTTTGGACCCTAGAAAGCATTCTAAAATATTGGTAGGGCGCCACATTTTTTCAAGGAAATTTATAAGCCAGGAATTTAACGATTTGCCGAAATTATCAGCGTGGCTCGATTTTTTTTAACTTGACGGGCGCATCGAAATCGGGCACGGCGTTGAGATAGATGAATAAGTTTTGCTTGGCAGTTTCTAAATGATATTACTCATTATAAAAATATATATCACACTGTTATTAAATGTGCATAGGAATATTCAGTTGGGATTCAACAGTCCTTGAATAATTTCCTTTGTATTGTTTGCGAAAGCCAGTAAATTGAATTTACCTAAGGCCAAACGGACATGTTAATGCGAAATTTTAGTTTTAAAAGAGTAGCATGAAATGAAATGTAAACTCGAAATGGAATGAGTGCGCACAATTACTATTTGCACTCCGCTACATCTTGAATTTTCTCTCTGAATTTTTAATTCACTTTCATACTCTACTATCATAACAACTGTCGGCTTTCCAAGATACCATCTGGCTTTAATGATGTTATAAGCAGCAATTGACCTTAATGAATAGTTTAATTCTCGAATGATCTGAGATCTTAATAATGATCATCTGTGTTAAATGAAAATGTGCAGCATGTTGAATGTCTGTCTACTTGATATGATGTTAAGCTTTAAGCATTTTTTTTTATACCGCTTTGTATATAACATACATGTTTTTTTCATAAAATCTTAGAACAAGGCAGGCTGGGTAAAGTGGTCTATTTTTGTTCAGCCGATATTTTATGTCCATCACGGTTATTTGCGATATTCCAATGTCATTTTGAAAATATGCTGAATTACCTGCTTGACGTGAATATATTTATGTGTCCAAGACACATGATTATTTTTTTTGTACAAAATCTTTTGTTGTTCAAATTTTGACATTGGAATTACTGAAAAAGTGTTTGATGTTTGGACTGCCTTTTAAGCGAGCTTTTTTGATGCGATTTTTAATACATATACTTACATATACATACATACATAGCACTCATACTTGGAACACGCCGACATCCTAGAACAGGGGTGGGGAACTTTTTTATTTCTAAAGGTTACATTCATTTATTTTATTCATTAAAAGGCCGCACTAAAGAAAATGTTGAAACCCCCCCCCACCTTTTTTTTCGTCTGTCGAACATATAATGGGTTGATTACGCTATTTTTCCAAACGCTTGCGAATAACTTTTTGATCAAAGTAAATATTTTGATCAAGTCAAAAGGCCGCAACATAGTAGCCAAGAGGCCACAAGATCCCATCCACTGTCAGAAAATGCTGTTAAACATTATTAAAGCTCACCTCGGTGGCATCCTTATTGACAGGCTGATTCTTCACCTTAGAATAATAAACAATTAATGTCCCCTATTCACAAAATAAGAAAAAATGTTTGACATTCTCAAGAATGGTGGAATTCTCATTCCACGTTTAAGCCGAAATAATTATATGGCCAAATTAATTACACTTCGGGCGTTCAAACTCTTAAAGGTGAGAAGTAAACACTAAGTCAATCGGATAAAGCCATGGTTAATTTATATCCATACATCGAACATCTCGGGACCCAAACAATTGACCCACTTTCAAGCATTGTACATATAATATTACTATTTTAACTCATGAGAAGACCCTGGCCTCCCAATATTAATGTAAATATTGAATGTAAGTTTGCTTTCTAATTATACGCCAAGATCTTTAACTGATAAATAATAATTCAAACAAAAGAATAATTCGCCCATTATTGTGAAGTGCTTAAAAAATATTTTATTCTAACTACAAATTCAGTTCATTTAGAGCTCGCCACTCCACTACCTTTCAAATTTATAACGTTTATCATAACACCAAATAATTATGTTGGTTAAAAAAAAGGATATATTATTATGAAAGGAAATGAAAATGATATTAGAATGCTCGGTAACAATTAACATGATTACATTATTTATCTAAAACAATAAATCACCAGCACTCTTGCAGCAAAATTTCATAGCATTTATATTCTTAGATTAAACGATTGTATTTTTTATCATGCTCAGATTCACGCCGTGAATGTTTTATCCAAGCCACTTTTATTATTTATTTTTTTCTGAATGTCTTTAAGTAAGCTTTGATAATAATTATGCTGTTCACGTTCAAAGATTGAATTTGCATATCGCTCTAATTAAAAATAACAACCATTGCAATAAAAATTAATAATGCTTTTGTATTAAAGTCCTTATATAAGATAAGGCTACAAAATAAATTATTTCCAACGGGAAAAACATCTTATGCTTCGTCCACAAAGTTAAGAACAAATAATTAATTATATTTAACAATTATAAAAATTATTATATTATAGAATATATATATATGTATGTATATTACTTTATAGCATGATCAGATCGATATAAATGGTTACGAATAATTCACAAATCATATTTATTATGGCTTCGAGAATCCATAGCATTCTAGCTTGTTACAGGGACGTATATTTTGGAAAATATATATGGATGATTATTCCTTCATTTCATCAACCAGACTTTATCTAACAGTGGTTTTATTGATAATGTTCTATCAATAAATGAAAACATATAAGTGTTTTCAGTGATAAATTTCAGCAATACCCTTATTCTTAGTAATAACAAGGTTTCATTAAGGGTTGCGTTACTATAGAAACCTTCTAGATCAGGGTTTCTCAACCGGTAGCCCTGTGGACCCCTATGGAGCCACGGAGATTTTTTGTTTGTTTTGGGGAGCCGCAGAACAGTTTAGAGGGGGGGGGAGCACGGGCAAATTTTTTGAAATCCCAAATGTGTAAATTCCTGGAAGAGCTAAAAAAGGTCCCACGCTGGTTATTTGTGTAAATCAAAAATTCCTTGAAATTCGAAGACAAAACAATGTAATGGGAGCCACAGAAAAATAAAGACGCTCAAAAGGGTCCACGGGCCCAAAAAGGTTAAGAAACATTTTTTTAGACAATTAAATTATTTGACATTATGGCACAGCAACTATGGTACATCAAATTGAGAGACAATAAATATGCAACAATTTAATTATTAAATGATATTTCTAATGTTTTTATTGGAACCGATATGTAGTTTAAACTACAAACTACGGCGATTAGCGGGATGTACGGAACGCTTTCACATGCGATTAGATGGTCGCTTATAAACAAAAACAAAAAGTGTGTAAACAACGTGTGTAAAAGTTCTTAGCACGCTTCGCTTACACACATTTCTCTCGTTTTAAAGCATACATTTTACTTAAACGCATGTGAAAGCACCCGTGTGCACAGCTGACTATAATACTACACACATGCGAAGGAGAACGATGCCGGTGAGTCGATAGCGATAGCGACCGAATCGAAGTAGCTCGGTCACGCGACGAACTGCGATTGTCGCTCCTTAGTGTTGGTGTACCAGTAAGTGGTCGATAACCTACGGTAGCAAGTTCCACAGCGGCCGAAAACAGATTAATTGTATTTACCTAAAAGTCTCAAGTTTACACCTTTATTTTCATTCAAACAGTTTTTAACTATGTTATTTTGCTGAAAAATGTTGACTTCACCGTATAAGAATCATTTGAATATCTTTACAAATGAGATTGCTTTCATTACAATGAAAATGGATCTACCAAACTCTATCAAATTAAAGAAATTATTAGAAAATACATTACACATTATCCTTCTTTTTCATAGTACATTTTGCACGTTCCATTGTAATTAAAACTATAATTAATTTATATGATGTGTTCACTTCGTCTATTTACTCTTGATTGCTTGCACGGCAGTTTTGTATGTAACGCACCCTCTGCATGTAAAGAAGATTAAGTTATATACTTTATAAATCAGAAAAGTATCTATATTAAAACTTCCCTTACGATGCTAAAAATACTTCTGATACGTTGCTGGTTCTTTAGGGACCAAGTGAAAAACATGTTTTTTTAAATATCAAGCGTTAAAACATGTTTTTTCACTTGTAAAGGCTAGCAATACACCGGAAATATTTTTAGAGCCGTAGGGGAAATGTTAATAATGAATACAATATCACCTCTTCGCTTTTTCTAGATATATGGCACTCTATTTTGAGTATTAAGGTGAAGGAGGAAGGGATTGAACCCATGAAGAAAAATCTTCTGGTATCACTTTTATTAAGAATACAATAATTGTATCATCGTATTAAATTAAATATTCCCCTAATACTGTGACGTCACATACGAAAGCACCTAAGTAAAAATGCTTATTAACATTTTATGAGAGGGCGTTTTTTAGTGATTAGCGCTAAAATATATTACATTGTTAAAATCAACACAACTTCTAAACCAAACAATATTTTCGGCTAAAATTTTCAAAGAAATCATGTGACATTTAATCATTAAAAATAAAATAAAAACATTTTGAATACATCATAACTTCACTACTTTTCTAAGTCTGTTATTAATTTAGTAGTAATTCACATAATTCACTCAACTTTTTATAAATATGAAATATTCAAAATATTCTATATAAAAAATAACATTAATCCATAAAATACAATTATATAAATAATTAAAGTATAAAATCTTCATTCCTACAAATTTACAATCACTGGAAGTGTGAAATCTGATGCCCTAAATATTCGAGAAATATGTTTCGCCTTTTTAAAAAAATACTAAAACATTCTGTGAACGAACATTCATGGCATAATAAATTATGAGGTTTATTGCTTATTGTCAAAAAGGGTCCCTTGCCGCGGCAGTTATTTTGAAGAAACCATTAAATTGTGAGTCAATATACCAACACAACTGACAGTACACGACAAACGTATTTTTACGTTTCCCGCCTATAATGTGTTAACAAATACATTTATTTTAGAGATTATTAAATGATAAAATGTTTTCCGACTACTGTCAGTGGCGCAGCAGATTCAATTGAATAGAGTGCGCACACACGTAAACATAGTGGTAGCGTAACGAGTCGACGAACGAGGGGTCGCTGCGACCGGCGACGCGGCGGCTTGTGAGTCGCGAGCAGCTATTGAATCGCTCAAGTCATGTTCGACGCAGCGATATTTATTGAAGAGATTCGCAAGCGACCAGGCCTTTGGGATACCAAGTCTGGCCTACACATCAAACAAAAATTAAAAGAAACAGACTGGGATGCAATTGGGGGTGTTATTTTTCCAAAATGGGGAACCATGACTGAACACGAGAAGGCGTTTAGAGGTTGGTGGTAGCAGTTTGCCTATTCAATGTTGTAGACATAACGTGACCATTTTTTCTCCCAAACCGGGACACCTAGACAAATTTGGTACTCTTAGGAGCCGTTTTAATCGTCTCACACTTTCATACAATACAAATGACTAGATCAGGGTTTCCCAAACTATTGTTCGCGGAAAACTGGTGTTCCACAGAACCTTAGTAGGTGTCCCGCGAACACCCACCCAACTTAAAAACCACTCTTTTCCAATATTTTCCAAAAACTAACAACTATGATTCCTTGATTCGGAATCCATTTTCCGTGACAGCAAAATAAGCATTTTTAGTTCAGCGCAAGTGATTATGAAGATTATGATATATCAGTGATTCTGAGATGAATGTAATTAAATTCTTTCATGGCGAGTTTGTCAGAAGGATCTCCCAATGTTTCAAAACAAGTAATTATTGTTTTACTTCCATTTTGTACAACCTATTATAATATATATATAATTATATATGCAAAGCAGGGTTTCCTTTCTATGCTACAACGAAGTCAAACCATTTAAATATATCAATTGTTTGTTTACATATTTATACTATTATAAATTACCCGACATAAAAAATAAGTCAAGTGTTCCGTTAAAATATCCGGGTTTGCAAAGTGTTCCATTTCAGAAAAAGTATGGGAAACCCTGGAGTAGATATTAATATTTTTTCATGTCATATTAGATATAGAATACAAAATTATATAAAATATATAGTATTAACATTGAAATTTATTATTTACTGAGCGCACACGCGCTTCTAGTTTATATTCTACCGACAGGATTTTGATTTTGCGCGTTTTTTTTTTAAATTGTAACTGCGAGTTTTTCTCTTTTTGAAAACGGGACATTGAAGCTGTGTTCGGAGACACCGGGACACGTCACCTGAAAACAGGGACGTCTGGTCACATTATGTATACATAGTAGAGCTGTATGTACTAATGTAAAATTAGTTATGACGTCACTGACAGTGCGCGGGCATTCTCACTCAAATTCGTCCATCTCGCGTGATAATTATTAATTCTAAAGTTAAACCTGAAAAGATAATTCATTTTAAGGATAACCTTTGTTTTTCTTAAGCCATGCCTACTCTCAATGTAGTGCATGTAGACTCCTAAAGGAATTTTACAAAACAGAAGCTTTTATCTGAGAACTGCTTGTTACTCAGATTCTCAACATCCCTTTTTCGAAAAAAGTAATGATATTTATAAAGATAGAGTTATAATAGAACTAGTGATAAGCCAATCGCTTTTGCTATACTATGTTTTTTTTGAGATCGGATTGGTGTGAGGGAATTTTAACCATCACATATATGCGAAGTCCATAAATCGATTGAAAAATCAATTTATGAAACTGTCCGTACTGGGATTCGAACCAGCGAGTACCGAAATCTAAGCCTACGACTTTGCCACTCGACCATGAACCAGACGAAACCATTGATTATATAATACTTTTATTATTACACACATATTACATATGGCGTGTAACTGTGTTACCATGTTTTCTTGAACGATTTGTTCTTTGAAATGAAATTTGAAACTCAATTTTTTCATAATGCTGTAAGTCACTTAAAACTATGAAGATAGACAACAATTAATTATTTCATTAATTTGTTTTCAGTTTATTTTTAATGTATAATATCAAAGACATATTGGACTGAGAAACTACACATTTATACAATCTTCAAATTCGAATAATCATCAATTAAATTCCACCAGGCTACAAACTCACAAAACGGCCTAGATTTCTATGTTTTGTGATGTCATGAAAACTGTATCTTAATTGCATGATGAGGCTTAAGTACATAGCCTTTTTATTTTGAGAAACATTTATTTTACAAAAAATCTGTACCATTTAAAATAAATTTACTCAGCGATAATTATTCATGATAAGAAGCATTACTCCATTTTTAAAGTAGTATGCATTATAACGTTAATTTTATATATCTACGTAACGTTTCATATTTCAAGCATAGGGGTAGAAGCTAAGGGGAAATATATTCAAAAAAGATCTATTTGCAACTTTGACTTAAGGGAAACATAAACCCTCCGTTGCCTCCTTTCAATGTGATATGTAAGAAGATAAAAGCTAGTAGAAGCTTATATCTGAAACATGCGGGTGTGACTTGAAATTCAGTATTTTTGGGAAGAAGAAAAAAAATGTTAGAAGAGTTCGTTCATCAAAATACGTTATCTTTTTTTAAAATTATGCTGTACTAAAAGTTTATGCGTGTTTTATATTTTTTACAGCAAAAGAATTATCTAGTAAATGGAAAAATATTAAAGACATATATCGAAGATCACTCCGAAAAAAAGTAGTAGGAATGGCTTCACGAAGACCTAAGAAGTACATATATCACGATCAACTCTCATTCCTCAATTGGACAAAAGACACAGTCCTTCGAAATAATACTATTATACGAGATAAAGATGAACCGGTTAATGGTTTAGAGACAATTGCTGAGCCAGAAGAAATTGTCACACCAACATCAACAAAGAAATCTTCAAAAGAAAAGCGAGATAGCAATCAACCGGAAAGCTGGTTAAACATCAATATACCAAAAAAAGACAATGAAAAGGAATACGGCACAAATATAAGAGAAGATCGAATGTTCTTCCTTAGTTTAGCGCCGATGATATATGGTATGTCCGAAGATGTCAAAATTCAAACCAAAATCGAAATTATGCAAGTCATACAAAAAAATAGACAAGGCACATCACATGTTCCACCGCCACAAGATTTTGCGAACAATTTCATAGAAGTATCAAATATTGAAAGCTACGAAGATGAAGATGCTAAATCACAGAAACTATATAACTCTACTGATGATTCCGATAATTCTCAACACGAAGGCTAAACATTTTTTTTTTAGTATTCGCTTGTTTTGTCATTCTATATTTGTATATTATGTGAGTTTATAGAATTACTGTAAAGTGAATGCAATTTATTGTTTTTAAGATTTTTTGCATTCTGATCAAAATAAATCAAGTATTCATGTTAAAATATTTGCATTTTTTTTTTTAAATAGCTGTTATTTTAATGATGAAATTTTCAACTGTATTTTATCTATGATAAATAATAAATGGAAAACATAATTAAATATTTTACATATAATTTTAATAATATCCCAATAATAAAAAAAAACATCAAATATATTATATAAGAAAGTAATTAATTATAGTGAATAAGATAATAATGATGATAGAGTATGCCCTGTTAATATAAACCATTTCATATTTACACAGCACCCCACCCACCTCACAATCGTTTTTTTTTTTAAATATAATTTATTAGTTTATTCATATTTCATGATTTTACATAAAAGAATGCACGCAACAGATATTATCACTGCAATTTGAATTCATTTTATTTTATTTAATGGACTTTTTAATTCTCATTATTGCACTATTGCGATAGAAAAAGGCAACCTTGAAGACTTCTTCATTGCATTAACTGCGCAATCAATCGAATAGTTGAAGCTTTGTTATTCTTTAGCGTAAATTTAAGAACTCTAATAATTCATCACCGATGCAATATTAAAATTTAAAATTAATATTTCAATTTTTTTTTATCCTTAATCAGTGTTTATTAACCCTATGTTAATAATATTTGCAACAAAAAACTTATAACGTAAAAAGATTTCGATTATTATCATAAAATCTAAAAAAAGAATTATCTTCATTTAATTATTAATAACTATCCAAATTTCCAAATCCTATTTAAGTATCGATCATAATTCGTGTAGAAAAATAAATTCAGCTTTAAGAAACGATTACAGATCTCGTGTTATTTTGATTCGTGTACGTATATAATATTAATAAATATTATACATTATTATTAAACTTTATCAAACGAGTACAATCCATAACTGTAATGTAAAAAAATTAAAAAAAAAAAAATATTCACTCTTTGTTAACCGATAAAATATTTAAGTACTATTAACATAAAATAATATGATCAATTATGCAATTATAAATAACTTAGATATCAATCAAAGCTATCTCCGAAAAAAAACGAAATGGTCAATCTCCACAAAATAATATGGAAATTAAATTTGTACACACAAAAGAATATGCCTTATGTAATGACACGGGTCCACGAGTTTGAGACTTCGTTAATATTTAAATACAATACTACTGTCTCGCACCTGCAAATATACGGCACGACCCAGCAATTAATTTTCTTGCCCATAAACCCGGAGACAAACTACCTGCGATCCAGTATCGTTGCCTTGAACGTGAAGAAAAAGTTATCCGTGCGTAGAGAATGCAGTTAGTTACAGTCGATCCGTCACTTGCATCAAATTATAACAGGAATTGTATTAGATCAGTGCTCCGCAACCTCGGCACACTGCTGCCCTGCAAGACGATCCTAGGTGTGTCTCGTCGTAATTCATTGACAATGAGAAAAAAAATCCATATTAGAAAAAAATCGACTATACCGTTCGCTGAATATCCTTTTATATATTTAAGTCTAATTAAAAAATATATTTAATTGTTTTGGATTGGAAATTTAATGAAACCATAATGGAGCGCAATAAACCGTTCATACATGAGATTATTACTATTATAGGTCGCATTGCTACAACTCTCTTTGGGAGTTTTAAATAATATAGATAATTTATTATTTGTATGCATCAATCACTTTGAAAAACTTGATAACTACTTTGCATGAAGTAAAAGAGTTTAATTGGTCTGTATTTGAAATAAAATACAACAAAGTAATAAATTTATTTTTTGTGAAATTTGCATATTTTTCACTTTTCACAAGGTGTTCACTGTCAATACTTGGTGGAATGGCATTATAATAAAAATAATTTATTATTTTTATGCATATTTGTATTTGTAGGAATTCTAATGATCTACTTGGGTGTGCCGTGGGTGATAAAAGGTTGCGAATCACAGTATTAGATGATGATTAACCGCATTAATGACTGTAAAAAAGGTAACGGAGAATCAGACACAAGTTGTAAGATAATACCAATTTCTCAATAGTATTGCTTTTTTTTTAAATCTTGGGTGAGCATAAAATTCCACCATCATAAAACATAGAAACTTTTGAAACATCGTTATGTACATAATAGTTTAATATTTTGATACATCAACAATTGCTAAGATTTTTTAAAAATCTGTATTTTTACTGTTATAAAATGCGATTTAACTATTGTTTTATAATAGGGTAAAATATCAAGGTATTTCAGTTCTACAGTTTTTAAAAAGTTAAAGGTTGATAGCTATTTCGGCTTACGCCATCGTCAGAACTATTATCGGTAGATAGTTCTGACGATGGCGTAAGCCGAAATAGCTATCAACCTTTAACTTTTTAAAAACTGTAGAACTGAAATACCTTGATATTTTACCCTATTAAAATGGAGTTCTACCAAGTAAATGCCAAATCAATAAATATATTGTTTTATATTTAGGGCCTCCAATCCCGGAATCTCGAGCAATTATCCAATCTCGCAATCTCGAGATCATCTTACTATCAATACCGGGATTTTGGGACTAACTTTAAAGTGTTTAAAACTCATTCATATTTAAAATGAAGATACTTACTCGATGAACTATACTTACAAAAAACAGGAATTAATGAAAATTGTCTGAATGGAACATGCGTTAATCAGGTGCTTACTGTAACTAAGTATGGAATGATATCATTTTATTTTCTTTGAGTATAGGTTCTAATATGACAATCGTCGTGCATCATATATAATAAAATTTATGAACTCTTAGACTGAAATTCCGTAGAAAACTTTCACGCGCATCAAACTAACGAAAAAACTTTTATTTAATTATTATCTATAATGTACGTGACTGAAACTTAATAACATTAAATATTTTTTAAATCAAGCCATAGAAATAAAATTAAAACTCTAAAAAATACAAGATATCATTTTCAAAAATATATAAAAAACGTTTTTTTTCAATTTCTTTTGTGAAAAAAATATTTCGTTTAGTTTTATTTTTTCTAGTAATCTATAAATGTATACTGAAAAGGAGAAGAAATTTAATTTTTTAAAATTTCAAATGTAATTTTTTTAAAGAGTCAACATACGTTTTAAGCGGTATAAAATTGAATAATGTGAAAATAAAATATTTTCATAATTGTATTGCATTATTCTCAGCACAGCTCAATTTTATTGACTGAGAGGATACATAAATATCAACGGAGAACCGTGTGTTGAGTAGTTTCTTTACTCAACATTTTCATTTTGGCGTTTTCATATTTGGTGTCCCAACACCATCACACGTTAATATACCACTATACATTTATTATAAATAAAAAATGAGTTCATCCTATAACGCTTATGTCCTAACACAGTATTGCACTTAAAAAAATCCACTACATATTGTTAAAAAAAAAACCAAGCGATTTTTTCAGTAACTGAAAAAGTATACCTCTTTATATATTGACTGTTTTCCTCCCTTTGAGGCTTAAATCTTTTTATCGATACTATATTCATTAGATTTTTACGAAGCAAATAATGTACGCGATCTTTTGGGCTTTAAATGCCTACTAGTAAGTAAGGAAGGCAATATTGCGGTTCTTCGGATAAAGCACCTTATCTCTTATCGCAAAAGGTTGATGTAATATATATGTAAATATATGTTCATCGTGATCGCAAGATAGAAAAGGTAAAACAAATTACTTTGCATACGAAACATCCACCGAAAAAATAAAGCACAAATTTTTCCTCTGTCCATTCCCTGTGGCTACTTACTGCTTACGATGGGAGCACATCCTGACCATTATTTGATGGCGTATTTTTTGTCTATTAAATTTTTGGTATATCATCAATTTTATTATATTGTTTAAAACAAGCATTTGCAATAATTTGGCTGTTTGAGTATACCTGGATCTTATTAGTTGATAGCAAATGCAACAATGATCAAAACTTTTTATAGTTGTGTGTCACTTACCCATCCTTTAAGTATATGTATATGTGAATCTTAAAAAGTGCTTTTCTTTTAAGTCTGCTTTTTAAACTGAAATTTTTGACGAAATCAACTCATTGACTTTGACTTTAATATGTTATTTATATATTTTGAATAGTATTTTTTCAGAATATTTCTCGACACGTTTTATTTTTCAAACGTTCTGTAATGGTTTTGAAAAATACTTCAAATAGAGATGAATATCTTAATATATTATATTTCATCACGGTAAAAACAAAAATAAACTGATATCGCCGTTTGAAAGTTAGTATTTATTATTTCATTCATTGTGGAATGTAAAATTTAACTATTTATTGATTTGGCATTTACTTAGTAGAACTCCATTTTAATAGGGTAAAATATCAAGGTATTTCAGTTCTACAGTTTTTAAAAAAGTTAAAGGTTGATAGCAATTTCGGCTTACGCCATCGTCAGAACTATGCATAGTTCTGACGATGGCGTAAGCCGAAATAGCTATCAACCTTTAAAAAAAAATTAAAACTGTAGAACTGAAATACCTTGATATTTTACCCTATTAAAATTTAGCTAGTTTCGTATAATACTGTTGGGCAGAAGCACAATTACCTATTGTCGCAATGAACAGCTCAATTAAAATCCTCAAATAACCTTTAGTTAACTTAGTGAATGTCTAATGCAGATACAGGAAAAAAATGAATACTTTGAGAATGAAAATTAATTTATTTTGACAACAGATAAGACTGTAAACGTAATGCTATCTGAGCAGGCGTAATGTAATTTTTATAATAATTAAAATGAAAAATGTTTCCACACCTAAAAAGTGATTTTAGATATTTTCATAAAATTTCATAAATTTCACTTAAACTGTCTTTACACATTCATAGAAAAAATGTTGAAATGGTTAATGTTTAAATAAAACTTTCATTAATAAAAAAGATTCACAGGCAAAAATCTATTTATTGCCATAATTTAATATATATTTTTCAAAAATAAAATATGACTTTTTTGATGAGATAAATAAATTTAACAAAAATAGTAGGCCTCTGTTTAATCATGCAGTAGTAGCATGATAATTTAAAAATAAAACTTAGGAATCACTCTATAGCAATTTGTGTAGATAATTTATTAAAGGGATATTGGCATTCAACTTTATTAAAATAATTTTAAGTATCAACGTAGAAAGTAGCATTATATTAGAAAATTTGAAAAAAAGCTTGTCTACTTTATAGCTATCATTTCAGTACACTGAAAATTAAATAAAGAAACTCCTAAAGTACAAAATTGGATCACATTCACCAAAAAAGCTCCCAAGAAGGCGGCTTTTCGTAAACAAAAACATTACGTTACTCGTTTAATGCAAAAAAATATTACGACTTACATTTCAGTTTATGTCAGTCACAAAGTCAAAATTGAAGAAGGAACAAAATTAAATTTAAAAAATGATAATTCAAGAAAAACGAAGTGCTCTTATCTCATTTTAGCAGAATGTTGCGCTCGAAAAAAATTAATGTCGAAATATTTCGAAGAAATAAAAACATTCAAGGTAATCTAATTTACATAAAAAATCACACGTTCCTAATAAATATCTAAACTCTTTACGCATGCATTAAAATCTCAATTTATAAAATAAGTAAATAAGACTCTTTTAAGAGTGATATTGAGCTTTATTCCGAAGATGTTTTATATATTTATTTCCGTGATTTATTTGTATGTGATCAGACAGGTGAGCAGTTTTTAACTCAAGTTCGCTTTTCCACAACTTGGTATTTGAAAGAGGGATATTTTTGGTTCATATATCATAAGTACTTGTCATACAACTTTAACGAGTATAATAATTCTTTGAAGAAATCTCAGTGAATATTTCATACTTAAACATTTCTATAGTAGGATTAGGGATTGCAATTCCGACCGAATATTTCAATAACGTTATTTCGACATTTTATATTTTACTTATTTCATATGTTTACACTTTGATTTTCAAAATAAATCTTTGTAAAAAAAATATCGATCTCAAATGGCTAGTTCATCGATTCTGATATCTGTCGATATTGATTGAATATGTGTGTAAATAAATCCAATCGCAGTTAAGTCTACCTGGATTCTACATTGTTTATAGCTCTCATGCAATAATCATACTGTTATAAGTATATTGTAATACCAATATACCAATATACTGATATCTTTCATTTTAAATGTACGGTATTTCGGTGTTGAAAAATAGCTGAAATACAAATATGTTGGGTTAGGTGATACCAGTATTGCAAATTGCAATCCGTAAGTAGGATCAAAGATATTAAAACCCTTAATCAAAATTAAAAATTAAGTCGTTGTAAAAGATTATATTATTATCAGGGCTGAGGAGTTGGAGTCGTGAAAAACGGGCGACTCCGACTACTTTTTAAAAAAAAATGCAAATTAAAAAAAAAAAAAAATTACTCACGAAATTTATGAAAATTGAATTACGTAATAATTATTGTGATATAGCTTAATAATATTAAACGTGTAGGTGTCATGAGTCACGCCGAGCCAGTGAGTCACCAAGATCCACTGCATATGAGTCCGCGCAAAAGTTGTTGTTTCTTTCTTTCTCATGTCGAAAAAGTAGATTCGATATATTTTTTTTTGTTACTCGAAGTACATACATTTATATGCACGCATTTTTTAGTCAAGTCATAGTCGGACTCGGAGTCAAATTCGGAGTCGGAGTCGGAGTCGTGTTTTTTTTTAACGACTCCACAGCCCTGATTATTATTAATATCATCCAATTTGATTTAGCTAAATAAATGACTGAATATTTAAAAAAAAATTGATTTATAATATATGATGAAAGACCTGTATTTCTATTATATCTATTATATAAATAAATTGTAAAATAATATCCAGCTTAACATTCAATTAGCAAAGTTCAACGAAATAATAATAATATTAAAACTGAAGTTGTACTATGTAATTTCTAGTCAAATTAGTAGTTTGTGTAATTATAGAAAAAATCAGCGAGCAATGATATTTTTAAATAGTTATTTTTAATTATTTATCTCAATTACTGCTGCAGTTCGATTAGGGTTAAAGTAATTATTTTTTGACTGTTTAAACTTGTTTTTACGTATTCTATTATTTAAGCTGCAAAGAACAACAGTAAAATTTATAATAGATATTTGACCATTTGGAGCAGACAGCGGTTATGGTTATACGATAAATGTCCTAAAGCTTAGAAGAAAGTTTTAGTGGAAAATCAAGCTAACTTAAGAGGAAAATCTTAGTCTTCCAATAATAGCTTTATTATTTTCTCTATTTAGATGTAAGGCTATATATTTAGCTGAGCAGTAGACAGGTGATAAAACACAAGACCGCAATCAAACGCTTGACCTTCGCCAAGGACGTGATGCTGAGGTTTCAATATAAATATACATGATATAAACCAGCTGTAGATACAAAAGGGTAGTGGTTATGAAAAAAAAGATATTCACTTTATAAAATTAAAGTTTACAAATAAGTACTATATACACGCATTAACCCGATGGTTTGATTTAAAAAAAAATGTATAAAATAACGCCACCGTGTAAATATGTTGTTTAAAACGACCAAAAAACTATTTTGCTTCCGTTTTAAAGGTTTTTTTATAAATTAAATTGGTATTTTTTCGTACAATTTCACTAATTGTGTAAAAAGTATCTAAAGTCTTTAAACGTTAGTTGACTAAGAGTTCTAAATTGAGCTTTTCATATACCGACTCCTACAGTTTGAATGATTTTAAATTCTGTTCAATGACAATTATTATTAATATTTAATGTTATCAATTTGTCTCAGTTTTCTAGAAGTTTATTATATTTTAATAACTAAGTTCACAATGAAATCATATTTTGTGTATGTTTAATAACTCTTTGAAAATAAAATGGCGATTGCTCATAAAAATACATTTTAATAATCATTTCCTTCAAGATATTTTATAGTAAACGTAATGAATATAATATTTTTGATAGTTAAAAATTGATGTGCTGTTTATAAAATATATCATCCATCATCGCAGTTTTTATTTTAAATTTTGTAGCCAGCCGTATAAAGTAAATGACACTGTCGCGAATAAACATCTTTTAAAAAGCATCTCCCTATCTTTTGATTAATGAATGGAGCATGGGAAAGTTACTTGCGTGAACAGACCTAAAGATAAACGTTTGGGAGTGTTGATACGAGCTGCTCACATGGTATCCCACCTCAGACAAAAATATATATTTCATGAAACTATATGCAAATACTTTTCTTAATTTTTTTTTTTGAATATGTTAATTTTCAAATTTTTATCCAGATAAAAATGTTCAACCGTAAAGATTGTTCGAATCGTCGAAAGAAAATTCATGATAGACAGTTACGTTGATAAATATTACAATCGATTTATTAAATTGTTTCAAAATGCATGGATTGTCGGTGAGTTTTACATTCTTTCCTTTGTGACCTCAGTTCTTGTTACCAACAGCTACGGAATTTAATTTCCGCTCTAGGATCCCAGTTGGCTGATATTTAATGTCACATAATCTCAAAGAGCCACTGATCAATACCGTTCCCATTCCTGAAAAGGATTATTTGTAGCAGACACAACTTTTTAACAAGAAAGGTTATAATATTCAACATAATAATTTAATCCATATTGCATGAATATTATTTTTAGGCACATCTGACGGAATGTTCTTAAAATATTATTAAACTACAAATCCTTATATTATGAATTTCCCTTGAAATCAATGGTATAATGTCTGATTTGGAATCAGTTTTCAATAATCAATACCGTATGGAAAAAAAATATTAAACGTCTACATTTACGTTACAAAATTACAGCGTACATAATTTAAAAAAAATATTCTATAATATATATATTTTTTTATCCATGTCCACTTCCAATATGGAGCATATGGTATCAGAATGGAGGTATTTTAAAGAGAGTAGTAAGGATAGAAGGGTAATGCTAGGACATGACTAGTGGTTAAGTAATCGCTCTAGCTACGCCTAGTTATTAAAGGATCGCAAGAGTGGGAAAGAATTTTCAGACAATACAAACACCTATGCCTTCGAACATAAAATCGATAAATAACTGAAAAAAAGCTGTTCGTACTGTGCTCAAACTCGTGAGATACGGCACGGAAGCCAACAACGCTAACCGCTGCGCCATAGACATTCGTCGCCCGCTGTGGTCTAGTTGGTTAGGGCTTGCTCTACCGATCAGGTGGGTCTGGGTTCGATTCCCGGTAAGGTCAGTATAAAATTGGATTTTTTCAATTTTAATTTGAGATCTAAGACATGGAGTTTGTGAAGTTAATTCTCCTTGAGTTAATATCATGTGACTTTCAAAAATTCTCATCGAGGATATCTCGTATAATCTTTCAACTTCAAAATATTTGACTCATTGGCGTAAGCTGTAATGTCAAATATTTTTTTAAATTAAAAAAAGACATAATAAGGTAATAATAATAGTATAGCTAAAATAATTAAAATGCTATTCCACTAAGTTTTTTTAAGTGGTTTCAAGCTACAGTATCTATTAGTTTAACCGTAGTATTATAAATAAAAAATCTAGTAAACATTTTTAACATCTTAACAAATGGTTTGTATAACTTTTGTTTTGAGGGTTGGAGAATACTTTGCCTCGTTTTAAAGAAGTCGGAAAAATTTAACCAAAACATGCTCTATAACCACCGTTGTGTCAATAATCTATAACTATAATCCGATGTAAACTTTGGTCTCCTAAATTATTTTCTTGCACTATGCCTGGTCTTCCGCCTTACTACACTAATCGCTGTTACCCAGCACTCTTGTGTCACCCTATCCACCCAGCAAAATCACCGTTCTCTCAGGAGTATAAATGTAAGTTATTTTGGAAGCCTTGCAATATATAATAAAATAATTGAACAGTTTAACGTTAACACGTGCCAATATAAAAAAATATTCTTCTCGTTCTCGATGGCATTCAAAATATTTTTAAGGCTTGTTTGCATCACTTAACGACTTCTCGGAGTACTTAAATTATTCACTTCAAAAATTCTACTTAAACTGAAAGGCAATTTGATCACATGGAAAAACGTGCCTTTACAGTACGAATAAATATTCGAAAATATTTAATGGTGCGTAAAAAATAAAAAAATAAATGGTTCCTTCGGCTGTACTTACTAACTTAAAAAGTCATTTACTATGTAAATTTGAAAATGTCGTAAAAACTTAACTTTTGCGTTAATAATGCTAAAGAATTTTGTTTTTCATTTTTTCTACCATGTCTGCTGATAATGTAAAGCATAATAACTCCTTATACAGGTACCTTAACATAATTTACTATTTTTTTTCACAACCATGTCCGTTCTTATTGAAGTTTATCTCGACAAAAGTGTTACTATAAGACTGATTTTTACTCAATTGCACATTCTCTATTTTTCGTAGAGATTATCGATAGAAGGATAAAACCTTTGTCAGGACTAGTGATTAGCTAATCGATCTCGCTCTGATTGGATGGGTGGTAAAGAATTTGTTAACATCAAAGACATCCATCCATCTGTGTTTTTGAACAGAAATACATAATCGTTTGAAAAGTCAATTTAGGAAATTCTTTATAATGAGATTCAAACCCTTAATCACTGCGATCAAAGCCAACGACGTTGCTTTTCTAACACGGAACTGAAATGGTGGTTAGATCATAAATTCCATAAAAAAACTATTTTTTACTGGATGGAGAGTATTTTTAATCACTATATATGAATTACCAACCGCTAATGAAAAAATATTATGAGTTTTGTTCTTTCGTTTTTAATTTATAATTCACATTCTAATGTAAAATTAGATTTTGAATTAATAACAAAATATATACAAATTCAATAATAATTCTTCTGTATATTTTACATTTAAATATTGAAAATGAAAGCCACTGTGTTATAATAATATCTGTTTAGAACTCATACTGTATAAGATGATTTCATAAATCTTCACATTTTATATTGATAATAATTCATAAACATTTTCTTAAATTCTTTCTGTAAACGTTCATTTAGGATACAATAATTATAGTTTCAATAGACTTGAATATTTTAAAAATATCCTGATCTTCAAATTTACTTTCAGCCTATGAATACATGTAAAAATGAATTGATCAGATTGTCAGGCTATTTCAGCTTCAAAAACTATTTTATATTATTTTCTTCTATCATTTTAACCGTTTCTATAAGCATATGATCACTGGCATATTCGTTTGCTGTGTTCACGGACTTGAATTCCTGTACTGATTTCTGTTCAAAACAATAAAAGTGTTTGATCCCATCCGTACTAAAAAAATATCCATTTTTTTCAATTAGAATGTTCCAATGTTTATGGACCCTTCCAATTGTACATGTATCTTTAGATGGATAGCTTATTAAGTATACCAATAATCTGGATATCGTTAAAACACAGAAATACTACAATAATGACACATTGAAATGAATCATTTGAATTATTAGTAATTGCGTTAAATGCAATACACTACGTTTACATATGTAAGTAAATTTAGTTTGATCTCTTAATTATCAATTAAATTGGATATTGTCAAGGTAATAGTGAACTATTTGACATACATCAAATATCATACGACTCTTCAATGGGAAATAGTAATTATTTCTGCGCATATACTCAAAGGGCCAGAGCTATATATAGTTTACGTTCAAATATGTTATCCTTCGCCGTAACTACCTGTCAGAAACAAGATATCCGTAATATTAATTTACCCTCAACCTGGAAGGTTATCCATACACTGAATTGATCAACAGAAGTTAACGAAGTGTAACGATTGTCAAAACAAACGTACCTGAAGAGGGAAGGAGTCGAGACTACTGAATTTTAAGTGAACTTCCGGCTTATTGCTTCGGTGTTAGGTATTAATTAGCTTTTGCCAGTAGTGTACACAAAAAAAAACGTTTTATTTGAAGACTTTTGCCTATTCTTATATTCCTTGTTAATTTCCTGGTTCATATAAATATAAAGTAGTTAACAAATAACAACAAACTATTATAAAAAATGTCAGTTTATAAAAGTATTTACTCTTAGTACGTAAGAGTTTTGAGTTTGTTTAACGATATTGCACCGGAAATCGACAAAATCAGTGAAACATATACAGTGAAACCTCTCACAACGAGCACCTCTTATAACGAGTAATTCGCATAACGAGCAAAACAGATTGTGAAAAAATGCTCCCTTAACGAGCGACATTTCGGATGACGAG
Source organism: Himalopsyche anomala (assembly GCA_031772345.1). Classification (NCBI taxonomy): domain Eukaryota; kingdom Metazoa; phylum Arthropoda; class Insecta; order Trichoptera; family Rhyacophilidae; genus Himalopsyche; species Himalopsyche anomala. The sequence continues at coordinate 14,700,216 of CM062822.1, read as the reverse complement.
TGACGCAGAAAGAAAAAGTCCCATCTTCACGTCACTCACCTATGAGTTTCCACTTTAATACCATAAGACTGGGTGGATGACAACGATATTGATGAGCTTGTAGAAGAGCATAGTCAAGAGCTGAACACCGAAGAGCTTATGGAGTTACATTATTTTTCACAGCAAAAAGTTATGGAGGAGAGTTTGTTAGTGGGGAAGGAGGAAGTAGCAGATCAACAATCTTCTGGCGCAATAAGATAAATGCTTAAACATGTGAAACTGTTGCATCGTACATTGAGAAGCATCACCCTAATAAGGAGGTGGCTATGCGTTTTACAAATGTATTCAATGACAATGTTGTGTCACATTTTGACCAAATTTTGAAGAGGCGTCAAAAACGAATGTCTCTAGACAGCTTTCTAGTAAAAAAGAATTTATTATTTGTCATAAATTCATACTAATAAACTAGTCGATTTTTTAAATTGTTTTTTTGCAAATCGAAATCGCATTCCCGGTTGTTACGCTTACAATTTATAAGTACGTAATTTTATTTTAATAAACGTAAAAAATATAAAAATGATTTTATTTTCGGCATGGAACGCATTATTGTATTTTACATTGTTTTATATGGGAAAAATTGTTTCGCATAACGAGTAAGACTCTGGAACGAATAAAACTCGTTATAAGAGGTTCCACTGTATTTGTATTGTAGTAAGTAACCTGCGAGGTAAACATCCTCACTTTTAGGGTGTACACTGTCAATACTTGGTGAAAAGGCATTATATTAATAAAAACAATATTTCTTTGTACTTCATTCCACTTTATTAATTACGTCAGGACCGGTTTCGCTCATTGTTCGCTCATTCAGTTGATAATGCTTGCAATGATCGAAACCGGCCGAAAGTGGAATGAAGTACAAAGAAATATTGTTTTTATTAATGTAAACATCCTCGACGATTTGTACGACTAATCGCGAAAGTATGTAATTAAGCTATTTTTTTATAAATTAACTATATTAAAAAGAATTTTTGTCCGTATCTGTAACCAAATAAAAGATTTTTTTAATTCTTGTTTTTTTTATTACATTATTTAGTAAATTAACAACTGGAGAAAAAATAGGAATTCTTTAGCCTTACAAACCAATAAAAAATAAGTTTGTACATTTCAAGAATTTGAGCGTACTATAAGATGCTTTTTAATCCCACATTACTAAATAATATAGATGGGTATTCTGACCCTACATCCGGCCAGTAATTAAGGGGTATATAAAAAAGTCGGTCTTACGAATTTACTCGAGCAAAATATTTCAAGATGGAAAAGGGCGCACGCACTACGCTAGGAAACGATAAAACTTTATGCAAACATCTTGTTCCCTGAGTATATTGAATATTTTTAAATACCCACTTAAATATATGTTAATTGATCTGTTAATGATTTTATTGTAAAGTTAATGGGTGTAAATTATATATTTACTTTAATAATGTTCTTTGATTTTTAGTGTTGTGGTTTGAGTTTGGGATCCGACAATGAACAATTTATAATGTTAACTATTTGTTGCAGGAGAATAAGTGATTAATCCACATATTCTTTTTACCTTTCAGATATAAGGGAAATGTTCCGAATAATGGAATTTTTTAAAACTTTATCTATGTTATAAAAAAAAAGAAATACAAGATCAACATTCAAAATCGATACACCCGATCGGTACGTAAGCATACTCATGGCTGTGGAATCAGAGTCGGGAGTTGTGGAGACGAGGACTTTTTCCGGAGTCGTAACCGGAAAAACCTTCCGACTCAGACTCATTATTTTTAAAAATAATTAATCATGTGTATTCAAACCAAAATAGTCCATGCGTTGCCACCAATGTTCCCTCTAAGCTGCGCGCGCGCACGGCCGTGCAGCAATATGAAAAACCCCGCGCAGTCATTCCTGGCTGGAGCGCACTCCAATACAATTATTAAAATAATATTTTTTTTAAATTGGAGTAACCCCTATTTTGTAAATTTGTACTTGATTTTATTTTATGTAAAAAAAACATCATGAGTTCTGTTTTATTTAATAATACACTTATAAATAAAATCTTTTCAAATGATGAAATGAAATGAATAAAAAATTATCGAATGATATATTTTTTAATGCAAATCAAAACAAAAAAACACTATTTTGGTTTGGAACATTGGTTGCTAAAAATGATCTAATGGTTATACATACATATACAATGATTGAAAACATTCTTGCAGTCGGAGTCGTCTTTTTTTTACCCGACTCCACAGCCCGAGCATAAGTCGTCAAGCTACATATTTCAGGCAGGTAAGGTTCCGCGTTACTCTCAATGTCAGTTTTAGTCCAAGGTATTTAAAAACTACTCCCTTAAAGGTCAAATGTCCAATATTACGAGTGAAAGTTGGTCACTCTGATAGTGTTAATGTAGAAAATACTTCGTATCAACATTATTTATACTAATGGGACCGTTTTCACTAAAAGTGAACGGTACTTAAAAAAAATCAAATATGTGCATATAATTTTGTTTATTTTATAAAAATTGAACAATCGATTTTAAAATTGTATATTGAGCATTACCACGAAAAGTCTAATGTTTAGTACGTGTTTTAAAAAGCTCAGAATTCTAGCAAAAGTCTGGAAAATACTTAAGGGTTTACTGTGTATCCATCTATTTTGGTTTAACAAATAACGTATGTTGAGAGTGTGTGCGGTCAATTTGATTATTATTTTGCATCTGCTCCTGGCATATTTTGGTGAAACGCTTTATCTGGATGGTGATAGGTGTACACATAAATAGTGTTATTCTCAAGAGGTGATGTTAAATAATTCTCAGGTCTATTAAATGTGGTTAACAATAAAAAAAACAAGTTAAAATTTACATAATTAATTAAAAATTGTTCCAATTTTATTTTTAATTTTCTTGATGGTGAGTGCAACGGTCTACAGCGATACCGATAATTAAGACATATTATTGAGTGACTTAATTCGTTTAACCCTCCAAAGACGGGCGTGACCATAGGGTCACAATAAAACCGTTGTCTATTGATTCCACTATTCATCCTTTTTCTCCCTGAATATCGTTTCTTTCACTCATATTTGGTTGAGAAGGGTACAGACTTCAGTTAGTCATCAGCCGCGGGGACAGAAAAGGGCCACCAAAAGCACGTGCCATTTTTTGAATTTCCGGTTTTTTTAATGGACTTTTTGAAACTGTTAGTTATTTTTTTATCAAAACGTCTAACTATTAACAGTTCTTTCGAAAATATGTTTGTATTGAAATTATGTTGATCTAAAGAGGTCAAATTGTAAATATTTTTAAAAATTTCACGTTTAGCTATATTTCAACCCCGCATACGGTCACACTCGTTCTTACTACTGTCCGTACACAATATTACACTGTAATAAAAGGATGAGCATGAGACCATATAGCCATGCGGAGTTTCTATACAACGAATTTTCTTTTTTTTTTTTAAATTTTTGTTAAAGGAATAAAAGTTATCCGTGATTTCAACATGGCTTAAATTTTTTTTTTTTATCTAAAAAAAGCTCTCGTCTCTGGAGGGTTAATTGATAAAATCTAGCTATATAAGATTTTCAAGCCATCCCAGATAAGTTAAGCATTCTTTATTTATTATATATCAATTGCATTCATCTGTAAAATGTGAACAGGGAGGCAGTGGCATTCTTAAGCAGTGACCTTCTTTTTTCAATAAATTTGTAATTAATAAGCTTTGTTTCATCACGAATTATGTACATCTCATATTGGGTATACCGTGCAAAGACACAAAATCTTTATTTTCTAGCACGTTTAAACTACTCAAAAACCTAACTATAAAGCTAAATTTATTATATCTGGAACTAAATTTAATGGAAATATTTGTGTATAGTTTTTTTTATAGCTGTGAGTCTAAAATGATTCTTATATAGTAGCTCTTGATAATAAAATACTTGCAAAATGTATAGATTAATCAAAGCTCGATAAATATTAATTCATACATCAACTATCCCACATTTAACTATATTTTGTTTTTTGAGACTATATTCACGGAAGTAATGCGATTATCAGTTGGTGGTTCAAACGTTTTTAGCGGGATTAGAAAATTTCACGCGAACCATTGATCAAAAATAATTTGATTAATAAACCACAATTAATCTCACACCCCGATAGACTTTATTTTATTGCAGGTAAGCGTCTTTGTTTTTCCCGTCAAATCTTCAATTATAATCTATATTATTTCACGATGATACAATATGTTAAAAACGAATATTACGCGCGACAATTCAATCTTAATTATTGTTTAACAAAAAAAAACTTATTTTACTAAAAACGTTGTCAATTTCATTAAATTACAAAATATATTAACTCGTATTATTGTTTCAGTTTTTAAAAATCACCGCACAGTTAACATACACAATCACCAAATCAACTGAAGCATTATCATATTACACAAATATTATTACGTGGTAGAACAAAACTGATTTTAAAATTTAAGTTAAAACTACATTGCTTCCTTCGGTGTGTGTTTTTTACATTTTCAATACTACATCAACCTGAATGTTGGAAATAAAAATATGAATACATTCTTTGAAAACATGAAGCTCACTTGACATTGAATTATAACTTTCCAATATTGTCGATGGATTCGGCGGTCACTTGGATTTTTTTAGATATAAAATTAAATTTGATAACTTTGTTATTTCACTGACTGTTACTTACTGTGACGATCATTGGTGGAATAACAAAGCTATCAATAGCTATTTTCAAATATATGCGTACAGTTTTACCCAATTTTATTCAAAAATCAATTTTCAATAAATTAAGCGATGCCGTAAATGAAAAAACGACTATAATTCTTTCATTCATTGTATGACTTATTGTGTCTTAAGTACGAATAATTTATTTTCGAATATTTAAAGTAATGATTCTTCACAATACATTGTTTCCATTTGCGTGCCAGAAGAACGCAGTATTGTACGTATAATGCCAGTTATTGAATATGGTTCAAACGCAATAAAATTATGATACGCAAAAATGATTGAAATCGTGCAGGTTGGCTTGAGAATTTCAATCCAGTGAAAAGTTACGAGGCCACCGGGTAAAAATAACAATTCCTTGAAATTGAGTTCCGAATTACCTTCTCGGTCAAGATAAATATATTTCCAAGTTGTATTCCACGAAGAAAGTTCGAACAGACATTATTATTTTATTACATTTCGCAAACAATACCCCCACGCCGAGGAATGTCACATCATTTTTATTTATCTTATTATTATTGAAGCTAAATATACCCTGAACTTTACGTGATACATGTTTCAATACGGTTTTAAAACTAACATATGCTGAAATTTGAACGTTTTGTATAATTTATATGTGATACATTCTTGCACTAAAATTATGAAATCAAACAACGTATCACATTACATTTTATTTTTTACTGTCTCTATTGAATGCGTTATACTTTTACGAGACTGTTAATTAACCAAAATCACTAACTCCTTTTCAATGATTCTACAAAACAGGTGTGTACAAAAAGTTTAGACTATCTAACTTTTATCATTTATTTATATTTAATCTATTACCTTTAAAAATTCTTAACATGATAGAAAATACGAAGTAACGGATTAAGAAAAACACAATAGTTCTAAACTTAATATTAAAGTATGGATAGTTATATTGATTATCACAAGCCTACATTCAAACCATGTGCCGTTAGTATGATAACATACACTTACTTTTAAGGTGTTCACTGTCTAGACTTGGTGGAAAGGTGTTATAGTAAAAAAAAACACTATCTTGGACTAATTTCACATTTACTTCATGATGAGTGAAACTTGCGCTGATCATATCAAATCAATTTAGAATTAATACAAAATACTAATAGTGATGGCTTTCAGCAAAAACTTCGATATATGAAGTAAAGAGATATAAAAGGCATGTATTTATGATGATTTCCAGCCATTTTTATTGGCTAAATACCAGTTTTCTTAATTATATTCTTCATTACACTCATTTTTTTATCCAATAAATTGACAGAAACGATAGGCAAACATTGCAAGCGTGCGAAATCGTTCGTTCGAAAAAAAAAATCGTTGACAAACCTTGCGACAAGTTATTAGTATTTTAGTACTAAGATATGCTCCAATTTGGAATCAAATATTCACAGCACAAGAAAAGATTTTTAAAGATAACTGATATTTTATTGCGGATCCTTTGTTAATAGTGAGAAACTGGCAGTGCAGATATTTATGTTTATTTCTTGATTGTATTATTATCTTAGAATCGTAGAATGCTGCAAACAGTGCAATCTTTAAGTAATTTTCTTTTGTTATTTTATCATAGAAAACAATATCGCCAGAGAGCTTTTCAATAACTTGTTATGATAACATTTTTAAATGGCAAGCTTTTCCGGCGGAATTCAGTTTTCTAGCGATACGAAATTGCGCAATCGACCTGGCTACAAGAACTTTTGACGAAAGAAAGTCAACAAGAAGAAACTTATATTTTTCCATTACGGTCAAGGTCCATTAGATACGAGAGTTTTAGAAAAATACAAGTTTTATTATGTCAAGACTGTTTTATTTTTCAGGAATTCAGAAGAAAAATATATTATCATAGAATTGAAGATGAAAAGTTATATCATTGGAAAGTTTCAAATGCAGAAACCGTAATTAAATCTGTCGTAGTCTCATAGGCAATGTTCCTCATATACTAAAGGTTAGCTGCGCCGAAAATTTAAAGACTGAAGTGGACAATCCAACAAATGCGCGGCATAATTTAAATCTTTTTCCAATAATCAAAGAATATTTTAACGTCATCATTGACTCAAATTCTTTAAATTTATTATGAATTAGACATTAGTGATTAATTATTAAAATAATAATTAATCTTGAATCATTCAAATTATGTACACTCCCACAGATTTTGTCACTAACGACCCGGGTTTCGCCTTTCGGAATCTGTGGGAGTGTACATAATTTGAATGATTCAAATTTAATATTGAAATTCCACCAAGCACCTTCAGTCGAAATCTTAAATTATAATAATTAATCGTTAATATCAAAATATTTTAATTATTATTTAAAATTTACCTTAATTTAAATATACTAAATTGGGATTTTCTTCTTTTATTGTATCAACGTGTGATATTTGGGGAATATTTCAACATATTGACGACCAATGAACTTCTCGCTTACTGTTCAGGATTCGAAGAGAAGTCGGTCAGTACATTTTTTAAATCCATTATAATACTCTAAAATTATTCCATCATTCGCCATTAAATTTCGTGAAAAATTATTGTGATGAAAATTCACAAGCTTGTAAAGAAACATAAATCGATCACAAGTATCGACCAAATGTCTTGAAACTGATAAATAATTCAAAGAAACGTTATACAGTCGGAAAAGTTATAACGGAAAAAAACGATTTTTATTTCACTGGAGTAATTTTAAAATGTGGTGACGAATTGAATATCAATAATGAAGAAAATAAAATAAAATGTAATTATATTATTTAATATGTATGTATGTTGTCATCACAGATGTGATACAAATATTGGTAAATAGCATTGAACGACTATTCAGCCCGATGTATACACCGTTTTTTTTTTTAAAAAAAAACCCAATCGGATTGAAGATAACAAAGATTTGGACATACCGTAAAGATTCTAAAATCTCAGTTTTTTTCATCTCCCGGGATACGAGACATAAAATTTTCATATCATTGTTGACATGACTGACAAATTGTCATGACATTGTTGACAATTGTTATATTATGTTATGTATAGCTGTCTAACAATATGTTAAAAGCCGCCGTTAAAATTTAATGGGATAGGTATTATTTAAATCTATTAGTTTTAAGTTTCTATTACTCAATTAAATATAAACAAAAAGCGAAAATTCAAATCTTACTTTTTTTGTATATTTCCAGCTCAACTTCTAAATATTTACACATATAATATATAGATTTAATAAAAAATCTTGATATGATTTTTTAATTCTTGAAAGGAAAGGCCGTTTTTTCTTCTTAAAATAAATATAAAATGTCGTATTTCTTCTATAATATTACAGATCAATATCGTTTTCGATCAGATAGCTGTTGACCATTTTAAAATAATAAAATACCCACTCATTGAGCGAAACCGGTGTGGTATAATCAGTACAAATTCTGTTTAATTTCCATATAAAAATAAGGCTTAATAATACAAAAATTTTGAATACTATTAATTATATAATAAATAAATTCATAACCAACTAAACAATATCTAAAGCTAGCATCATATTAAGACTATCAAAACAATATGATAACAACCCGAACAAATTAGATATAACAAGCCTTTCATTCGGGTATGACAGCATTGTTATTCGTAGAAACAGTAAACCATCGTCAGTGTTATGTATAACAATTTGTTTGATTTAACCATTGAAGCAATTTGCAGAGTTTCTATTGATCACAGTTAAAACAAATCTGGGAAATTTAATAAAACAAAGGTATTCTCGTGAACAATTAACTGAACGTTCAATAAGTGAAGAGTTTGCAGAGCTTTTTGAGTATTACGTATCTACGGTAATAAACGTGACTGAAGGTGGAGTTATATGGTCATTTATTTTTAAAATGCGTTGTATATTATGTCATTCAAAGGGTTTGTAACTAAAGCTTCAACATTTTATGTAATGTTCGCTTTATATAATACAAGATGAATCTCTTTTTTAAATATTACAAGTCCGTACTGAACACAGAGCATATATTATATAGACTTTAGTCGGCTGCGTGGTCGGATCGTTAACGTCGTTGCCTTTGGTTACGTGTTCGATTCCCACTACGGACAGTTTTATAATTTGATTTTCAATCGATTTATGAATTTCTGTTCGAAGGCATGAATGTATGTTATGTCAAGGATTCCCCCCTCCCACCCATGCTATCCTAAAAACAAGGGTTTTATAGACCTTCAATTTAATTCAAAATAAATACCAATTATTAGAATTTGAAATATTTCAGACGGAAATTTTGTGAAACAAAAACGTAATCGCGGATATTAAATGAAACGGAATTGCAAAAATTGCACTAAAAAGAGAGAAAACGTGAATTTTGATTTCGTTAAATCGAAGTTTCACTGAAGTTTAAATCAAGGCTCTAAAGTTGTTCTTTAACATACAAGTTAAATATGTATTTTTTTTACCATTTCCGCTTCCAATAAGAACCATATGGACTCTTAATGGAGTTTATCTCAACATACGTGTTACTCAGTCAGCATAATTTCTCTTTTTTCCTAAGAGAGTAAAAATATAAGAATATAAGGACTAGTGATAATCTTATCGGTCTCGCTTAGTCCCATTTTTTACAAAATATATAGGTGGTAGAGAATTTTGACATTACAGACATCCATGTCTTTTGAATGAAAGTCTATACATCAATTAAAAAAGTATTTATGAATCCGTCGGCAACACAATCGAAGTTAGACGACGTTATTATTCGACCGCGGACCCTACCAAAGTTTTTACTTAGAACCCCTATTATTATATAATATTTGAATTGCCATACGATTTTTAAATACACCACTGACATAACACAAATTATTTTTTAACGAGGCAATTACAATTATATATATATATATATAATTTATACAAGTGCTTACTCGTTTCGAGAGTCAACAGGTAAGTAATTGTAGAAATAAACACTAATTTGTTTGTTTGAATAATGTCTCTAAAATGTAACAATGAATATACCAAATTGAATTAAAAAAAGATAACATTGTTTAAAAATGTTCATCCATAGATAATCTGCTACCTGTATAATAATAGCAAGTACACGCTAATTAAAAATACATATAGTATACACCGCAAATCTTATTAAGCGTACGTTGTATAGCTAATTAAATTTGATAGACACGTAAACTTCACCATGCATCCATCACTATTGTGCATCTGTTCAATAACTGTTGAAAATAATACTATATCATTAATTATTACAGCAATCTTCTGGCGAGATCGCGAAAGTAGCCCGTAAAATACTTTCCAGTATACCACATTTCATCCGAGCAGAAATTGCATGCAATCTTTTTCTGGGGCGGAGATTTCGAGCACTTTCAAAATTACCTTAGCATCGTCGAGAAAAGTTTTATAATAAAGGAGAAAAACGCTGTGGAAATTGGCAAACGAACATTTCTCTACAGCCGTTTTATTATTGTTGTCGTTAATTTGAAGTGTAATGAGTTGTTTGTGGTTTGCCAACTGCACACCGCTCACGACTTCTTGCAAGAGGCTTTAATTGCAAATCCTGGATTATAATCGCTAGTCACGAGGATAATGGTTAGTAGATATTATTATTGAATGCTACCACTCCATTTCTTATACTTCTCTTGTATAGTCGATATTTAAAAAGCAACAACCCGTTGCCGCTTATAAAATTGTTGTAAGTAATAAATTGTTCTGCTAGAAGGTTAGTCGAGATGTAAATCAAATTTGGAGTTAAATTTGATACTCAGGATAACAGTTTATTATTTTGTTGATAAGGAATAAATATTTTACTAGACGTAATCGCGGTCTTGTAAGGAATTACTTATTTTAGGAATCAAAGGTCGCAACTTTTTCTACAATTTTAATAATATAATAATTACTGACGAATCAAAAATTATGCATTAACAATCAATGTAAAGCGGGTTTAATGTTTTTAGGTGATGTTAATATTTGTATTTCATCTCACGCCATTTTATTTTTCGATTTAATCCACCAAATACTTTACTGGTCAAATCTGTTTTGCTAATTTGATTGTTTTTTTTTATATTTCATTTCAAACGGTTAGCTTTTAACATATATATGTACGTGTTTAAAAACTATTCGTGTTTTCCTATAAGACGACGTGTCGCTGCAAGAGCAAATGTAAAATTTTAGTTAGCACACATAATGTCTACATGTAAATGTTATACCAATAAACACAGGATAATAATCATATAATACTATACTTATATTTAAACTAGATCATAAGCAAGTCTCTAATAAATGACAGCGAATAACGGAATATATCTCTTGAAGCATGTACAAATCAAATTATCCATTTGGATGAATGCTAAAAATTCTCAACTCCCTAGATTTCTATAATTCTCAGAAACACAAAACTTTTTTGAAGCTATCCGTTATAAATAATATATATAATACGAAACATTGTGATGAAAACGATTCTTTGAAAATTTCAAATGAATGTTTATCAGAATTTTGATAAATTGGCTATTTTATGCATAACTTAACTCAATCAAAGACAATATTTTACAATCGAAAAAAAAAATTAGATGACGATGTTGCCATACAAACATCTGATATGATGAATTGCTCGCCACTTCTATTTTCCACAATCATTATTTCATTTTTATCGCCCACAGGTATTTTATTTTTCAATTTGAAAAGAATAATAACAGATGGGTGAATTTCTTCTCAAATTTATATTGAAAGAATTTTCATTTATTCCAAATTATTCTTAATTGATTCAGCACTTTTTACTTTATAAATCTAATTATCTCACCATTACATTGAACTATAATTACATTTTTGAAATTTTACAAACTCATTTAAATTAAAATTTTATCATATTACATTATCATCTTATTAATTATCAGCATTTTTTATGACAACGGCTTCTTTTGAAAATAATTTGATATAAAAAATCGCATTTTATTTATAATTAAAAAAATATTGATCACTCGTGAAATCACACGAAACTTGGTCATCTGAATTAATTGATTCCATTTTCTTGATACTTTAATAAAAAGTATTATTTGAGGTTATTGGATACTAAATTGTATGTCTTTTGTAAACTGTATTTCTCAAGATTTCCATATAAGTATTCTACATAAAATAGTTATTATCAATATTTATTAGTAAGCGTTTGATATAGAGTGTGACGATTGTGGTAATCTTGTGATCTCATAGCAACAAGTGTTATGATTTCTCCTCGAGTTAAGAAATCTGCCAACTATAATAACGGCAAATAATACTGAGGAACTTTTCAGTTGCATTCCATTGAACTGCATATATATAATAAGAAAAAAACGGTGAGCATTTACCTTATATCATTGACAATTGATTTTGAATTTCAAATTATTTAAGAATAATAAGCAGCAACACCAAATTGCATCAAAAATAAAATATATAAATACTGCACATATTAATTTTTTTCTTCGATTTTTCCGTACATAAATTATCCGCACATGAAAACTTCGTTCACTGCTTCTTCCGAACAAAATTTTTGCGTACCTACACAGCAAATTCCGCACATAGAAAACTTAGTACACAGACTATTCCGTAAAATTAAAACTTTGAAATTAGACATTGAGACTAAACATATTAACTAACCAAACACACGGAAAATATACATAAACATATTATTTAATATTTTTCTTCTTTACTTTTATAATCCATGTTCGCATTTTCGAAAACAAACATTGAAAAAAATGCTGTTTGCCCTGGAACTTGAGTCTGTGAGATCCACCGCGAAAGCAAACTACGTTGACCACTGCGCCACGGACACGACATTTTTTTTGCTTAGAATTTATTACTCGATTACAATTGAGTTCTACCCAGTGAATGCCAAATCATAGTCAATTCATTATACTCAATTTAACTATATTTTTTTTAACGATGTCCGCTCCCAATGTTTATCTCAACAGAAGTGTTTCTACAATAACTACTGTTTACTTGGTTGTTCAACCTCTTTTTCCTAAAAGGAGTAGGAGTAAAAGAATGGGGCTAGGACAGGATTAGTGGTCAGCTAATCACTTTAGCTACGCCTCATTTTTAAGATAGGATGTGTGGGAGGGAGAAATTCAAGATATCACATACATCCATGCCTTCGAATAGAAATTCCCTAAAGATTAAAACGTCAATTAAAAAAACTTTCCGTACTGGAGTTGGAACCCATGACCTCCGTAACCGAAGCCAATTCAAGTGGTCAACGTCGTTACCACTTGACTAAGCAGGCGATAAATAATCATAAAAAACTTTTAAATTTATTTTTAATTGTTTATGCCGTATATTCATTAATCACTTGTTTTATTGCTATATCTTGTTCGAGTATTCCAATCAGATCATATTGACCATGAAACAATTTTTATGGTCGAACTCTTACGTGTATCGGATTCATGACCTGTAGTAAAAGACTCACGAATTATTAAGTAAATACAATAAATGAAAAAGCGGGAGTGATAACTTTTCTTTATACACAAATACTTATCCACGATCGAGCTGTATTAACGAATTAATGGATTGTATATGTTTATTATTAGATCGGGAAAGTTAGCCGTCCGCAATAAGCCGCCAGCAATTTACCGGCATCAATTAATCGCTATCAGTTTACCGCCGCATCAATTAACCAAATATAAATATAGCACACGAATGATCCTTAGATCTTATTTTACTGCCTGTGGCGCAGCGGTTAGCGTTGTGAGCTTCCGTGCCAGACCTCACGGGTTCGTGTCCCAGTACGGACCGAATTTTTTCGATTCCTTTTCCCTTTATCCCTATTACTCTCTTTGAAAAAAGAGAGGTTGAACGACTGAGTAACAAACAGTTCTCGTAGAAAAAACTTCTGTCGAGAAACCTCCATTAGAAGGCCATATGCTCTACATTGGGAGCGGACATGGATTTAAAAAAAAGAAACAATGAGATTAGTCAAATCATAAAAAATATTTCTGCCTTAGGGATTAACATAATTTTGGAATTCAATGGAATATTAGGGAATAGTACAAAAATCATTTGTGGGCGATCAATTGTTGCAGCGGGAAGCCGCCAGCGATTAATTGCTGATGCTGACTAGCCAGCGGTTATTTTTCCCGGACTTTTTTTTATCATAAAGAACAAATTCTAAAATATTTTTTTACAATCATTTTTATTATTTATAGTAGACATGCCACATTTAAGAACACACTTATCGACACGACTTAATATTTTCAATGAACAAAATTCGTTTGATCTTCTCTATGAAAAAAAAAATCCTTGCGATTGCTTGCTTTATTGCTTTAACATTGCTCTTTAAATACGGGTAGAATGAAAATAATGAGATTACTGAGCACTCGATGGAAGGTAATTTGATTCGAGCCGCAAGTCATTTGTTTTCGTTATGCAATGTTGCGACTAGAGTGAACGAACGCTTTATTCGATTCTCGTCTAAATGGCACATTCACTATGTCTGCTTATTAATAATATAAAAATATCACACATATCACCCTTTAGAACCAAACCGTCAATGAAAACGATTTGATGATGAAAATAGCACATATTAGTAATTACCGTAGTAAATGAGCAAAATTATAACAATTATAGATTGATTTGGCATTTACTTAATATAACAAGTATTAATCTTTTATTGGATATAAACAACAATTCTATTCGAAACTTATTAAAACTATAACGTTTCCTTAAATTAAATTCTTTAATAACGTGCAAATGGTTTTTTTTTCTCAAAATAATAAAGTATTAGATATTATGTATTCTCAAATGTTTAATTATTTTGAATAAAAGAGGGAATATCATCGCTAAATTTTATCTTCTAAGCCAAGTATAGGCAAGCCTGTGATTTGAATAACAGATTTTTTTTTCAGATTATATACAAACACATTTAAAATAAAGAAACTTCATTAAGGTAATTGTACAAAAAAACGTATTATAATATTTAGTTCTACACGAAATTATGAATATTGTCGACAGCTACTGAAGGACGATTCCTTTTTTAGAATTATCGTCAAATTACTTTTTATTGATCCTGTAAATAAATATATCATTATAAAATGAAATAAAACCTGTTTTAAAAAAACTTATGTTCACTTAAAAATATATCAAATTATACGAAACGTCAACTTTAACAAAATATATAAAGGGTATGGTATCAAAACTCATTATGTCTAATTTTGATATTTTTAAGATAAGAATGCTAAAAAAATCTAAATGCATCCCTGTGTATATTAAAAATAGTTGGGTATTCAAATTTACTTTATAAAACGGTTAAAACCAAAGCCAAAGATAACAACCAGTTAATCTCACATTTTGAAATTAATAATATATGATTATAAACAACCAATCAGCGATCAGTATTTTGCATGGAGTAATAGTATATTTCGCATTTCAAAAATTTGTTTCTATTCACGCGATGAATATTAATGGTAATTTATAACTACGAAAAATTGTCGTCTTGTGTTTTTTGCGGTTTCCTCTAAACTCGATTATTGGAGAGCATGAGTTATGATTTCAAGCCCCTTATTTATTAAACACACACGATCGCGTTCTTCTTACACAAATTAATCTATAGTGTCTGATGGGTACTTTGAATTATTTAGTTCCACTCTCGAACTTGAAATTTTTGTTTTGATTCAATCCGTCTGCATCTCGTTTAATGAATAGCATAATATCTGCGCCCCACATATTTATTTCCACACCATGCAAATGTATTTGAAATCACGTTACAAGCGAGAAGGTAAAAATAATATATCACGACTTGATCTGACAGTGTCAAGCTCATGATCAGTGAAACTATTTAGTTTAACTTTCGATATAATAATTATCATATATAATAAAAATATGTGACTATATCTCTCCAGATACTATGATAACAAATGAAACATGTTATATTTTTAAATCAATTTAAAATCCGTAGAAGATAGAAGAAAAAAGATTTTTTTCATTGAGTTCAACAATTCAAAAAAAAATAATACACTCCAATATATACAAATAAATAGATTTCATATTTCTTTCAATTCGATTTCTCATATTTACCGTATGGCATTTATTTGTATGCCCAGAGGTATTTAAAATCATTTATTCATACATACATTAACTAAATCTACATCGAAGAAGACAACAACACTATGTAGGCTAGATCGAGATTACTTTCTTCTGAATGCCTATTATTTTCAATAGTTGACACAGTTTTACCAGAAATACAAAACTGTATGCTGTATTGCACAATCATGATAACATACAAGAACGATTACCATATGGCATATAACATAAGTGGGCAAATGAAGCTCTTCATTGAGTTAAATGCGGCTCCCAATATCTCTTGATAAAATTATTTGTTCTACTATATTTTGCAATTAAGATTTGTGTAAAAAAATAATTAAATTTGAATTTGTTTTGTTAATACTTTGTGGGAACGTGACTATGGTGTAGCGCTGTATATATATATATGAAAATCCAGAATGTGCCTCTTTTTGACCTCATATATAAAACCCCTGGCATATAAAATTCTTGTATAATTTAGAATTATTCAGTTAAAAAATCGATAAATACTTATTTTAATAATCTGTTGTTCGATAAGATTTTCCTATTTGAATTTATATTATAACCCAATAAGTTTCGAATTATATATTTTTATTATTTGAATTGAATTTTACTGGTGCTAGTGTTGAGTCTTAGCTAAGCTACATTTAAATAATATTCTAATTGTTCATAATAGTTAATTTCACAACAATGTTGTGAATACCCACTCTCTGCAATGAAACCAGCTACTTTTTATTGTATATTTTTTTTCATCACTAGATTTTAACGTTAAGATAACCTTATACGGTTTTATACTATCAATCAATCAATGTACTCCACTCTTCAGAGTAAAATCTAGGAATAACTGTTGCATGAGTGGGAATGATACGCACTATTTTTATGAAATCTTTTCTTTGTTGATGCAACATGACGTTGTCATTATTTGATTTGTTTCTATTAACATTAAAAAGAGCTGTAAAATTTCTAATTTCAAAATTTATATCAGCTGGTTATTATTAAACTCTCTAATAATATTAAGTCGAAACTGACGAAGCAAAATTAATTTTCTTCAATTTTTTGATCGAATATTTTTCTTCATAATCGAAATGATAACAGTGTGGGTAAATATAGTATCTCTTTTAATAATATGAAGTTACAAAAAAAAAAGTCATTTTTTAACCTAACAAACTTTAATCATATTGTAATAAATCCATTTATTTACTGTAAACACGAATTGAATATTTAAGATAGGATTCCTAGATTTTTTCAGTAAATAAATTTTCGACTGCATCTTTTTTCTCGATATGGTAGAATATACTGTTTGTTTTTATATTATACAAGTTGTCATTCGCGATTCAAAACACGTGTCAGATCCAGTAACACAACCAATGGAATTACAATGTTCAATTTTAATTTTATATTAGCCATGAACTAGATACTAAATATTGTATAAAAATATTAATAATAAATGATCATGAATGTGTCTGGACGTTATACATTAAGCAGAATGTTTTTACTGTCAATAAAATTCAAAAAGAATACAAAATTGTTTTTAATCCATGTTCGCTAATGTGGAGCCCATGGCTTCCAAATAGAAGTTTTTTTTTCTACGAGCAGTATGTAGGGAACGAGAGTAAGGCTAGTACGATAAAAGACTACGGTAGGACTAGTGGTAAATTAATCGTTCTCGTGACACCCCGTTATTTTAGGAGTAAAAGGGTGTGGGAGAGATTTTTTCTAAATCACAAACACTCATGTTTTTTTTAAACTGAAATCGATAAATTGAAAAAAATGCTGTTGCTGAAACATGCTGGGACTTGAGCCCGTAGATTGGGTACAAAGCCATCGACGTTGACCAGTGGTCACGGACCCGACAAAAAATATGAGTATTTTTGTATTAAATATTTTATAAAAAAAAAACACTAATGACATTAGATGATGTCAAAACTATCAACAGTAAAAATGTGAATGAATGAATATTTCAAGACGGCTGAAGACAGGAACAAAAAATCGTGACTTGCATCTATCAACAAAAAATCTATAAATTTAATTAAAGTATGAAAGTGAAGCCATAGCTAGTGTATAAATAATTGACCAGGCACGTTCTTATCGAATGTAAACAACGGAAGTTATCACGCTTTTAAATTTAGTTAAGAGTTTAATAAAAAAGGCACTTAAAAAGAAACGACAAACGTCAGGTGCAGTTCATATGATGATTATTTTTTATTGATTTATCTGTCTATCTAAAATGCAGCACACACATAATGTCGGTCTCTATCAGCCTATGCGAAGAGAGAAATAGTGGTGTGTGAGTTTCTAACGCATAGTACTCAGTAGGGATTCTGAAGTCTCGGGTTTTTCAAAGTCCCGGGACTCGAGACGTGACAAAGTCAAAGTCCCGGGACTTCCCGGGACTTGGGACTTTTGTTTCCCCTTCAATAAAATTATAAATTTATTAAAATTAAATATTTGTATGTATGTACTAAAAAGGGATGATAACGATACATGTATTGAAAAAATAACACTGAATTAGGTAAAATTATGACCGTTACTTCACAAATCACAATACAGCTGAAAAATAGTGAAAAACATTTGTAAATAAAACAACATCTGGTATGAACATTTAATTATAATATTTTGTAATTTGTTTTTGCTACAGTTATATTTTTTATACGAATATAAATTGATTTAAATAAATTTCTAATAACATAAAAGGAGATATCTTTCTCCTAAACGTTTTTTAATATTTTGTTTCAATTAAACTATTTTTTTTGAGCGTTTTTTACGCAGTTAAACGTATATTTTTTTTCGTACGTACTTTAAAAGGCCGCCGAAAGTATGCGTTATTAAAATAAATACATTTTTTGAACACATTGAAATGAAAATATTAAATTAATTGAATAATAAAATCAGAACCTCAAATCATACACAGTATGTATTATTAACACAAAAGTTAATATTTTATTTTTGCTTATCAAAATATGATATTAAAAATAATAATGAATTTAATGACAAATCAGACAGCTGATTTCTTATTTTTGTAATAAACGTTGTTGCAACATTGTTTTTCCAAAACATTGATCTTTCTTTTATTCTTTTCGAAAAACAATTAGTCCCAGCTAAACTGTTGATAATAAAACATTTATAATCCGCCTTGATTTATAACATAATTTTCGAGAAATAACTATCGGCTTCATTATTTCTTGGAATTCTGTGAATCCCAAGCTTAAGCGAACACGTGTCTAAGTTTTTTTGTATTTCTGCATGTCTCTACCCATCGAAAATGGTTGTTTCGTATTACAATATATAAATAGATGTTATTTGAAACTTCTACAATTATAAATCTAAACAGCTGTTTCTTTCATAAGGTCCCTTTTATATATGCATACTTAATTTTGTTAAAACCCCGGCCTTTAATCCTTAGCCTGAATATAATGCATTTTTTTCAAAACTAATCTCGAGGATAGACACCAATGTAAATTTATTTTAAATCAAACACAATCATTTTTAGGTCACATTAGCGATTGCTTGCATCCAATTTTATTTTGTTAGAATGGTTTTTTCAAAATTAAAATGTAAAATTTGGCTGTCTTAAGTCCCGGGACATTTAACAACAAAGTCCCGGGACTTACGACAGCAAAAATGCTCAAAAGTCCCGGGACGTCTCGACACAGAATCCCTAGTACTCAGTGAGTACTATTCACTCTTTCTGCGCATCGTTCGCATCTAGGGTATTTAACGAATTCTGACAGTAATTACTGCCACCTGGTAATAATTTTAAGTTTAACAATAGTTATATAAATTTAAAATTTAAAACTTTGTCATTCCACAGATTATGTAAAAAATTGTGGCACGTGTTTCGCCTGTCCGAAAATCATTTTCAGACATATATTGTTATGTTTTTTTTTACGAATAAACTAAAACTTGATTCTTATTCATAACTTATAAAATGACAAAATTGAGGTTGGTGTTTTTTCCTTTCCATTGGACGCACACCTGTGTGGAATAACAAAGTAATCAATTTTAATTTTATATTAAAAATGAACTTTCACAAAGTTGAATCGAAAGTTGAACAAAATCGAACATATTATCAGCACTAAGTGAAATATCAAAATCTTACCGGTTGTTTTTCGTTATTCGTACATCTACAATAAATATCATTTTTTTTACATTTTTTAGACCAAGTTAGCTGGATTTATTTATGAAAAATCTTGATTATAGTAAATAATCGTCGAAATCGTTTGAGCCGCAGTACATAGTAACTAGATGCAGACAACAGAACTTTTATATATTTTTTATATAAATTTACTAGTATTTTAACAAATCGGACAACAGACGGCTATTGTGATGTTGTATTCATTATGTTATATGTAAAAAATAATATAAATTTTGTGGTCAATATGTCTTCGGCTTGTTTCATCTGTGTGTGTAATTATTTCTCGGCACAACACTGAGTTTTCGCTTGATACACGATGTGCAGGCATGGAGAGAGTGTGTGTGCATGAATTTTGACTGATTACATAACGACCTCGTGATTAAATAAATAATTTAAATTAATGAAAAATCTCAACCAATTTGCATTATATATTTATTGTCTTCCTAAACACTTTTTAAACATTTAATGTTTGGTCTATAAATAAACATTCCAAAGCAAGTTAGCGTTTTTCAGAATCTGAAAATGAAAATAAATATCAGAAAATATTAAATATTATTTGTAAATATTTTCTTCATATATTTTTTGTTGTTAAATAAAAAAATGAAAGTCAAAGATAATCTTTAGAGCGATACATAAGCCAACTTATAAACTTAACCGAATAATTGAAATTCAATCAATTTGTAGACCGAAGAAAAAAGCTCAAGTAAACGAAACTGATCTAATAAATAATTCATTGGAAGCTTTCTATTATACATTATTCCACTAGAATTCCGAATAAAACCAACAAAATATTTCTCATTTTCTTCTTGGTAATGCGCATTTATATCGTTTCGCTTGACCATTTATTGGATTTTTCGAAAAATAATAATGAAAAACATTCTCATACGAGATTGAATAATCCTTCATTTTTGATTAAATGTTGATTAAAAATGTTTGTGTTGAAGGTCTTACAATAACATATAAACCAACGCCATTAGTCGAACGGTAACGACACAAAAAAAAACATTTTTTTCGGCTTTGCTGTCATGAGAGCGGATCCTCAAATAATTGACACTTTCAAAAATTGTATTTTTAATCAATGCAAATTTTAAAGCAATGTTTTAATTTATAGCCCTTGAATTGTTTTTTGTTAAATAAATTACCATTTTTCATTTATTTTAACATACCTACATATTTTTTGATTTTATAACCGGTAGCACTTATCTTAAAATAAAATAAAATTAGTCAAATAAAATTAAACAAAATTAACTACGTTTTTTATTAGTTGGGTTCTCAGTTTGCGATTTTATTTATGTTAGCCATTAAACAAAAAAAAAATCGTTTGCGACCGCGACTGATCTCGTTTTATGAAGGAGTATCTGATCATACTATAAAGTGGAATAAGAACAATAAAGATGTTGCATTTTTAACAATTTTAAGTCCTTCCAAATGGAACTGACAGTTATCACTAATAATGTAAGTAAGTCGTTGTATTCGTTTTACCAATTATAATGTAAAAAAAAATATATTTAATTGCTTTTAATCGCTTTAACTTTTTTACTTAATTTAAACAAAGCAATTATATATTTATTGTATGTTACTTTCAATAACCCAACCATGTGAGAATAACTTCTGACTGCACGCCATCAAACGCGAATAAAATGTCACAAAAAGTTGACACCTAAACAATGGTTTTTAAAAGAAGGCAACTTCCTCCGCACACGGAACTGGCTCAAGGAAGGGAAATACGCGTCATCGGTTGGTCGCCACTTGTCACTGTGTTTACTGTGCATTTTACGATAACGCTGGCTTCTATTGATTAGTTTTAATGAAGTTGAAAACTTCTTTTTGAATTTATTTATAAAGCAGATAAGAGAACGTCGTGGTAATATTTTAGTAAAGACATTTTCTTTAATAACGTGTGCTCTGTATTTACATACGAATGTATGTCTTTATTTATCATTTTTGATCGATAAAGATAGCTAACGTTGGTTTCATTATAAATTGATTTCTGTAAGTAAATTAGTAAATTACTAACTTTATGCAGGGCTGTGAAGTAGTTAAGAAATAAAACGACTATGACTCCGACTCCGACAAAAGCTCAAAACACGACTTTAATAATCTGTGGCTTAGTGGCGCCAATTTTAACCCTGGCAATTTGAATACACATTTTATTTTAAAGAGACTCGAAGTTATTAGTGTTTTTCGAGTACGACTCCAGTTAAAACATTCCGACTCTACGACTCCCATTCCACAGCCATGCGTTTATGTATTGATATTGATATATGGTGCAACTGTGGCAATAATATAAAAAAAATAAGCTATCGATGAATATGGCGACAGAGAGCAATAAACCGAAAGGCAGCTATTTTTTTTGTTTATCCTATAACCTCTTAATGGAGGTATCTTAACAGAAGTTTTTTTGGGAGAACTGTTTGTTACTCAGTCGCTCAACCTCTCTTTTTCAGTGAGAGTAGTGGGGATATAAGGATAGGACTAGCTAGTAGTTAACTATTCACTCTCCATACGCCCGGTTATTAAAGGATCGTAAAGAATGGGAGGGAATTTTCAGACATCATAAACACCCATGCCTTCGCACATAAATTGAAAAATGATGTTCGTATTGGGACTCAAACCCGTGAGATCCGGCAGAGAACACAACAACGCTGCGCCATAGGACTCAACCTCTCTCAACTATATTTACTCTCTCTCTAAAGATAAATTTGAGCGACTGACTCATAAGCGGTTTTATTATAATTTGATTGTCTTTTTGCATTTTCAGATCATACTTGTAAAAAGCATATGACTATTGCACGGTACTTCTAGAACTTCCTGTCACCCTGTCAAACGATTAACTTTCTCTTAGCTTTCTTTAGTTTCCCTAAATATATATTGTGAATTGTTGAGATTCATTCATGAAATGTAACTTACGAACTTAATCTGCAAAGTTCTCACAAATCGAAGCCAGCTTACCCAAATATCTGATGCATATGAATTTTTGGCACGCGTTGATCAGGATTGAAGTCACGATACAAATTAAATGTACATTAAAATGCTACATATTTCACGTAACTCAAGCGGATACGGCAAAAAAATGATTTTAAATCTTAGATGACAATATGTCGATAAAAAATATGAATGTTTTTTATAAATAATAAAATTCTCAACGGAGAAGGTTATCTTATAGAGATCTTCCAGGTAGAATAAATAATTGACATAAATTTGTTTTACCAGTGTTCAAACATAATTAAGATTCTACAAAAGAATGGCAAATTAAAACGCTTTTTACATCTCAACTAAACAAACTATTAATCTGAAGAAGTTTTTTTAATTATAAATATTCTTCCCGTTGAAATAAAGCGCTTCAACGATAAATGAAACAAAAACGTAACGTACAATAATGAACGTGAGGTGTGTTATTATAGCATCAAATAGCGAGTGGAACGGTTAATTGAAAGAAAATTTCGTGTTCCGTTCTGTATACTCTTTTTAAAAGATCAACCAATTATTTTCAAATTTAAAACAACATCTGTATAGAGCACAAGAATTTAATTTTGTTAATAGATGGAAACTGTTGAAAGTATTTCACACCTTGAAAACAAAAGACTCTGAGGAAAAAAATGGTGTTGATTTTAACGAACAAAAAAAATCATACGTCGTTGGTATGCACAAGTAGTTGTAAAAGAACTACTTTTAAATAATATACGATTTAAAGAGAAATCAAATAAAAAACAAAAATTTCTTAAGGGAAAGTTTTCGAATGATAATTTACATATGTAAAAATAAAACATCATTTTGAGTACTCGCTCCGTAATTCAATTATTTGATAAGGACCGGTTTCTTTATATTTAAAAATCTCCAATTGTCATTATAATATTATGTATCAACTAAGGCTTACACAAAAACCGGTTTTCGAATGTCAATATTGTTCTAAAACCGGTTTAATCCGGTTTTCGAAGTATTACAAAAAATGGATAATTCAATAAAAATAGCAAAAAAAAGTTTAAAATTATTTTTTATTTTGTTTATTTATATACATAATAATACACAACAAGAAATTATTTGGTGTTAGTCTTCAGAAAATATGATTTAAGAAAACACAAAGTGTCCACTGATCGATCACTTTCGCTGGGTAATGTGGGGCATATGCTCTTTATGGCATGAAATAAAAGATCCAATTTTTTGTCCTTTTGTTTGTAGACCCGTATATGAAAAATTCATTTTTTTTGTTGAAAAAAGTTTTTTTGTTGTGGTTCCTTAAGAAATCTATTTATTGATTTTTCCATGTTTTTTTAAGAGTTGTAGGTACAACCCATTACGATGTTTAAAAAACCGGTTTTCGATTGTCACAAATTTAGCCAAAAAACCGGTTTTTGAAAACCGACAAGCCTTAGTATCAACGTCTATTATTATGCTTTTTAGTGTGCTCAAATAAAATGCTAGTAAATAATCGAAACATGATTGAATTGGCTTTTATTCAATAAAACTACGCTATTAAAAAGTATCAAATAGAAATAGATAAGATTTGGAATTTGTTGTAGTATAACATCCATTATTAGTCTACCTACAGAGTTTATGAAGAAATATTTTTTTAATACTTGTTAGTAACATTACAATATCCAAAGTATCAAGAGTATTAATTGGAAATATTGTATTGTAATAAACATTACATAATAACACAAACTAATACAATTTAAAAAATATAACAATTCAGGTACTAGTTTATATTATAGTGTTCTGCGTTAAAATAAAATATGTACTTAAACTACAACGTGTTTTATAATATTAATTCATTTAAATAAAATCTTCCCGCTAAAAATAAAAAAAAATCTTTTAACAAATAATTAGCCATTAAACTTGATAATAAAAAGGAAAAGTTTGAGAATCTAAACAACAAACTAAAAACCATAACAAACGCTAACAATGACTCAATCTGTCTAAATAATAACAATCATTTTATAGTACAATACATTGTTGGTAGGATGACATTTTCTGCAATATTACGTTTGCTTAACTAGAGTAATATTTCTTATATAATACAAAAAATATTGCTGTAATGTTTTGTTAAGGGAATTTATGGACACAACGTATATCTGATTGTTTAACTTTCAATTGTCAGTGTTTTGATTTTTTTCACGGAAATTCACGTGAATATTCGTACACTTTTTATGTTTATTTATAAGGAACCAGGTCAATCCATATTTGATTATTTTACATGGATAGTAGAATTCCTGATTAGTTATGAGTATTTTTCTCAAAAGGGTCAAATAAAGAAATATTGTTTTCTCTACAAAATTTCAATAGATTTTAATGAATTCCATGTAGCAAGTCATCAATATTATAGACTAAAAAATGACTGACGACAATTTTAGCCAAACCTTTATAAATTTCTTTTACTCATAGTCATATGTATCAAACTAATTCATTATAGCTTGAATATAACTCTTCCATCGGTT
Source organism: Himalopsyche anomala (assembly GCA_031772345.1). Lineage (NCBI taxonomy): Eukaryota > Metazoa > Arthropoda > Insecta > Trichoptera > Rhyacophilidae > Himalopsyche > Himalopsyche anomala. The sequence continues at coordinate 14,674,902 of CM062822.1, read as the reverse complement.
TATTGTCATTAAGTTGTCAATATTGATTTAATGAATGCCATGAAAAATAATTGTGAAGTAATTGAATATCAAAGAATTATTGTTCGTCAACAAATTGTATGACCATTCATAAACTTGTGTTAAACTATTTCTGCACGTCTGCTCACTTGCTTTATTAACGCCGTGCATGTGAATAAATATTTATGAGTATCAGCTCAAGATAGTTTACCTTTAATCCGTGTCTGTAGAATTAATATGCGGCCACTAATTTTATCAAGCCTGCGTAAAGTACTCTAACTGAAGTTTTTTTACTAATTGGAATTCATCATTTTCTTATTAAATTTATTTGTTGTTACTTTTTACCGAACTATTTTTTGGTCAGTATCTAAACGTTCTGAAAGGCCACTGATAGTGATGACTATCCAAAAGAAATATAAAGCAGATTAACAGAGTGGTTATGTTGGCATATACGAAAACAAGTTTGCAGGAAAACTATTAATTACAAAAGTCGTTTGGTATAAAAAGCAGAACTGTTCAATACATGATATATGGAACAGTTCTGCTTTTGATACCAGACGACTCATATATTGTTTTTATTATCTGCATATACTGTACTAATATTTAACAAAATTATAAAATGTGATAAACGAAGTGCTTGAATTATATTGACAGTACATATTTGAATTATTCATACAAAAATAAGCAAAAAAAATAGGAACAAAAAACCTTGTCAATTACCAAAAATAACAATTTATTGATGTTTTACTGCATTTATTTATTAATCATTTCTTTATTAATCCATGCCCATGATGCAATCTATATTGTCAATAAGTATTTATTATTTTAGGTATTCTAGCATATATACATTTTTAAAATTATTTTTTAGCTGCTTACTTAGGTTTAAATACTGTCAATAAACAATGAAACTGAGATGCCATCATAGCAGGGAACGTGATTTTTTTAGGATGACATGTGACGGGTTTAGGGTGTAAAATTTATGGTTTGTGTTATTAAAGATAATTTATTATATGTTGAAAACTTCATATTAATGGTTTGTTGAGAGTAATTCGAGTGAGAAAAGACTCTGTAAATAAAAAGTACTTCCAGTATTTTTATTTGCAAATATCAATCTACAATCTAATTAATTGTATTAACCAGATGTCACTCCACTCAAGTTGATTATTGATAATAGTTTCAATTATTCTAAATCAGCTTGAAAGACGAATTTATTCGATGTCAATTGCTTTGAACACTCACAATGTCTGCCGCACTTCATCGGATACAATTCTATGACCTCATAAATGCCTGTGTTGATCAATTCTCTACTTCAAGTTGAAATAATTATTAGTACCTTTATTAATTGAAGTCATTTTTAATTTGTATCTTAATGAAACATCTTTAAATTATACAATGAAAGGTAAATACCCTCATTCATTGTAACGGACTTAAAACAATGAACGATTTAATAAATCACCTCAATTAATACGACTTAGATTCTTTGCAATTTGACGGTGAAATTCAGAATTTATGACTAGCACAATAGCAAAAATGTTAAACGCAGAAGAAAGTGTTTTAATCTTGATCTAACTGTTGAAAACAAGTTTTCATTGTTCAAAAGGTAACTATTTATTCGATAATAATCAAAATGGACAATACGACGGTAATATCAATATTAATATATACAATTTTGGATTAAAGGAAAAAATTTGGAAACCAACTACTCAAAAAACATGATGCAAAAATTATAACAATCAAATTCAGTGTGGTATGTTAAGTAAATTGTAGTTTATTCAATTAATATTATCAAATGTTATCAATTTCCTTCTTTATAATATGAAATACATACATTAGGTGTTATGGTTATTGTATATCAGTAGATATATCTTCCCGTTTAAGAAAGTGTAGAAGTATGAGATTAGGAAAACACTTATTCTAAGCCAAAAGCTTAACGAAAAAGGAAAACGGCAATACCAGTACTGACATTTATTCGATTTTTTAGCCTTAATGCGTTGCGTTATTTCAATGATTCCTTCTCCATCCCTTGAATACAGAACAAAAATGTTACATTTGAATCGTTCAAATTATCTACATTCATACAAGTTTTGTCACTAACGATCCAGGCTTAGCCTTTTGGCATCTTCATGCGTTCAATTTGCACGGATGAACTTGAGTAAAGGTAAACCTTTCAGCAATCGATTGGCATACTTATCTTTACATCGACTTTTTCACTTTATTTCACTGTTGCTTTATGGTAGCGATATGAGACTTAGCCTTTTTTTTATCATAATATGTACTTTTTTTTTCCATGTCCGCTCCCAATATGAAGCATATGGACTCCTAATGGAGTTTATCTCAACAGAAATGTTTCTACAAGAACTGCTTGTTACTCAGTTGCTCAACCTCTCTTTTTCCAAAGAGAGTAGGAATAGAAGGAAAGTGCAAGAACATGAATAGTGGTTAGCTAATCGCTCTCCATACGCCCCGTTCATAGGATAGGATGGGTGGGAGGGGAGAATGCAATACATCACATACATCCATGCCTTTGAACAGAAATTCATAAATCGATTGAAAAATCAATTTATAAAACTGCCCGTACCGGGATTCGAACCTGTGCCCTCCGTAGCGGTAGCCAACGATGTTGACCACTCGACCACACAGGCGGCATATGTACTAGTATTCATTAAATAAAAAATGAAACACTTTTTGTATATACGTAATCTACATCGTATATGGAAAGGCATTATTCTCATCGCAAGAATAATGCCTTTCCAGCATGAATTGACAGTGAACAACTTAAAAGTGAACTACATGAAATAGCATTGTTTGCATGTTGAATAATATATTTACCTAAAGTTCCTTCCTTCAAAGTTTTCAAGTTTATTACATTAACAACCTCTTGAGAAAGTACATTAGCCTTCTTCAAAGATGTTAGCTAATGCATCTTACGACATCTCAACACATAAATAATTACTTGTATCGATCGGAGCCTCCTTGGGCTAATTAAACACATTATTGTGAAGATATCACGCAGCATTCTCATTAATAATTTCCTGACGTTTACGGAGCTGGAGCTATGACGCATTTTAAATTAGCATTGTAATGAAGTTCCTAAATTTTCACAGAAGATTTCGTCATTAAATATGTATTTAACCACCATCGCCATCAGCATCGCGAGTATTGCAAGTATATTAAATAGCGTAGACAAACATTAAGTATATTAAATTTAAGATAACACTTAAATAAAAACTAATTCAGTACGAAGATCCTATGTCTTTACACAAGGTTGGTGAACTTGGGGCGCACGTGCCCGAATTGACACGTTCGAAAAATTGTACATGACTTTATGTATATATTAATGAACTATTCAATCACATCGTATTCTTAGTCATCTGCGACAAATTAAAATGTGGATAAAAAAAAGTTTACCATTATTCGCCCATACGTTCATATCGATCAAAAAAAAATCTCATACTGTTAACAAAATTAAATCCCAATCAAAAACATAACAAATGAAAGAACAATTCTTTGACGCGTATGAGATATTTAACCTTTAGCGATAACTAAAAAAATATACGAGAGAAACAATACAGATTTATTTTTTAATGGACAGTTTAATCTTATAAGTGGATGAAAAACGGTGAACGGGCATGAGTGTAGATTTTTGGGGAACAAAAGAAATGCTGAAAGTAACAATCTTTTCAGTGAGTAAAATTATAATATTATTTGGCTTATATGTACATTTTTTTTCGTAAATAGATTTGACTAGCAAGGAAACACTGTTTCACTGAAAAAAGTAATGTATTTTCGGTGATCGTGTTCTTTCAAACAAAAATTTTCTGAATACGAATTTTCCGTACAAAATACTCGAATTCTCCGAACAAGTAATTCTTCCGAACAAGAATCTTCCATACACATATACACATAAAATACTCCGAATAAAGAATATCCCGTACATTTTAATATTTTTTATATTGACATTATTGTTTCCTTCTATATTTATTATGTAGTAAATGTCAAATATTACGAATTGAAATGAAAACTTAAAAAGTTATATGTGCTTACAATAAAAAAATAGGTTTATGTTTTCAGTAAGTGTGTTTTTATTTGAACACATACCTATTTTAAAAGTTTATTTGACAGATATTTGTTAGAGTATGATAAATTGCAAAATTGTATGCAGAGTTTATTCATATTAAAAGACAGTGACAGATCTAAATTAAAAAGTAATTGATTTATTACCAAACTTTTGAATTTTAAAAAATTTCAGCTCAAATAACTGAATTTGATTACACTATTCATAGTCAATATATATGTACATATTTTACTGTTGAAAATGTACAGGAGCTTAGACAATATATAATAATTTACGTCACACAAGAGTTATTTTCATAAATTACTCAACGTAAAAAAAAATGTTCCAAACTGACAAGTGATACAAGTTATAACAAATTAACTTCAACACTAGTTCGTTCTAGTCTTAACACGATTCGGAAATGCTCAATTTATACGCAGAAATTTATCAACGAAGAAAAAACTCCAAAGAAGAGATTAAAAAACCTAACTTAAATTCGGGATCCTCGAAATAAAGTGAACTTACACAAATCCATCTATCACTTTTGACTTTGCAAAGAAGATCCTTCACGAGTGATAACCTTTACACTTTAACAAACTGTTAAATGTCTAAAATCGCGCCAAGTCAGATCATTCGTTGCAGATAAACATGAAGTTTCGGTGCTTCTATTCAAAGTGGTTATTTTTCTGAACTGGTGATATGTAAACAGCACCGATTTTATAAAATGACTTGACCTACAGTTTTTTCGGGAATTATTGTTGTTCATATTTTTTTTTTGGAAGCCGACATACATACATATATGCCTACAATTTTACAATAGTCATAAAGATATATTACGGAGAACGGGATATATCATTCTTTAGAATATAATGTAAAATGATTAACAGATCTGGTGGTTAATTTTACGTGACACCTCAAGTTCCTAAGTTACATTACCAAAGGCTTCATGATGTGTTGATTTTGTACGAAAAACGCTTTTGTAATTGCTTGAAGACAGTTGAAAATTTCACAATGAAAATGCGTGTATAACAAATTAATAAATAACAAGACAAATTTACAGTGTTATTGATTAACAAGAAATTCAGTTGTTAATTAAAAAAAGTTTAACAAATTATTCCTTAAATTAATGTTTTTTGTACAATTATTATTGGCAGTTGGTTATAATCGTGTGAATCGAGTTTTGATATTATAAAATCTAGCCATACCATCAAAAATTAAAAAAGTCGTCTACTTCACAGATATCGGCCATTCGACTACACAACGCCAATATTTTTATAACCTACATATGTGTATTGAAAGTTTGCATTTTAACTTGAGTTCTCATTTATAAATATTAACTATGGAACTAAATCAATGATGCAATTAGAATATATTCATACGTACAAAAATGACTCTACAATAATACAATAAGTACTCTAAATGCTTGCTAGTTAAAAAATTATTTTATCGATATTTTTACTTACTTATTTGTACCACGAAAACTTAAAAACTTTTACGCGTCAATATTCGAGTACATCAAAATAAAAATTGTATATCAATATGTTGATATTATTGTGTCAACTGTTCGGCAGACGATGAATGTCAATGACATTCGGTTGACAATGAGTTGCCTCAATTGATCAAAAAATATACACGTTACCACATTGACTTCTCGACAGCGTAATATATTAAGTTCTACATCAATGAAAATATTTGTGGATTTTATTCACTGACCAACTCAAAATGGAAACTTCTTTTTCAATAGCTCATATTGATATTATTTTCTTGCGTCTCCAATTATGTGCCTATGTTAATTAAATTGCAACCATTCAGACTGTAAGCGAGTTCTGACGATTTGTGTAAGCAGAACCAACCACTTCAAATGCAGAAAATGTGTTTACTTACTTGTAGCAACAGTCATCTAATGGCTAAGTAAATACTCTGAAAGGATTGTAATGTAGCCATCTGATTGCATTTTAGTTCAAACAGCGCCGACACTTATTTTATCGCAAATGCAATTTAATGTTTCCTTTTCAAATGTTATTATTAGGTCAGCATTTATATTTAAAGTTAAATTTTGGTAAATATTATATTTGAAACTTACATTATTCAAAATTAAAGGGCTGGTGGATAAAACTGGATGACATTTACAAAGAGTTACTATTATTGTTTGATATTTTTAAATAATAAATACTCGACAAATAATGTTTTCAAAAATGTTGTGCATGTTCGTCGAAAACAGAACCGTAAAATAAATTTAACCTATTTTAATATTCTTTCAGTATCAAACATAAAACCAAGTTTTTTTTTAATAATTCAAATTAAATATTTGACAAGCGATTCAGGATGCACATTTTGAATTAAATGCATTATTCAAAAAGGTTATCCACTGTGGTTATTTATAACCAATATGATAAAAATCCAACATTGACAAAAATTGAAAAAAAGTAACGATTTTAATTCTTTGAAGTCATATTTACTTTACTTAATTTCTATTGTTAATATGATTGAAAAAATGTATGATTATAAAAAATGTATGACGATTGTTTTGAAAAAGAGAAACAAAAATAAAACAATATAATTTGTATTTCTATGTGTGCGAAGAAACATATTACGGTATATCGAATTTTTCTTATTTTTATTATCAGAAACGGAAAATTGAATGTCAAATAAAGATTTATATGACAACGCCCAGTGCCAAAATAATTACTATTAAACTTTTCTGTATATTTTGATATATCAGTTTTGACTTAAGCTTCAATAGAATATATTAATTCAAACTTCTAAGACTTACCCTTCATTCTCAGGTGTTCCTTCTTGGTTTTCGTTGGTCACAATCTGCTCCAACATCTGGATTTTCAGCATTTTTATGCTGTTTATTTGTTTAAAATAACAAATAACTCACATTTTATTTTGATCTATTTTTAAATAGATGATAAACGACTCTCTTCACCAAACCTGTGAATCAAATATAACCTATCACATATCGATCCACGTTAAAACCATATATAATTGAAAATATACAATGAAATATTGCAAGCAAAGAAACATCAAGTTTTTTATAATTTCATTTTTACTTCACATACAGATTTATTCAATTGAAATGTGAACTGAATATTGCTGATATCACAAAGAAAAGAAATGGAACTGTTAACTTTTTTAGTAACCGTTTCACATTTACGCCGAAAATAAAATTAGAAAATAATACAATTTACGTACGTATTATATTGTCAAATTGTCCCATTCATTATCTTGCTCCTCTGAAGAAGTGTCAATATATTTTACGACCCGTACATAAAGCTTGGCATTGGCTTTTGAACCCAAAATAACTGGGGTCAAAACCCCTTCTTCGTCCCGAAGCCTTAATTTAGATTTTTCATATTGTATTTCGCTTCGCTGGTTCTATTCATTTACGGCAACTTAAAGAAGTAAAGATGGACGACGACTTTTGGGAGATATTTATGTTTTATCTGAGTAATAATTTAATTAAGTAGACAATATGAATTTGAAAAACTAGCTTTCAATTGATGAAAATTCATAATAAGAATCGCAAAAACAACAAAATTTCTTTACAAAACACTGCCATATGCTTCAGAGTTTTGTTTTGAAACGCAAAAAAAACTTATACCATTATATTAATATATTGATGTTTTTTTTTGTAATTTTTTTAATAAACTTATCAATTGCTTACAAAACAAAATACAATAATTGCGATAGCAATAATTCAAGCGACTGTCAATTCTCGGTGGAATGTGCATTATAGTCACCCGATGTAGTCTAGATCGTAAGAACTTTGTTCTACCGAACAAGCGGGTCGGGATTTGATTCTCAGTTAGGTCAAATTTAGATTTAAATTTGAGAAATATGACATGGGTATTTGTGATTTCAATTCCTCTCGAGTTGATCTCGTATGATTTTTCAACTTATTATTATTTGGTGCATAGATGGTGCTATTTTTAACTAAAAAAAAATACTTATTTTTTTTAGAAAATTTAGAACCGATTTCATCAGTTAGAAAAGTTGTTTATCAGAGAAACCAGTCATGACCATTAAATTGTTTTGTTTAGTTCATTATACGCATAGCGTCGGGTCCTATGGTCCTATGGTTAGCGTTGTGGGCGTCAGTGCCAGTTCAAACAGAATTTTTTCCTCCCACCGTTTCCAATCCTTTAATGGCCACAGCGATTGAACCATTAGTCCTGTTCTAGTCTTATTCTTCTACCCATACTACTATCTTTGAATAAGAGAGGTTGAGCGACTGAGTAACATGCAGTTCTCGTTGATATATTTTTTGTTGAGATACCTCTATTAGGAGGCCATATGCTTCACATTGGGAGCGGACATGGATTTAAAAAAATACGCAAAAAAAAAAAAAAAGTCTATTCTGCGTGGTATATAACGACTACAATAGAAGTCAATTAAACACAAAACTGACAAGATTACGTGACTGAACAAAGTTAGCATAAAGGCAATTGTAATGAACATGGTTCATCACAAAAGGATAGACAGTCGGTAGACAATTCAATAATCCCGTGGTACCCGGGAGACAAAGACAATAACCAAGGAGCTGTTGAATTGAAACAATCAAGTTAGATGGGCGCACTCGATAGCACGCGACGATGGCTCGAGAGACGTGCATACGAATATATATTTGTTTGTAATTGCCACGATTTTGCATGGTAATGTTTATAATCAGGGCTGTGGAATCGTTAAAATAAAACACCACACCAATTCCGATTCCAACGCCATCTCTGAATTCGGATTAAAACAATAGTGATTTTTTTCCCTTTAAAGGGTCAATTTATTTCGATCATTTCCCTTTCTTTTTGTACATAAAGCCATTTTATCACTAATCAATACGATGAATAGGATAACATTAGAATATATTTAGCTTACTAATACGGTATGCACTTACGGATTACAACTTCCTAGGTGAACGGGGAAGGGTGAATTCCAATTATCAGTATCTCTAACTCTATCGATAAATAATTGAGAAATTCTTCCTTGATTTTTTGTAATTTTACAAAAGTGCTATTTATATATTGACTTTCATTGTTTTTAATGGGTTTGGAACTCCAATACTTTTTATTCTTAACTAGCTGGCCCGACGAACTTCGTACCGCCTCAGAATCAATAAATAATGTGTTAATTTATTGGATGAGTTAAATTCAGTTTGAATGAATACTCAAAATGAATTAAGTTCAATAAATGTGCAAAATTAAAAATTAAAAGTATTTTAATTACATTGAAATGATGTTATTCACGTGGCACAGTCGATAGATTTAAAGGAATGCAGTAGACCAACGATTTGATTTTGAATTGTGAAGTTGAAATGATCCACATCTTTGTTATATGCTGCAAGAATTGCTCGTTCACTCAACCAATTATGATGTTTGTGATTAGCAATGATGAGACGAAATTTCAAAAATTCGGCAAAAACGAAATCAATCCTTTCGATTCGTCGACAGGAACACGGCCGTTACAGATAGTCAGCAAATGCTTGG
>CM062822.1:13752990-13952705 GCA_031772345.1 Himalopsyche anomala | reverse complement strand
TTAAATTCAGTTTGAATGAATACTCAAAATGAATTAAGTTCAATAAATGTGCAAAATTAAAAATGAAAAGTATTTTAATTACATTGAAATGATGTTATTCACGTGGCACAGTCGATAGATTTAAAGGAATACAGTGCACCAACGATTTGATTTTGAATTGTGAAGTTGAAATGATCCACATCTTTGTTATTTGCTGCAAAAATTGCTCGTTCACTCAACCAATTATGATGTTTGTGATTAGCAATGATATTCAGGAACACTTTGTTGATTGTCCTTCGATGAGACGAAATTTCAAAAATTCGGCAAAAACGAAATCAATCCATTCGATTCGTCGACAGGAACACGGCCGTTACAGATAGTCAGCAAATGCTTGGAGAAATCTGCGGCAGATGGTCGTTTAGAAATGCAACTCGCATGTTTGTCGTTAACTGAAGTTTCTTAACATAGCGCCACAGAGTCGATGTTTTAAGTCAAGCGTTTATTTCATCGGCAGCGGTCGATCTTGGAATAACTGGTAGTGTTTGGCGAAAATCGCCAGATAGTAGAATCATTGCGCCTCCAAAACATTTTGAGTCATTGCGCTGATCTTTCATAGTTCGGTTGAGTGCTTCCAATGCGGAGGAAAAATAAGCCACCATTTCCCTCATCAATTGCCTTCATTAAAGTATCGTACACTTTCTGTTGGGGGTTCAACAGTGGTACATTCGTTCGAAGTGATTGGTTCAATGCATCTCGATCATATTCACGTTTACGTTCCGATTCTCGATTGAAAGCGTCGTTCATTCCTCGATCTGGCGACGCATCATGCAGCGCATGAGGTAACACATATCTTCGATCAAAAGCAACGCCTGGTTATGTATCTCCTCATTCACCTCGAGATCGGGATTCCCTGAACTGACGCGAATTCGGTGTAAAGTGTCTTCGGACATGTCATCCTTGTACTTTTTCCACAATTCACGTGGATTCGATGGGAAGCATGTCAAAAAAATGATAGCAAATAATGTGCCTATCTGACTTGGAGACGCAGAAACAATTGCTTCAGCGATTGTCATGTCCCAATGAGTTTATTTTTCAAGCAAATTGAGCTATTGACATGCGGCACGAAATGTTAGGCATACGACGCCATTGACAGTTCGAAATGATTCGAAATGTCGACCCGAAGGGAATTATTGGTTGTTTTTCAGATTTTTCATGTTCACAGAACTGTAAGACTCTTACATAATGACAGGGATCTTTTCAAAATTATTCAAATAATACTTTTTTATAATTTTACGAAAGTTCATTCTAAATTTTCATATTTTTTATATTACGAAATGACATAAATTCTCATTATAACAAAGAACGCAACATTTTCCAAATCTTCAATATTATATTTATGAGATTATCTTTCATTAGAAAAAAATATATATTTTTGTTTAATGTTCCACACATACAAACAACTATACAGTCAATCCTGTTTTTATGCGGTAGATGTGTTCCACGAAATATCGCAAAAAAAAATCGCATAAAAAAAACTTGACTTCCATAGAAATAGTAGGGTGCGTTACTTAAATTTTAAAATCCGCATAACTTTGAAACAGCGAGTTAAAATATACACTAAATCGCAAAGTATAAGAAAATTAGGGGAAAACCACGGCGTAAAAATATTAAAAAATAGTCACTGTATGACAATTCTATGTGTGTTTTAAAGCATGTGGTTCTAAATCACTCTTTTTCAGAAGAAATAGTATGCGCATCAATTTCATAAAACTATGGTTGTTTTCTAACAATGAAATTAGTGATCAGAGTTTGTTCAGATTTTCTTTTTCGATAATTAATTGTTTATGCAGTTTGTTATACCCATATATATATATTTTAAAGTTATCGTTGAAACTTGAATGCGCGATCAGAATTTGAATCATTTAGAAAGAAATGATCTTCTAATTTACTGAAAAGTTTGATACCTTCTTCAATTATTTTCGCAGTGAAGAAACTGGAATTTCTTTCAGTTCGTCATTGTTTTCTGGTTTTTTGTCAATAATTAAATTTAAATTATGAACATCTTCGTCACTTATAGCTTTATCTGTAAGTAATTCGTCGATATAATTTTCGCTAAAGGTATCAAACCTTTCTTCGCCAAGTTCAGGTGCTAAAGTAATCATTTCAGCTGATATTACCGATGCTTCAATGGTTTCATCGACTGTAACACACCTAATTAGGTGGACTTAATTCAGCGATGGCAGATGCAACATGATTTAAACAGTCCGAAATCGTATTTTTTTTTCAAATGTCGGTTGTGTTTATAATTCTCTCTATTCTATCAAAAATACAACAATATATGCTCTCGATGTAATATTTAACATTTTTATATATCGTAAAATATGGTACATTTAAAAAAATGCATTTCTAAAAAATCGCATTACTTCGAAATCGCATAAAAAAACCGCATAAAAACAGGATTGACTGTATATAGGGATCAAAAATAAAATAATGATTTGATAGTATTCTATAACAATATATATAATACATGAAAAGTATACTGATTTTTTTTTACATACCTTCTGATTTTATGTACTTTCATTCGTCTTTTCACATTTCAGTATATATTTTAGCGACGGTGATGAACATGAGACATAAATTCCTAAAAGTTTTTTTTTAAATGGATATTGAAGATTTAGTTTCGATTTAGTTTTAAGTTGGCATTCCTAACTTGATTAACAAAATGCCTCACATGAGGTAACACATGTCTTCGATCTAAATCAAAGCCTGGTTATTTATCTTTTCATTCACCTCGAGATCGGGATTCCTTGAACTGACACGAATTCGATGTAAAATGTCATCCTTGAACTTGTTCCAGAGCTCACATGGATTCGATGTGAAGCATGTCAAAATAATGATAGAAAATAATGTGCGTATCTGACATGGAGATTCAGAACCAATTTCTTCAGTGATTGGCATGTCCCAATAAGTATAATTTTCAAGCAAATTGAGCTCTTGACATGCAAGTAGAAACATTCGTCATTTTTCGGATGAACTGTGTAAATGCGACCAAGAGCATCAATAGTCATTTGGGTGATCAGGAACCGCAACGCTTTGCTTTTGACGTTAAAATTTCTTCGATATAGCGTTTCAAGTGTAATAACGTGTCATCTCAGAGTAAAACAACGTTCGTGCAAAATATTGTTGTCAAAAATTTATATACCTAATTATAAACATAACCTTATTTCAATATTGTCCGATTTTCTTTCGTTTTAATTTCATATCATCGATTTCTTTTATTCTAATCCATATTCTAAATTTAAATTTTTTATAAGTCAGTAGTACGCAAAAAAAGCAAAAACAAACAAATATAGAAAACAGTGCGATCTGGTGGATTTTTCTGAAACCAGCTTACGACATTTTATCGTTTGATGAAGCTATTCGTCATTCGAAAATTTTATTCTGTATGAAGATATTTATTTTCTTTATAATTTCTTTTCCGTGATATTTTTCCGATGTTTTAATGTTTATTCTGCTATTCTCGGCGCATACGACTTTAATAAATCAAAAATCATTGAAATCCGTTTAGTAATTCTCGAGATAAACGAGGTGTAAATAACCCGACTATGTATTATCTATATAGATTAATTCAGCCATTAAAATATCGGTCAATTCAAGTATCCCTCGTCTTACTTATAATTGATATTTTATACGTAGCAACAAAATAATTGGCAGTTGAATGAATTAACATTGGAAAATGAAACTTAATACATGTTTAGAATTTGATTGAGTAAATAAATATTCTCTTATAAAATAGTATCTATTATGATTTGTATCTTTGAAATGATTGACGTATGATATATGCCATATACATATTATTATGTATTTAGTAATTTAGAAGTTACTTCGGAAGTAAGACATTAAAAAAAACAGCTTGTATTTAATGTTTCGTTTGAACATTTATAAAAACTTTTCTTAATGTAAAAAAATATTACTAACAAAATACTAAGGTATTTAACAAAAATTTTCCTACAGATTAACTTTTCCGGTTCTAAGCTCAAGAAATGCGACCCCAATACCCACATTTTCTTAAATATCTATTTTAATATGGGTGATACAATGTTTATAATTAAGGTATTCTTATATCATAGTTTTTTGGACCTTTTGTAGTTTATATAAATACGATAAGATAAGAGATAAGCGCCCGCTTATCAGCGATCGTTGGTAAGATAACTAGACTGAAGCGCGCCAGTCGCGCATTGACATTGGCATTGGAACGACGTATATTTTACGCGCAACTTAAAATATGATTATTTATTAAAAAACCAAGGATTTTTATAAAAAAATGTATGCGGAATGATGCAGAGAGATATTTTAAAGCCCGTAGACTATTTATTTTTTTGAAATTCATAAGAATAAGGCCAATAATGAGGAAACCACTGGGGTCAAAAATGACCCCCATCGCCAGAGACGTATTTTTCTAGTCTCCGAGCCGCGAGAGTTAAAAAACACTTGCCCTTGCGGCTTGTCCTCAAGCATAAGACCAGACATCCGCGTCCGTATTACAAGTTACTGTAGGACGTGTGCGTAAAATACTATAATTTCATTTTTTAAATAATCATAATCCAATTAATAAAATAGATTTACATGTTAATCACCGACTGCAAAAATTTCTAAGAACGGCTGTATAGATTTCGAAATAATAATCACAACCATATGTTTTTTGAATAATAAATAAATTTGAATATAATAAGTTACTGGAAGCTATTGATTCCCAGTAGACCTTCGGTAAGGGACTCAGATATTATTGTATGATTTATTTAACATAATATGAATTATTCAAATAGCGTACACATTTTTAAAGTAAAATATGTGTACGCGTCGAGCATTTATCTAAAATTAATGAGTCATGATCAATTGTAATAGCATATCTGAATAAATCATGTTTTATATATATATAGAACTATCCCTTAATAAAAAATCAAAAAAAATCATCATAGTTTGTATTGAATGCTTATAATTTTAATATGACTAAGTATAGTTCACTCAATTATATTTTAATCTCAGATCTATATTAAAAACTGAAAAATTATTAAAGGAATATTAAAAAATAAATCATGGCTGTTACAAATCATAGGAGAAATTAAACATATACACATTTAGTTGTTACGTTTCTAAAGCGAAGATTTTTGGTTTTGAACAAATGATATAAAAAAAACGTGTATTTATTTATTCTCCCTTAAGTTGTTTTGTCTCATACGTTTGTACTGTGGATTCTCCTTCTTTGCGCATATTTCTAAGCCTTTTAAAATGTCAAATTAATGTAGTCAATAATATTGTTTATACAGTTGTTATGTACGTCTAGTGTCATCTAAAATAACAAAAACCAAATTTAGTTTAAGATAACGTCTGCTATTCTTAAATTAATTTAATGTTTCAAAAGGATAATATATTATAATATACATTATGAATATTTCCAATTATACACTACGTGATATTTATGAAGGAGCAGATAACTCTTCGATCAAAATTCCAGGTTTCCAATGTTGGCAGGTGGATGCAGGGTTGCCAGGCATCCCTATTTGAGCGTGACTGTCTCGAGTTCAATCGAAAAATCCCGAGTCCCGCATTGCACGATCCTCTATAACAGCCATACTCAACCTTTTTTTCCTCCGGGCCGCATTCTGATATTTGCTTCTCTACGTGGGCCGCAAAATATTTATGGTAATACTCCTTTTTTGGAAATTGAAATCCTCGATTTGGTATACTTTTTCCCCAGATATCTCCGAAACTGGTTTTTTTTTTAGCTCACCGAGGAATTTGAAATCCTCGATTTGGTAAGAGCTTACTGGGCCGCAGGTTGAGTATGGCTGCTCTATAATCCCGACTTAAGAAAAAGTGTGTGTATAAAAGTCTTCGAAATAGTGAATGTCCCGATCGGTGATTTTGGAATCTGGACACCCTGTGTGGACGTGACGTGGTGGACAAAGGATTGCAACACAGGTATAACTAAAATCGGCATTCGTGTATTCCAGCAGGTTTTAAAAATTCAATGCCCTTGTATTTTGGTGTTAAAAATTAAGTAAAACCATGTGATAAATTCATATTTTGAATCGAA
Source organism: Himalopsyche anomala (assembly GCA_031772345.1). NCBI lineage: Eukaryota > Metazoa > Arthropoda > Insecta > Trichoptera > Rhyacophilidae > Himalopsyche > Himalopsyche anomala. The sequence goes on along the minus strand of CM062822.1, from coordinate 13,946,629 downwards.
TAACATTAGTGACAATTGTCCGAGGATCTGAAAGGGGTTTTTCTCCAGTTGTACGTATTTACATACACGAGGAGTTCATGAATATTGACAGATTCTATAATTTTATCCTGTTATAGTTGTGTTTATATTAAAAAATAAATAAAGGTTTTATTAAAAATCATCCGCTAAATATAGATATATTTTTAAATATCATCGGTATGAAAATATAGCGGTGTTGGATTCATTAATTATTAGTCAGGTATTGCGATCCAAACGGAGAGTAATTATTATTTTTAAACATTTTCATATATATTTTTGTGATATCAGAAATGGTTTTTGCAGTACATGTAATTAATATAAAACACCGTTATTGATGTATTATTCTAGTATTGCAAATTGCAATCCCTCTTGACGAGCTATCATGTGGCAGTAGTAAACTGAGGTAAGGAATGATTGAATTAACGAGAGCATGCATTGACAGCGATGCTGCGAAGGAAATCCACCCCCTTAGCAATTGCAATCCGACTGGAATATATAGTGGCCATAGATAAAATCAATCGAATGATAAAGTATGTATTCCGAGTTCTCGCGACGCGGCGTAAGAGATTTCAGGGAATGGCGTTTCCGTGTAGCTTTTTAAGTTTCTTAGGGGAAAATCTGTAGGGCGAATTATTTGTGTTTCTTGTTTTTCTAACAAACTTGCCGAGCGGTGGTTGCAGACAGAACTTAGAAAATCCGTATCAATATATATGCAGATAGTTATAGTACATAGTTGAATTTTTCACTATAATGTACGACATAGTTTGTTATAGAAAGGCACTGTTTATATTTCATAAATATGTGCGTAGTGTGAAAATTAAATTGCGCCGAACATTCAAAACATTGCCTTAATTAAACTATCTATGAATAAAAATAAATAGGATGGTAAGTATAAAACATTTTTTTCGATGGATTCGACGGACGCTGGTTGTCTTTCTGGTGTTACGTGCTTCGCCTCTATGAAAAGTGTCCCCATACTAACTATCATAATATTGTTATACGTGTACATTGATTTTTATTGTTAACTTATAATATAAATGAGAAATATGTTTTTTTCGTTAACTAGCCTCAGATACACCCAATAACATTTCTAATTACGTGTGTTCGGAGAGGAAAACGACATCGAAACTAAATTGAATAGTATGGCAATACTCGAATTTTATTTTTATCGGTGCAGAATTTCCGATGTTTGAAATTATAACTATCCAAATAATTATTACTTTTTTTTCAGTAAGTTCTTAGATGCCTGGTATTTTTATTCTTTCGAATAAACTATATTGTAGCATTCTGTTGTCACACAATGATTTCCTCTGGGAGGTCTAATAATCTAATTATTTAAGACTTACCAGTAATGACCTAAATCGTTTATATTAAAGACATCGTCGGGCATAAATAATAGTTCTTATCTACTAAGTATATACCTACCAATGTTATTTATTAGAACTATAAAACATTTTACATTTAAATTCAAATTGGAAGTCTCCCGGGAATCAACTATTGAAACAGTTGAACTGACAACGTGCAAGATGGGTGTTTAATTCGGACATATTTCCGTTGGCGTGGGCGTTGCGGTAGATCCGTAATGTGTATAGCATTTATCAGGGATGTGAAGCCGGAGGAGTCAGATTCATTTTTAATTTTAAATTCATATTTATTAATGCACTTTTTTCGAGTATATTTATTTGCTTTTCAACACCAAAACATAGCAATTTTTCAGTTATCGACATGAATTCTCACAAAGCCCTTTTAGCAGCGGTTGGTAAAATGGCAACTGTAAACGCAAACGTTGAAAAATATTTAATAATTGTTAAAATTTTAGTGTTACAGTCCGATTTGAAAGCGTATTTATTAAATCCCGTGTATTTTTGAACATGTTTCTCAAAGTAAATTTACCAAAGATTGTCTATAATTAAAATACAAAAGTTTTCGACCATTCTGTTTTACTATTTTTTTTTTAAATTCATTTTAATAATAGTAATAAGAGCTATTTCAGCTTCAAGTCAATGCAATACAGTTTAAATAAAACAATAAAATTGCTTTTTCAAAAAAAAATGGTTATAAAAGGATTAACAAGTTTTTGTAAACAGCTGATTGTTGATGGATACTCCATACTCTTTCGTATATATATGCAGCATAGACGAAAAAACGGTTATGAATAGTTACAAATGGTATCAAGAGTTATGGTCTTCTGAAGGTCATGATATTAGTGCATAATCTTATTATTCTGCATCGCAATTTTTTTAGAAAGTAAATGGTAACATTGAGTTGAAAATTAACCGCAATTAGGAATTACGCAAAAACCGACTTTAGAAAAAAACCGGTTTCTGAATTTCAATATATTCTAAAACTCAGTTTAAGCCAGCGGAATTGGAAGGATGATTCAATAAAAACGTCGTTTTTTTAAATCTTCGTTTATTATACACAATTTTAAGATAATTTTCTATTTTTTTTTATTTAGCGTTATTATTCGGCGGTGGAATTATTATACCTACCCTGTACTCTATACGTGTGTATCTGAGTCAAAATGCACAACAAAAATATTTTCAAAATTAACGAAAATATTATATTATAAACGTCTGCTAACTATCAAACTACATTAGACTTTTTAATTGGGAAATATTAATTAAAAGAATAATATTTGAAGCTGGGTAACCAAGTTAAAAAAAAAACCGACATTGGAATGTCGCTTGAAGACCGGGTTTTCAAAACCGACAAGCCCTAATTGCAATCTATATTATAAAAAAAAACATGCCATTGATGCCACGTAACGAGCAGATCAGTTTGCCATATCTTGCGACATATAAATTATAGCAGATAGGAATATTGGCAAATCGATCAGGTTATATGTGCTAAAATAAAACAAGTGGGCGGTGCCAGTGAAATTGATATTTGGTAAGTAATTCGAGATAATGGAATTATTTATGTGCAAACATATGTTAAATAAAGCTTTTTTTATTGCTTACGAATGCTTCTTTTAGTCGATTATAGTTTGAAACAAATTTTTCAATCTCGAGACTAACAAGAAAGCTTTTTTTGTATTATCTAAAATAGGTTTCTCAGAGACTGATTTAAAATAAAATTGAAAAATATTTTAATTCTTACTTGACGAATATAATTAATATTGTCTCGCTTACCAAAAATATCAATATTACTAACCACAGTTAACCATCACACAATTAACATATTCTCGTTAAATGGTAATAATATTTATTCTTTTTAAATACAGAAGATATTCAAATATTCGAAAATAAAACGAAGGAGATCGAGATAAAAATAGATATCACCACCTCAAAACAACAATGAGATAAAATGAAAAACGTATATTTTAAGATAAGGGTGAAAATTGATTTTTATTATAATGAATGTTTTTTTTACGATGAAATACTTTTTTGTAACAAATGCCGTATAGGGCCGCATGCTGCCCGCGGGCCGTGGTTTGTGCATCACTGAATTACACAAATGTTTGTAAAGTCACTTAATAATTTGTCTTAATTATATGTAGGTGTCGCTCTAGACCGCTGCACTCTCCCATAATAAAACAATAAGATATTTAAATAATAATTTATTTAAAATCAAAACCTCAAAAAGAGGCCGAATAAAACTATTTAACTAATTTAAAGAATGAACATTTCGACTTGTTTCACTGTTTCTCTCAGGTAGTGGTATATGAATTGTACACATGTATTTATATTATTTAAGTATACATATACATTGATTTAAAATCATACACATTTAAGTGTATTTGTGATTGGCAAAGAAAGCAGCTAGTCGACACTACCTGGAAAAGGGCCATGTTTTTTTTTAAATTATCGATTCTCAAATTCCATGGATTTCAGAAAACATTGTTTCATGCATTTTATTGGTAACTCCTCGGTCAGCTCTCAAGTATGATACAATAAATATGTCTTTAATTTCGTATACTTAACGTTCTAGATACGTAAGACTTATTATAGTCATTCAAGATTCATATTTTGTCAAACTTTGTGGTCTATTGGTACGAGATTTATGACGGTTTTATGTCCCGGCGAGGTCAATGTCATTCATATTCAGTATTTTTTTTAAATAAAAATTTAAAATCTTGGAGATGGGTGTTTTGATGTACTTTTTCCTCCAATTGATCTCGGGTGAGTTCTATAATTTTTATTCGAGTTTATCTCAGGTGAGTAAAAAAATAAAATATCAAGCACCTTGATATTGACACCAAAATATCAGGCGTTCTATATTGAGTTAGTTTGAATATCCAAAAATTATTTTCATGACAGTATTAACATTAATCATTAAGGTTTAAATATTTATTTATTATATAATATAATTATTCGAGTATTTTAAAAATACACTTAAATATTGCCAACAATATTTGTTTGCTACATGATATGATGATATCGATGCACTCGAAGCGTAATTAAGTTTTAATAATAATACACACGATACAACTGAAGTTGTGACTATAAGATAAATCTATTGCGATAATGTGAGAATATATTTGCAACAAAAAAAATGAAGCCCGGGCGACACGGTTGCCAAACTCTGCTATTATGTAGCAAATTTTCCGATATGATAATATTATTATCACAAATGTTGCGTGGGTAGCAATTCAATTAAATATATTATGTATACTGTCCATTTGCTGGGTAATTCGAAGTAGATTTCTTAAGCGTACATTATGTTGTTTCTGTATTATTACAGTGTAGCCGTTTTGAAAGGATGAAGCATTTTGAGAAAATTAGCCCATCCAAGATGGTGGTTGCTTCCCGACCTACCCCTAATAATGATAACTTTACAATAATACTTGTGATGGGCTATTTAACCGATATAAAATAGTATCTTTAACATGTTTTCCAGCCATACGGTACGTGACAGAATGCTGCTATTAGTATGGAACAGCTAAAATTTTAACCCTAAAATGATAGTGAAATATGTCAAAACCTACCTTCGTTTTCTTGACTCCACGATGCTGCGTTGATCTCACAAACTGAATTTTTCGCTGTGGAATTGCATATTTCACTAGATAACGGCAGGAATTAACACAAATTAGAAACTTTCAATTACTTGGCTACAATATTGTACAGAAATTAGGCGGTGAAAAATTATCAACGCAGGTCAACAAACATAAACAAAACGAGTTTGACGCACGCGCAAGTCAATACCAAGATGGCAGATGTTTATTTGGATGCAGGTGGCTCCTCTTAGTGGTATCTGGAACTAGCTTTACTCGTTGCTTACGCGTTAGGTTTCAACTAATTATGTTAGTATGACTTAAATACAACAGAGTTCGTGAAATACAGTAAATTTACTTATATTTCTTTAATAAATATAATATTAATTCAAAACAAAAAACTAAGGTGTCCGAATAATTTGGTAATAAACCTTTCATTTTATTAAATAAATAAATAATTCATCTTAACCAAAACGCACTATTTATTTTTTTCAAATATTGTCAGCACTAACGATAATTTTATCAATTTTTTGACAACGAACAAATTGATCTTCATTTTACAGTTATATACTGCCTATTTCAATATGTATAGATCAATGTAATTATTACACGAATGTTTGTGAATATAATCACATAATATTTTGTCTAATACATAGATGTCACTGTCCACCTTTTTGATTGGTTTCGTGAAAAATAATATTGGTTACCTATGGCTGGCTGGCACCTCTACCACCTACCATATTATACAGTAAACAATATATTATGGAAATATTCGAAAAAATATTTATAAGTACTCTTTTATCAAGGCTTGGTTAATAAAGTGATTTTTGTAAAAAAAAAAACTATGAAACATTGTAACACATAATAATTTTGTACATTATTGATAGATGTCACTGGCTTAAATTCTGAACCTTTGAACTCAGCAATTTCCAACTTGGGAGGCGTGGACTGCAAAGGGGCGCGAACAGTCTAAAATATTTATTTTACGTGTCTTTATTACTATATGAAGGTATTTTTACTATGAGAAGATATTTTTTTTCTTCAAATGGAGGCGTAATAACATAAAGGTTGGAAACCACTGTTTTAACTAATTCTTAATTTTAGCCTTAAAGGAATTCTTCCATCAATAGAAGCATTTTCAATTTCTGTATTTAATACTAGGATATTTTATATATGACAAACATAAAATATAAAAATTAAAATATTTGAAAACAAAAAGAAAATTTTATGCTCATTTCAATATTTTTTGCCCATTCATAGATCGTAAGAGAAGCTAAACCTCAATAATACACCAATTTAAATATTTTTAATGTTAATGTGGGAAGATTGATTCGACAGTTTTTCGTGTTTTAATAAATGGTAGATTAGTAGGTAGCAGTTAATATATTTTTAGTTATTTTATGCGTGTTACATCAAAACAACGACATGGTTGAAATGTTATTATTTACATTTTTTCAAACAGATGTTAACAAATAAATGATAAATGTAATACTTACATATCGACTGTGGAAAGGTAAAAGGACGTATCCCACAGTTTTTCAAAACAGCTTTTTTTCGATAATCATAATGTCTTAAAATTGATACACGTTCTATCAAAAGGATGTAAGCTGCAAATGCCAAATTAGTATCTAAATTTAGCGCTTTAGTTAAAAAAAAGTTGGACCTCTGAAAACTGAAATCAAGAAAAAAGACTGAAAAAAAGATTTTCCCTAGACAATTTCTTTAATTAATATTAGATTATGTCAATTAAATACCAGTTTTAAAAACTTAAGTTAAGATATTAAGTTAAATTAAGTTAAAATATTTTTTTTCTCCAAATGAAAAAAAATGACATTTCTTTTGACTTAACCTAATATTTTTACTTAAAACCGAAGTGGTAAATAATAAAATGGTTTAAAATATGTACTTAGATTAATAGTGTTTTATATTTAAGCTGTGCATTTGGTTTGTGTTTCCAATAGACATTATTGCTGCCAAACAATAACTAATAAAATTGTAAAAAAACCTTTCCTTTTTTATGTTTAACTTCGTGAACCGGCTTACGCCGAATTTCAGGAAATATTTTATTTAGAAAATCGGTTTTGCATAAGCCTTAAAAGATACATTTCACTATTTCGTTATTTTTAGTGGACTGCTATTTCTAAGTCGTGTATACAAAGTATAAAAAAGAGTTAACAGATGTTATATAATTAGGATTAAATGAAAAAAAGTTATTATCAATATCATTTTTTCATCCTATTGTTGTGGAAAGTATTATTTTACAATGCCGACTATTTTTAATAATATTATAGTTGGTAGGTATATTACTGTTTACTTACATAGTTCGTAGATATTCGTGAATAGCCCCATAAAAATTGTTGATGTAAATTACGTAAGCAGATTTTAATTGATTTGAATTCGGGAATGCTTGCATTGGCGTACCGCATAAATTTATCAAGTTCAGCTGATAGAAAGTTATGAAAGAAGGCTATGCAATTTTTGTTAGCCAGACGACGAGCTAAAAAAACCTGACCTGACAAAAAAAACAAACAAATTCAGACTGCTGCCGCTCGCTTACTTCAGCAATATGTCCAGCTGAGTAATGACACTGGCGACCATCAAATGCGTCTTGAGGTCATTTTATCTTTTTTTTTCAAATATCTGTATTTAAAAAAAAGCCATTGTTTCACAACCTTTTAACACCTTCGGATCGGTTTAAATATAACAGTTGAATTAATAATATTTTTATGTGAGAGCTGAAAAATTTCATGGACCGGTACCAACTACCAGTCGGTTGAAAATCATTGAATAAAAGAATTTGAAGCACCACTAAAAAAAGTATTGCTTTTTGAAATTTACATCGCAGTGATTGTTGTTTTAACTTTCTGTACGAGTACATTTAAAATATTATTTATTTTTTCTTTGTTCGTACTAGGGCTTTCAAAAATCGGTTTTAAAAACCGGTTTTTTGGCAAAATTTGTGACATTCGAAAACCGGTTTTTCACCTTCGTAACCGGATGCGCCGAATTTCCCAAAAACGAGTCTATAAACAAAGGGACAGAAAATTTGGATATTTTATTTGATGGCTTAAGGCCATATGTCCCACACAGGGTTGCCAGATCTTCAAAATCACAGATCGGGAAAGTCACTTTTTCGAAAACTTTTATACATGTACAGGTCGGGATTATGAGAGACATGCAATGCGTGACTCGGGATTTGTCGATTGAGCTCGGGACAGTCCCGATCAAATAGGTACGCCTGGCAACCCTGGCCCCACATCATTACCAAGCGAAAAGGTATTTTCGATATCAGAAAATGTTGTTACAAAACGATCAGTGGACACTTTGTGTTTTCTCAAATCATTTTCTGAAGAGTGACCAAATAATTTCTTGTTGTGTATAATTATGTACATATATAAATAAACAACATAAAAAATTGAACCTTTTCTCGTTATTTTAATTGAATTATCCATTTTTTGTAAAACTTCGAAAACCCGATAAAACCGGTTTTCAAACAATATTGACATTCGAAAACCGTTTTTTTCAAAAGTCGGTTTTTGTATAAGTCCTAGTTCGTACGATTTAATACATTTTTAATTGTAAAAATGTAATGGTGAAGAAATAATATCAATCTTTACATATTCTCCCCGAAAAAGAGAGGTTTTACCACTTAGTAACAAATCGTTCTCATATGAAAACTTTTGTTGAGAGAACCTCCATTGGGAGTCTATATGCTCCTTACTGGGTTATCCACACGTTAATTCTAATAATATGAATGCTTAAGTCACATATGTCGCACGAAACGCAATGTCGCCCAAGACATTTCACAAACAGAAAAAGACAGAAAGCGAATTCAATAATAAAAAATAACCGTTTTTTAATAATCCTCAATCACTAAACACTGAAAAGCGCGATCGACGTTCGATGTGTTAATATTTTTTATGGTGTTCTGCTATAAGCATAAAGCTTATATGTAGTTTATTTATTTGATTACTTTTATATTCTTGTATTGGTAAATATTTTGACAACTCAACATAATTTGCAAATATGTAGTATGCATCGTAGCTTTTATTAATTATTCAACCTACAAATAAGTGAATTAATATGAATATGTACATATATCGAAACATAAATACTTTTCCAGCAATTCCTAATGAAATGCTTGAACAACTATGGATTTTTTACATGTCAACGAACATATTTAATGAATAAGGTATTTCGACTTATCAACACATTCAAGCAATGGATGTATGAAAACGGACGTGTGGTTTTAAAGTCGTATAATGTATTCGTTCAAAGTAATTTTATAAAACTATCTATTTAAAAGTGACTATTTATAAGCTATTTTTTGCACATCAAACAACTGACCTTTTACCACTAAAAGATAATCATTTGTAGGAATAAAGTATTCTTGTGTGCGCCAGTGGCGTGGGTAAAGTGGGTGGTTTACAAGGTGGAGGGGCTTGGGTCTTTTAGCTGGCTCCGTGATTAAACGTCCGCCCGGAGGTCGACTGCGATATCATCTAAATTACGATCCCGGCGGCCATATCCACTTTCGCTTTCCTTAGCCTAATATTTGTATGAAAAACCTAAGCGCTTGATGGATACGATTAACTGAGCGATCGCGGTCTATTGCCAACTGCCGTGTGTCCACGCCAACTTATTTTTATTACATCTTGCTATAATACCACTTCTTAATCGATAAGTTTCTAATAAAAAACGCGTAGTTTTATTAAGCACTTTATATTTTATACAATATGTCTAAGGAACCTACATCAAAATAAGCGATTGTAATATAATAATATTCTATGTTATCAACTACATCGATCTCTTTTTGTTTAGGAATAAATAAAAACAATCATCTTTTTTTGTTATACTCATCTTCAATTGATTCATCAATTTCACTGAATATGTCCTAAAAAATAGAACTAGCATTTAGTTACTTACGGCTTCTCTTACAGCTGTACTCTAATTAGGATCTCATTTATGGAGTCCACTCGACCAAGGCCGGTGCCACCATATAGGCAAAATAGGCAACCGCCTAAGGCGCAAACCCGTGGAGGATGTATAAATGGAGTATTTTTTTTATATACTCTAATAATAATAAATGATAGTAAGCTATATTTTATTTTAAAGTTTGTTCGTTGTAATTATGTATCGTATTTTATATGATTCGTAAAAACAGTTTTGATTGTACACCTTCATTAAAAGACCATATGCTCCATACTGGGAAAGGACATGAATATATATAAACAAAATCTAAAGATCCTGAATTGTTTTTTTTATTGTTTGAAGAAAAGTGATACGAATTGTTAAAAACGAGGCGTGCCAATAACCGTAGCATAGGGCGCAACTTAACCTCGCGCCGGCACTGCACTCGCCCACAATGCGTTCAAAAGCTACCCAGATGAAAATCTATGTGTTTAATCATTGTTGATTCACGTATAATAAAGTTAATTAAAAAAAATAAACTCAGATATAAAGAGTTTCATTTCTTAATTATTTAATGCAGAAGTGAGTCTATTATAAAGTTTGTAGAGATGCCCCCAAGTTATAAATACGTCGCCGATTATTATTTTATTGCAAGAAAAATAGTTTAATCTATGTGAGTATGTAGTTATTTTTAATGTCCAGGAAGTTTTGACATTATTAATTTTAACGATATTCTATACAGTAACCAAGACGAAGCAATTAAGTGAGTAAATATTTATTTAATTCGGTATAATGTCTTTTCAGCTTTTCCGATAATCGTGATTTATATGCGGATGTGTTGTGATATTCTGTGCTAGAGTTTCCATCGAGATAACGCATTAATAATTGGGTTAGAGCTATTAAATTATACCTGCGTCCACAGCGGACCCGATATTATATTTTTCCTCCCAGCCGCCGTCTTATCGATGTCATAAAATCTTTTCTTGCCGGTGCACAATAACAAGGAAAAAATAAAAAAGAGCTTAGTAATAAATGTAGCCAATAAAGATGGCGTGACCCATCCGGGGGGCACGCTACGCTTAGAGCTGTTTCCGGCCCGCGGCCCTCACTACTCTTTGACGACACCCCTGCCGTCTTACATGCGAGGAAAATTATTGTCATATGCGCAGGGTTGCGGAGTCGTTAAAAAAACGCCACTCCTACTCCGATTTTTAAAGTATCAAAATGTTTTTTTCTCTGTGACTTTCTACAACTTTTTTTTGACATCCATGAAGAGATCAAAAAACCATTTGCCATTCATGGGCACATTATTAAATAAAAATGAAACAAGTACGTTGTGTAAAATCTTAATTCGTAATTAAAATAATATTAGTTTTAAAAATCAATTTTAATGAGGTAAATAATTTATCATTTTAAATATAATATATCGATTGTGGAAAGGAAAAAGGTAACCGAGTGCTTTTTTCAATAATCACAATGTATAACTACAACTTAATATGTTCTCGTATCCATGGGTGGGCTGGAAAGGGCTCGAAGGGGCTCTCCCGAGCCCCTTGTTAAATATTACTCAGGCCGGCGAACCCTTTGTTAAATTAAGATAAACATTTTTTTCTCAGATATTCGCGTTATATAATCTATAAATATGCAATATATTTAGATTAAGAAAGTTGTAATGTACATTTGGGTTTTCTGACGTACATTTTTCAGCTATTGATATTGAATAAATTACGATATACTGCATACTGTTGCAAAATATAAGTTTATAAAGTAACATTCGATGGTTTCAATAATTATTGGGTATAATTGCACATGAAATAAAAAAATTCACACCTTCCCCAGAATATCACGAATAGCTATAAGATTTAGCGAGCCCCTTGTTACCGTATTGGCAGCCCATCGCTGCTCGTATCAAAAGTATGCACATACATAGTAAATGTCGGATTTGTATCTAAATTTTGCATTTTAATTGAAATAGAGAAGGGCATGTGAAAATTGCGACCAAGATAAAAGACTTACAATAATATTAGATTGAATCAATAAAACACCAGTGTATTAATTAATCTTCGTATACTTCAGGTCGTGTATGTTTCTTAATTTGACTTTGGCCACAATCATTATCAAACGTTTTTTGTGATTACTACTATTGGTTACTACTATTCTTATGGCGGCAGTATTAAATATCTATTGATATTGTGTGATGTTTATTAGTGTGTGGGTGGGCGACGATTTAAGATGTCCGCGTTTTAAATAATTCACTGCGAGTAATGGATCGGGGTCCGCGATGAGATGACAGCCTATTGCGGTAAGTGGCAAGTCAGCGAGGCCGGATGGAGAATAATTATTTGCGACGCGATCATGTCGATCGGCGGCCATTTCATGCGAGTCGCGAGTGGAGCAGCGTATGCGTGAGGAAACACACTAAATACGTGAATAATGGTAAACGATCCCGAGTAAACATTTCAGATGTGGGTTAGGTAGTCGGGGCCCGCGAGTCGTGCGCGGATTCCTGACCCGAAATAGCGCCCGAGATCACGCAAAGATCGGTCGACACTCAAAGGGGGAAAACTTCGCATGAAACATCACTAAATTTAGCTTATCTAACACTTTGAATTACTTATGCTTGTATATTAGATTCATTTTTTGTACGTTATTTTAACTTATTTTTCTATTCGCGGGTATGTTTTGAGAATCTTAATTGCCTTCGTCAGCTTAACTCTTTAACTATTCTACTATTATAAACAGAGCTGTGGAGTCGGAGTCGGAGTCGTGAATAACGGGCGACTCCGACTACTTTAAAAAAAAAAATGTAAATTAAAAAAAAAAAAATACTCACGAAATTTATGAAAATTGAATTACGTAATAATTATTGTGATATAGCTTAATAATATTAAACGTGTAGGTGTCATGAGTCACGCCGAGCCAGTGAGTCACCAAGATCCACTGCATATGAGTCCGCGCAAAAGTTGTTGTTTCTTTCTTTCTCATGTCGAAAAAGTAGATTCGATATATTTTTTTTTGTTAATCGAAGTGCATACATTTATATGCACGCATTTTTTGTCTTCAGTCATTGTTCTGTATCAATCACGTCTGCGTGTCATTGCGTAATATATACAAAATTCTACAAATGCAGATTTGATAGAAGCAATGTTATTTTTAAGAATAAATTCAAATCAATAAAGTTTAAACTTATATTTATTATGTTTTATTTATCCTTATAACATGTATAAAATGAAAAAATTGGCTATTTGTTGGATTAACTGGTTGATCTGTAATTTAATACACATACATAGGAAAGGTAGAAAAAAAACCTGATAAAATAGAACTTTTTTTTAGTCAAGTCATAGTCGGAGTCGGAGTCGGAGTCGTGGTTTTTTTTTAACGACTCCACAGCCCTGATTATAAACATTGAAAACATTGTAACTTTGATACCCAAAAAGAGTCTTGACATTAGTGTTCAGATAAATCATTTCAGAAAGTTGTCGATCCTTCCCTCTACTAGTTAATCCAAGGCTATACTGCCTCTTGATGAAATAGTACGATGCATCAGAGTGATCAATGTGTACACGTAAACCAGGATGGGCTGGAGGGGCTTGGGGGGGCTCGCGCGAGCCCCTGTTACGATAACACAATCATTCGTCTTAGATCAAATCAAATCACATAACAGTAATTACAAGTAGATGGATAATTTGAAAATTAGTTTTCCGTTTCATTTTTCATTCAGCGTTGACGTCGTCCGTGAGTCCCAGTACTGAAAAACATTTTTCTATCGATTTATCCATTTTCTGTTCGAAGAATGGTTGTTTGTGATGTCTTATCGATTGCCTCCCACACTCCCGATTCTTCAATTCAACTGGCGCCACTATTAATTAATCACTAGTCTTTCTTATGTTTATCATTTACCCAACTACTCTCTTTTGAAAAAGAGAGAAGAGCGACTAAGTAACAAACAGTTCTCGTAAAAAATAACTTTCGTTGAATACTTCATTAGGAGCCATCTAACTCGACACAGGGAGCGGCCTGGATAAAAAATGGATAACATTTACCGAGCCCCTTGTTAAGAAATTGGCAGCCCCCCGCTGACGTAAACTAATCAGTTATCAAATTCTTTTACATCTGAAACAACTAAACATAATGACTCATATAAGTAACACAAAAATCGTCAAAAATAATTAAATATCTGCAATATTTTCCTAATTCTTAACGCAGACAGAATGGAGCTCTGGTATTATTAGAATGGTATTAACTAATAACAATACAAAAATACAGTAATTATTAGACTTCTCTTTTCAAGTAGAAATAAATAGTCTAAAATTTGGAAAAAAAACAAAAACCCATACACGGTTTCCCAATCCTAATCCCACGGAGCTACTTGAATGTGTCTTTGAACGGAAGACAATTGAACTCATGGATTATTTTTATTACAAGCCCTCACAGTTATAATGTAACGATTTACAACAATTAAGTAATTATAATACAATCAATTTAACACGATATACCTAGCGATGAGCTGCCAATGCTTTGAACTAATGATTGGATTCATCTTAAAATTATTTGTGATGTTCCGGTTAAGGGGCCGGGGTTTTTCTATCATTCTTATACAGTTATGCAAAATAATTAATAAAGCCATCGAATGTTACTATATTTTTTTATATGTATCGAATAAACGAAATGTACCGTTATTTAATTAACATCCACAGCTGAAAAATGTATTTACCTACAATAGATTACAAGAGTGAAGAGTTCTAAGCTAGAAAAGAATTATGTTCTTTTCTTTTCGCTCTAATTGATGTTTCAAACGTTATATTGAAACCATTGTAAAACTAAATGTACATCACCGCGCTGCTAAATTAAATTAAAATACATATTATTTATACATCATTTAACGCATATATCTGATAATATTGTTTATCATGATTTCGTGCGAGCCCCTGCAAGTCTCCTCAAGCCCACCCCTGGATATTCACGTAAAGTTTTACTAATTTTTAAATTCTACGTTTGCAATCACTTCTTTTTTCAATCTCGAATTCGGACGCGACAATAGGTTATGAACCTCTGGCATTAAGTAAAAAATGTAACAACAGTACTTTTAAAGTGTAATTGCTGGTTTACTTTTAGTAAGCCACAACATCCCTTAACCATACTTAAGGAATAGCTATAACAGTATTAGCTCCCTATATTTAATATTAACAATAATTTGCGAATTGCATGAAATCGGAAACGAGTAATACCGGAAAACAAAATTTAAATGTTATTTTAGGACACATACAATATTTACTGCAATAATTAGACTAAGTACTAAATTTGCATCCAACTATTAAATTTCAGCCTTTGTTTCCCATGCCACTAAATATATTCCACATAATAAATTTATTTTGAGTAATATCACTAAGTCCTCGAAACAATTTGAAAGGCATTTAATAAAATACATACATCAGAACGATCCTGGCGTTTGTTTTAATGGCTTAAAATTGTTAAATAGTTTATTCCTGAGTTTGTACGACGATGTGTTTTATGGCGTTTTGAATGAAATAGAGTAAACGCACTGAATGTTCCCTTATCACGCATAGATTTCATGACAACCGTGTGATTAGAATGTAGAAAAGGCTACTCCGGGCCTGTGACCTTTGCGAGATTGTCGGTACTCGTTGGTCATTCGAAATACCAGACCACACACGTGGGATTTATGAAAACATTCGATTCATCATCGATCAGAACATATTTTACATACATAATTACTTTCAATGTGTTAAATTTAACTGTCAATTCCTGGTGAAATGTGTTATTTTATAAAAATAAAACACAAATTGTTTGTGCTTTAATTCCAAAATGTTATGATTAGGAGCGGTTTTGTTCGTTACGAGCATTTTCAGCTTAAATCGTCAGTTGAAAATTTTTACGTTAACTGAAACCGGTCCATGTCATTTTATTAAATTGCTGAATCATTACAAACAAATAATGTTTTGTTTTTAGTTATTCATTTTTTATATATATTTGATCCAGATGGGAAGGATATTATTTTATCGTACGAAAACACATTGCTATTTTTTTTTATTTTACGTATGAATTATCCGCACTGAAACTTCGGTACGGCTTCGTGACGCAATAATAGTTGAGATTATTCTTTTAATACCTTCAGTGATTTTTTTTCTCATAAAGCATAAGAATTAAAAAATATTTACTTAGTTGAAAGAATTGAAAATATGGACTAAGTCCTCCGATTATTTTAAAACCGTCAAAACTATTAATTTTGTTAATCTGAGATTAAGCGCTTTCAAAAGTCGATCTGAAGGTGTCGATATATGTATGTCTGGTGAGTATACAATTATACATAATAATATCTTCAACACCTCAGTGAGCCGCTCAACGAAACAAAATAAGAGAATTACATTGCATTTGGGTATGAATAAATACAAATAAATCCACCGTATCTTTTTAAACGTTCTGTTGTAGTATCTATACAGCTAAAAAAATAATCACTTATATACATTTAAAATTGATAACTTTTTAACCCAATGTTTGTTTTACTAGATGTAGTTTGTATTTTGTTTTATTTAACTTTTCCGGTTCTAAGCTCAATAAATGCGACCCCAATACCCACATTTTCTTAAATATCTATTTTAATATGCGTGATACAATGTTTATAATTAAGGTATTCTTATATCATAGTTTTTTGGACCTTTTGTAGTTTATATAAATACGCGATAACGCGAGTATGCGATAACGAGATAAGCGCCCGCTTATCAGCGATCGTTCGTAAGATAACTGGGCTGAACGCATCAGTTGCAAATTCATATTTGTACTGGAATGACGTCTTTTTTACGCGCAACTTAAAATATGATTATTTATTAAAAAACTACGGATTGTTATAAAAAATGTATGAGGAATGATGCAGAGAGATATTTTAAAGCCCTTAGATTATTTTTTGTTTCGAAATTCATAAGAATAGGGCCAATAATGAGGAAACCACTGGGGTCCCTAAGCGACCCCCATCGGCAGAGAAGTATTTTTCTAGTCTCTGAGCCGCGAGAGTTTGTCATTTTATTGTCAAATTTTATTGTCAATTGTCATTTTATTAAATTTCCATAAATGTAACGCCAAATTCATCTTAAATAACGAATGTTAATACCTTAATTTGTAAATTTGCTACAAAGTGTAAGTTTGAGAGGGTCCATTACTTATATGTTATGTACTTATTTAAGTTATTTTATTTTAAAATATCATTTTTATAGAATTTTCGATAGTGTTCACTCGGTGAAAAAGCATTAAAAATATAAAAAAAACTTTTATTTTATTACAAATTTGTTTAATATGATCAGGACTGGTTTCGCTCATCGCGAGAATTTTTAACTGACTTGGAATTGTTGGATTGCTATAAGCATGTGTATTTGAATGCCATCATTGAGTATTTTTTCGAAAAAAGTAGAGTTGGCAAATTTTAAAATAAGGGTATTGACTATTTTATCCGATATCAATTATTACATCGTATTGTTTATATCCGACGAGTATTTTCGTGTATGGCTTTTGAAACATACCACTTGAATCCGATTGAGAGCGATTATTGCAATCAACGGATAAAATCATCGCAATAAACAATTTAGATTGGCACGGTGGATTTTCGTGACCAAATAATGTTTATTCGAAAGCCTTACTTAATAAATGGCGCATTTAGTGGCCAATCTTAATATTATAATACAGTCATTTGACCACCAAAAGAGCGCTAGTAAAAAAATACCACGATAATAAAAACATGAACAAGTCAAAATTATTATTTAATTATCAAGATTTAAAAGGATGCCATTAAACAAAAATCTACATTTGACACAATTAGTTTACAATTACATATGAAAAGAAGTTAAATGACTATTATAAATTGAAATTGCAATTGTGACAAATTTTCATGCGATGTTTTTGCAGAAAATGTTTTGTTATTTCGTGTGGTTGCGCATGAAAATTTCGTATAGACGGATTTCTTCATATGGATGCTGATTTTATCTCCCATATAAAAAGTGCTTATTTTTATATTAAGTAACTGTCATTTAGTTCAATGGTATTTCATAGGTTGGCCGAAATTTCAGATTGTATAATTCGATATCTGTAAAGACTACATGAACATTGTATATAAAGAATATGCTGATGTTTACATAACTGTTTAAATATATTATTAAATACTTACATTATCAAATGATTATTTTGAATTATTATATATAAACAATTTCAAGAACAGAATAATATTATAGTATATGCATGTGGACTTGTGCAATATTTGTTGCGCTGGTTGAATAATGGGATTTTTACAGTTATTTACTAACGTATGAGCCGACCCGACCTAAAAAATAAGCTGTGTTCCGAAACATTTCCAGATTTGCGAAGTGTTCTATTGCACAATAAGTTTGGGAAACCCTGTATTGAGGCAGGCCTTCCCAAACTATCTTGAAAGAAAATTTGGAAGGGTTTTATATGCTGTAACACATTAAAAAATATTCAACTTCATATTGAAAGTCGAGTGATTTTTATGATGATTTTTAATAAATTTTATTTTTTAAACTGATTTTTAAGACGTCAAGTATCTACCTATTTAAAATAATATTTTAATGTGATATTTGATGTTTTAAAAATAATTACTAAATAAATTAAGAATTAGTGTTTGAAGAGTATGTTCATGTGTTATAATATATCCAAACAAAAAAAATGTGTTCTTTTAAAATTTGTGAATTCGCGAAGAGTTAGATTGCAGAAAAAGTTTTGGAAGCCCTGTGTTGGAGAATAGATGGTATGTTTATTTTTAAGACATTTAAAAAAAAGTATAATTCTAATTCCTATGCAATAATTTTAAAGTTTTTATCGACACCTTTTTTGTAATACGGTGCGTATTCAGTAGAAATATAACTTTATATTTGTTTGGTAGCGTTTGCGCGATGCAAAGAGATAGCGACGGAGCGCATCTCGTGGGCGGTATGATACCGCGAAGAGTCTTGCCACGCCCGCTTATAAACACTTAAATTAAAACAAAATGGTGACGAACAGTTTCCACCAATGTATCGAAATATCGTGATGCATAAAACATATTACGACTTTTTTATCCTGTATACCGAATGTATTATATTTAATTAGTATTTTATTGCGAATCACGTGTTTTCGATACATTGGTGAAAATTGTACACATTTATTGAATACCATAAAAACAAATGAAACATGATTTCTTGGAGATTTTCTTCAAAAAAGCTCACACCTTTATCTTACATTTTACTTTGGCGAATCGTTATTTATGACTATGATTGCTGCATATCTGGCAATAATTGCAGTTCACCATCGTTCACTAATTGTACTAATTCCGCCTTTTTTATAATGATCAGAATCGGTTTCACTGTCAATCAGTAAATGAATGATTCGTTTATTTTTAAATTTAATTATTTTACATCAAACATATAATATGTAGTTATAATTATATAGTTAGTACCTTAAAAGTTTACAAAACTTACCACGAATTTAGAAATACGAAAATAGGGAGAAAATCGGGCTTGTACTTATTTATCTAGTCAGAATTAGGTAAACTTTTGAACATCATATAATATAGATTACAAAAAAAGATATAAGATTTGTTGTAGTATCTCATTCCCTATTTCAACGCTACTGATCTGAGTAGACATAAGATAACGTATGTTGGTTTTATCACATTTAACTATAGTTTCATAGGCATATTCAGAGAAATTTATTTTTTCGAAATGTGCTGCGTTTCAGCCATCGGTGATATGGCGTGATAGGGAGAAATTATCTAACTCTACCAATGTATTAATTTCCATATTACACGTCTTTTGGAAGCATGCTTTATATATAAAACATTATTTTTTTAGGCTAAACGCTATTGCGTAAGTATTTAAGAAGTTAGAATTACCCCGAAGCACTCGATGGGTATTAAATGTTTTATGATGAAAATAATAATGTTTTTTTACTCAATGACCTTAATGAACACGATTTGATTTTTTATCAATAAAGTCAGGATCGAAGTAATAAATTATTATGATTATAAAAAAATGGTCAACACTATTTCATTTTTTAAATGAATTAATGTAAGAAGAGATTTTTTTTAAAAGTTTGTTTCCCAAAGAGAACGTTGTCTTCCTTCCTGCTTTATGGGAAAAGGATGAACTTGTATGTGTTTTAAATCTTTTTGTGAAATGTAATTTTCAACCTACTATGTTGTTTTTTTTTGTGATACAATTTAATAATATTCATGACTCAATGTTTTTTCATAATTAAATTATTTTAAGCAATTAAATGGTTATCATAAACATATTGCATGTACAATTTAAATAAACTGAGAATTAAACGTAAAAGGGTATATATGTATGCGATTATTAGTAAAATCAATATGACAAAGGTAACATAACTTGCTAACACGTGTTAAGGTTGCGATGATATTGATGATTTCGGTGCTCAGGTCCTTTTTATTTTAATTGAATGTAGCAAAATATATTTTTTTTGTTCACCCAAAACATGCCACACCGATAACATATTTTGCGTCAATTTTCAGAATAGCTCATTTTGTTTTAGTGTCATCAGATGTGAGCGTAAAATTAGTCGTCCTTTGTGAAGCGCCGAATGGATCTGTTAAACGCTTAACACTTTAAGAACGAAAATAACAATACATATTTTTATTTTATTTACTATTAACCGTATTTGGGCACATGAACCATATAATTTTAAAAAAACTAAACGTTCAGGTTATTTATAAAATTAACACATTTTGTATGTTGGTATTTGTATCGCAAAAATAATGAAAAAAAAATTCAATCAAGGTATGACTATTTATAATATATAACAAATTTATCAGTTTATGAGTGATATATATTTAAAATATTGTGTCCTTTATAATATTAAATGAATTATTCGATTTTATTTCCATCAGTTGAAAATGCTTCCGATTAGTGAAACCCGTTGCACTGACAGAAGTCATTAAATCAAAAAACCTTGTTTTGAGATTTAAGTCGTCATTTTCAATAATCATGCATTTTTAACATCTTTATTTATGCACTATAAATATGCCTTATTGTATAAACCACCTCATGAAGTTCGATAATGATTAACGAATTCGATCCACATTTTTTCAAAAGTATTAAGTAATTTATTGTATTTTGACCAAAAATAATTTTGAACGGAATTGACTTGATGTAGATTATGTTTTTTTAAGCTTCCTATCTGTATTCATTACTCCAAACAGCCGGTTTTTGATTTAAAGTCTTTTGCCATTATAACGACGATGTATACAAATTTGAAACATTTAAAATCTTTGTTGGAATAATATTTTTCGTAGTATATTAAGTGTGGTTGTGAAGACGTTAAAGTGTCAATGCGGTTGGAATACGGTGAATACAAATCAACCGTTTAGTAAAAAAAAAAAACCGTAACGTGAGAGACATTTATCTGCGCGCTAGTAGGATATATTCATGTATAATACGAGCAGGATGTTAATTTTACACTAAATTAACATATTATCGTTTCCAATACTTACCGAATACCACGAACATCTGTTAGGTATGTTCACGATTCGGTGTCAAACACTAGTCTGCAGATAACTCAACATATATAAACATATATATATATTCAAAATTTTATCATATACCAGATACATATTATAATATTTTTAAACAAATCTCAAATTAAGAATAGCGAACCGTATAGAAGGAGAATTTATTATTCCAACCGTCGAATAGATTTTATGTCATAAAAATTTAATGTCGTCATTAAGTTAAGATCACAAAATACATTTAAATACATATGTTATTATACTAAAAGATAATAAAACGAATTTTTGTGCCTATTCGACAATTCTTTATTAGGATCAAGACCGGTTTTACTCATCACGAGCATTTTTAACTGATATAAAATAAATATTGATACAGAGCTATTTATACAAAACATGAAAGATATATAATAAGAGTGTTACAAAAAAATGGTCAAACAATGTGAAAAGAATTTATAGATTACCAAATACTGACAGTGATCTGGTCAGTACTTAAGTAAACTCATGGATAGCAAGCATTTAATATAGGATTTTCAGTGTTTATATGAAATAGTCATTATGTATTTATAATGAATATCCACAGCGGCGTAGCCACTTCATAAAAGAGTCCCTCAATACACGAGGGCCCGGTAAAAAAGCCTCCCAAATTTCTACATACATTCACAATATAAGAAATTGCATGGGGGGTTGAAGGGAGGGTGTGGCGTGACATTCGCATGAGTGCCCCATTTTTCTAGTTACGACACTGATTATAGCCAGTATTTATATTATTGATCAGCTTCATCATTTTCATAATCACGGCTTTTGTAGAAATGTTGTAAAAAGAAAATACTAACCTATCTATCGTAATACTAACCCAGGGGATAACTTTTTGGAACCTAGAGCGCAATCTAAAATATTGGTAGGGCGGCGGGCACCACCAATTTTTTCAAGCATATTTATAATTTAACAAAGACAATAAATAATATATATTTATAACATATATTATATATGAATATAAAATATTGTTTTTATTTTAGCGAACAAAAAATAAATATTATAAAAAACTACAATATTAATTTCAGTCAGTGTGATCTTTGTCACATTTCATTGGCAACCGCCTCACAATTAGTAATATACATATGATGATGTTTCTGTCAGCAAACAATCATAAAGATGCTCATAGGTGAGTCGAGATCTATTCTTTGATTTTATGATGATCATGTTTGAAAATAATGGTTCCCAAAGATACGTCGAACAGTTGTTGCGGGCCAATGTTGGCGGGGGCAAAGGGCTAAGTATCCCTGTACAAACCGAACATATTATTTTTAAACTGACCATTGACTTAATAAAATATTGAAAATAAATTATTAATTTTTTACATATTAAATATAAGTCATGATTGTATGACTATTCCTGAATTTAATTGGCAGACAAAGCGACGATGGCTGGTAAAAATAATAATGAACATATTTAAATTTGTAATCCATATTATAATAACCGAAATAATTTAGATGTATTTTTTTTAAATAACTTTTTTAGTTTATAATCTTCTATACAAGTATAATTCGAAAAGTTTTATTTAAGAATATAAGTGTTTTATTTCTTCTGCTATTACATACTTGCTAATATGCCTTACAGCAAAAAAGACCACACAGACAAAAAACGGAACCGCGTAGGGTATGACAAATTCGGATTTTATTCGTGAAATGAAAATTTTACACGGTTCTCATAATTTTTAAGCGGATCGTACATCAAAGACAATTTGCCAGGAAGCTCATTATCCTTAACATATGTTTGAAACATACTTGTAAAAATTAAAATCATAATCTGTATGAAATGCTAAACATTATTATCTCTTGCAAAATATACATTTTAATATGCAAATCATCTGGTAAAATTAATGAGAAATATTTATATTTGTATAATGAATATCGGCGAAAAAATAATACACATGTGATATTAATCAATGTTTTTATATTAATCAATTATTCTTCGTGGTAAATTATAAACGATAGCTTTTTTACATCGCGAACCAAACCAGATGTGAATCACAATTACAAAAAATAGCGTAAAAAGGAACGGAAATATCGCAAAAACTGACTGACAAAGACTGGGTGTATGTATACACAATCTTGATTAGTCCGAAGACTAATAAACTGGTGTTTGGTTTATATATTTTTTAAATAATGTCGAATTAATTATTAAAAAAATATTTGTTTTTTTAATTCATTGCCATTCCACTAAAAATTGAACCACATCAAAAGTGATCTAAACACATTTTAGAACATCTGGAAGCAATATATTTTCAAAAATCGGCATTTTAAACATTGTTAGACAATAGACAAAAAACGGCTAGGGGCTCTTATTATGTACCCAAAATTAATTTGCTTTACGAAAAAAATGAAGAGGCAACAAAGACTTATCTTTCATAATTCAATTTAAGCATCTACAGAGATTGCAATTAGGTACAACTGATAAACGAATAAATTTCTTAACTTATCAGGCTGGCCGAACTAAAATTTAAGAAGGGGCTCCCAAGAGCCTCTTGGAGCCCCCTCCAGTTGACCTCGTGTAATATAATTTCGAGTGGTTTTCGTGAAATAAATTTGACAAAACCTTTTAGCATTTTTTTGACATAAGGCTGTGGTAATTTTTGATGCTATAAAAACAATGAAAAAAGTATACACACATATATATATATAAGTTTATTTTTTGTAAAGAGAGCATCGGTATTCTGACGTAGGGTCAATGATGGCGGATATAATTAATATCTATCATATCACCAACGACTACATAAAAATTAACACAAGCAAGTAATTTGACTTTGTAAGTAAAACAAATACGTAAATATTCAGTTCAACGATTAGCTTGCAATTTTACAATAACATGTGATGGAATTTACTGTCGATATTAATGTTAAATTATTGAACAATCTGGCACATTATTAATTTGTTGACCGTAGTAATCAACTCGTCAAAGTTTTGCTATTACACTGAGAAGTTTGGTGATCGTTCCATCGCTTTTCAAAAGAAGTGGATTCTCAAAAATTATAAAAGCTATTGGATGTTATTAAAAGAATCATTATTAATGATAAATTCGGCGGTAAATTCAATTTTATTTTATACTTTCAATTAATATTTTTTTTATTCCTTCAGTTGTGTTGCGAGTTTGTGTCACGTGTTTAACTTCTGAAGCATCTTTATACCAATCCTTATTATTTACTAATTAATATTTTGTTTACAAAAACAGGTAGTGTATCACAAATTCATAGATATAATTGTTCGCTGATTGACTGTCATTAGCAAAAACATATTGATACGGTATGGTTTATAGTCCCACGCTCCACTACCACTCTTGTGATGAAACCTGGCAGACATTTAAAATTTGTTGCTAAATTAATTGTGTTTAAATTTTGTTATCATGTAACCCGTAATATCAATTGTTTTAGTGTCTATGGCCCTATATGGCAACATTATTTTTCGATACCCGATGCGATTTTTGTTTCTTTCTTTCTTGCTTTTTGGGACACGAACCGAACACAACGTGTGTGGGGGACACTCCTCGGTCCTGGAACTTGTTTCCAGAGACCTTTAATTTAAATTCACTTATAGTTTTTTTTTCTTTTGTGGTTTTTCGTCCGAAATGAATGAACTGATATTTTTCCATTTCGACGAAAATTAAAATTCATTTTGTTCCCGCGCGGAGTTTAGCATCAATTTTTTTTTAACTTTTATAAAATCATGTGAGCAAGCTAGGTCTTATAATAGTTATTGTGTGTTGTATTAATTCAAAATGTTGTCTGTTAAATATTGTACATATGTGATTAAACTTTGGTGATTGTAAATTCCTAAATAAACGTTTTCGTAACATCTGAACGATGGTTTTTATTTAATTCTACCTACCTGTTTTACGTCGAGTTCATTCAAACTGTTATTGGTTTTAATGACTTTTATTAGTGGGGATTTATTCTTGGGGTATAACATCGTGAACAAAAGTAGAAGTTTCTCACAATAAATGAAACTCGCTCAAAAATAAATTACGAGTAATGTCAATATGACTACCTACTCGAATTAATATCCCGAGGGCAGTTAGTAACATATTAATTATTAGACATATACATAGTAAGTCGGACGATGTTTCATACAGATGCGAACACGTATCACAATTAATTATAGATACAATCAGAGGACTATGTAAAACAAAAATTCCATTTACATTAATTTAAAGTAAAAATGAAATTTTCGGCATCTCACTAATTGATACAAATGTTAATAAATATCAGGTATATCGTCAAAACTTCGTATTTGACCAACGAAATATAATTGATTCATAACATGACTTTATGTTTGATTTTTCAAATGCGCCGAATCATTAAAAAAATGATTTTATGTATTCTTTATGATTAATATACCATTTTATTAATACATTATTAAACTATAGATTACAAACATAATTTCCTGTATTTCTATCGTCAAACTATCAACTTCGATTTAACAATTAGAAATCAATTATGCAACGATGGTTTGTCTTATAAATGAAATTTAATTAGTAGTTTGAGAGATCCTGGTACAGTCTCATTGGTATCAAGTAATTCTATTGGAAGGGTAACAAATCATGTCACCCGCTTTCAGCCGGCTCTGCTTTCTGCTTGTCCGCCAACAAAGTGCCCAAGTTTGGGAGGCGATTGCCAGAAGCTTCAAAGTCGCTGGCGGCAGATGGAGAAGGTTGCTACTTGCCGAAGGGCAGATATTTACGACCAAAGGACAACGCCTTGTTCGATTTAATTAAATGTGACAAGTTGAAACATGGGAAAAATTAGTAAATGGATCCAAAGAATTCTGTTAATCTTTTATGTGAACAGTCATTATTTTAATGATATTTTTTTTAAAAAACTATTTTTAAACATATATAAAAGCACAGTGGCCTACATAATCAGACGTTTCATCGACCAATATTTAAAGGGGTTTGTTTTAAATATTTTTTGGTACTATTTCGCTCATTGTATCACATTAAAATATTACCATCGTTTAAAGTAGGGTATCCCAAACTTATTGTGCAATGGAACACTTCGCAAATCTTAAAATGTTATCGGAACAATGCTTATTTTTTAGGTCGGGTTATTCATAGTAGTAAAAGTATTTTTTTAATGTGTTATTGTAACATTTATTCTATAACATGCTACAAAATGTACGAGTAAACAAAGCTTTTAGTGATTCAAAATCTCTGCCTGTACCCAGCGGTGGGCTGCCAATGCGTTAACAAGGGGCTCGCTAAATCTCAAAGCAAATCTCGATGTTTGGGGAAGTAGTGAATTTTTTATTACACTTAAATAAGCAATCGGTTGTTACTTGATACACTTATAATATGTAACAATATGCAATTTACCGTAAACTTACCAATGTAAATGAATAAAAATGTACTACTGTGTACACTGAAGCCGTCATAGATATTATATGTCAAAAATCGCAGTTATTTACTAATTTGATCTTAGAATATATTTTCTCTTAAATTAACAAGGAGCTCGCCGGCCTTATTAAATTTTAACAAGGGGCTCGCTCGAGCCCCCTCCAGCCCACCCCTGCCTGTACCTGATATATTTGACGTTTTAAACAGCAGTGGAGTATTTATTATAAAGTAGAAGATGATTAAATGTGTTGCAGTGTGTGTATGTGTATATTGTATTATTTTTTATGCAAAATCGATGGATGTTGACAAATAATAAAACTCTCTTAAATAAGCCGAATCAGTAAATATTTTCCGATAATAAAGACAGTGAAGTTATTCTGCCCGGAAAAAAGATTTTCAATATGTTATTCTTGTCACAGAGGTCAACGCGGAGGAGGGTTGGCAGGTAGGTTATATTGCCTCAATAAAATATATCAACGGCGACCCCGGAAAAGTTTTCCTCGGGACATCGCCAATATTTTCACCGCCACACGTGTCATATAATATGTAGTTTCCGAGGCGACCATTCGCAGCAGGTGGCGCGTGGTCAGTAGCGGCAAATATCTTTCCATATAAATGAGCTTGTATGCTCAGAAATACTTTCAAATTTTCAACCGGTATGACTTTTGTTATATAAAAATCATTAGATGTGCATTTGGAGTAAAATAATTATGTTGAATCGTTCATAGTATCTTAATAATTTCGTCAATGTAACATATTATATTATATGCCGCCTGTGTGGTCGAGTGGTCAAAGTCGTTGGCTACCGCTACGGAGGTCCCGGGTTCGAATCCCAGTACGGGCAGTTTTATAAATTGATTTTTCAATCGATTTATGAATTTCTGTTCAAAGGCATGGATGTATGTGATGTCTTGAATTCCCCCCTCCCACCCATCCTATTCTATGAACGGAGCGTACCGAGAGCGATTAGCTAACCACTAGTCCTGTCCTAGCCCTGTCCTTCTATTTCTACTCTCTTTGTGAAAAGAGAGGTTGGGCAACTGAGTAACAAGCAGTTCTCGTAGAAACACTTCTGTTGAGATAAACTCCATAAGGAGTCCATATGCTCCACATTGGAAGCGGATATGGTAAAAAAAAAAAAAAACTTTTTTTGGCTGATAATTTAGCGGGAAATTAAAATCACCATTCTTTTTTTGAAAACTTTAAACAGAAATATTTTTGCTCATCAAAATGGAATAATATTTTATATCCATTTATTAAATTCAAGTCAATTCCGTTCAATTTTTTATGGCAAAAAAACTATAAATAACTTTTTTTGAATATTTAGAATATCATAATTTAGTTTCACGAAGTACACTTGTACTAGTACTTGGAACTAAAGTATCCAATCCCGGGATCCCGTCAAATTTTTTGATCCCGAAATTCCGGGACTTACATGGTCGCGATCCCGGGATTTTGGGATTGAGAAATCTTGAGCAAGTCCCGAAAACTGATAGGATTTTGGAAAAAAATCGACTCTCGGAGATAAGATTTGAAAAAAGTACCAAATCGAGGATTTAAAATTCCTCGGTGAGCTAATCCCAATCCCGGGATTGGAAAAAGACTTCGGGATTGGATACCCTACTTGCAACGATAAGTAATAGATATAGTGTAAAAAAGAGATGTTAAAATTTGTGTATGTGTATTTAAACAAAATAGTCAGAAGTGTTCACATTTCATGCTTGTCTGACTAAAGATGATCTGATGGTATACATATATATAAGTTAAAATTAAATTATTAAAAAATCCTCGGAGTCGGAGTCGTCTTTTTTTCATGCGACTCCACAGCCCTGGTTAAAACACTAAAATACACAGGCCCTAAAAAAGATCAACCGAATGAGATAGCTTTCTAAAGTTTTTGTTACTGGCGCCTTAGGCGATATTGAATAATTATTGGCTTAAAACGCAATTTACCGAATTGTGTCGCTTAAGTTCTTTTGTCGATTATGGGTTGATATAAAGAAAAAAGATAGACCAGCTTCGCTTAATATGACATATTAAAAATTAAAGCCATATTCACATTTCTCAGTGGATTAATGTATGTCAATACAAAATATTTTTTTACCAAAATATTAGAAATTGAATTTCTCAAGTGGATGAACGATTTCAAGGCGCGACACTGGTTATGCAATCCACATACGCTACACGTGTCTTGGTGGCAATACGTACTCCAATATCATTTCCACTTATCCGATGTTTTATATCTGAGTATTTACGATGGTTGGTAACTTTGATTTACGTCTTCGAAAACTGATGTCTTATTAGCTTTTTCCTTTGTTGGAAATTCTTTGGTGCTATATGTCGTCACTATGGAGACAAATAAATTATCGTAATGGGTAGTAATGGCGTCGAACTTAATTCAGTCATTGAAATTAGACGCAGAAAAAAATAATTAAAAAAGCATTCGTAGAATAAATATGTTTGATTTAAAAACGATAAAACAACGAATTGCCTGAAGATACTGGTCTTAAATAATAAAACGGAGAGAATAAGCAGGCTTTTTTCTTCTTCTTTGACTATATTCGTTTTGTATGTGGAGCATATGACTGTCACGCGGCACCTCCATGTTTCCTTATCTTCCGCCAATTTCTTTGCTTCTTCCAAGCCATGATATGCAAGCATCTATCAGTTCCACCGAGTACATAATATGGGTAGTAACCGACGGTCGTCCAGGACGCCGGAAGATCTCATCGATCGGAAGAAGAGGCAGGATTAAGGCTCTCCGGAGGCATGTGCCAACGTCTCTTCATGACTACTGACTTGACAGGGCGCTGTCTCGTTCGTTCCTTAATCTTCCGACTTAATCACGAAATTAATCCAACTCATCTCCATTATCCGACGCAAAGATATATTCTCGAAGCTTTTTGACAGGTGCCATGATTTGTTACTGTAAATGAGCACTGATAGAATGCAAGCGTTGGAGAAATAGTATTTGGTTGTAATATTGTACAGCTGTGTGTCCTAGACCATAGTTTCTCAACCTTTTGGAGCCCATTGCCTTTTTTGAGTGTCATATTTTTCCGTGCCCCCCATACCTGTTTTGTAATATTTAAGTATAAGTTTTATAAGGGATTTCGTAATTTCCCAAAACGAAAAGACGCGACACTTTTTTTAGTTCTTTTCAGACATTCCAATTTCTAAGACACAGCAATTTACGGATTTCGTGAAATTTGCCCGTGGCCCCCTTGGAAAATGCTGTAGCCACCTGACAAACACTGTCCTAGACTATCCGCACTCAGTTGAAACAAGCTGACTCATTAGATTTAATACAATATCCCAATTGAAGTTTTCATGTATAATATTTTTAAATTCTAATGTTTATGCTGACTTATTTCATCAATTATGTAAATAATAATGATGGAATCAAACAATAATTGTCACGACCATGATATAACGAGCATAGTATCTGTAATTTTTAGGTATTTTAATACTAAAATCCTTTAAAAAAAATGGCGATAAGAATAGTATGTTAATTAAATGGATAGTCAAATATATGTATGTTGGTCTACGTGTTTAAGTATGCCACGAGTTCATAATAATAAGGAAATGTTTTTATAAAATTGAACAACCTTACGCATGCATAGATAAGCTGCGATGCGATGGCTGAGGGTTTATTTTTTGAAGCAGGTAACGACATGAAAAGGCCAAAAATACCTGAGCATCATAATATAGCGAGGTAAAACGCAGCGGTATCCTCCCAAGCGAGATAATTGCCAGCGAGTTCTGTTCGCTTTGAATCAAGGCAACCAATAAACTCTCGGCTAATAGAAACGTTAGACACTAGACGTCAGCCACCCTCATATATACATGTTGGCCTCGTGCTTTTCCGCGAACGTTTGTGCCTCCTGCCACGTCGGGGAGAGAGCTTTTCCACCGCCCCTTGCCATCAAAAAGCTAACTTTCACGATTCCATTTAAAAAAGGCACATTACGCTCCAAGGAGCTTTGAGATCCCACATCACGTCTGTGCTAAAGTAGACCAAAGGCTGTATTTCACGGGAGGATCGTGAATATTTTTCTGATATTGAAAAATATTCTGTAAGTTGCATAAGATAAGGTCGTATCTAAATAACACAAACAAACTATACTTTATCGATATGCAAAATATCTAATATAGTAGCGAGAGTACTCTACTAGTTTTTTTTTATGAAAATAAAGATGTCATGATTTGAAAGCAACCCTATAGTTAAAATACTATTAAATTATTATGATTTTCTTAAAAGAATTACAGATGTTGACTGACGTAATTCACAGAAGAATAACCTATTTATCAAGAAATGTATACAAATTGAAAGCGTTAAAGAAAATCAATTCATGATTTGATTGTCGCCGATATATTTTATAAATACATTTTTGATAAGCATTGATTTCCACATGACAAACAAGGAAAATCATGCCTCATATCACGAAGTATTGTAAAAATAATTGATATTCATTATTAATCGTTCATTATATGTATGTGTTTGATATATACAATTCTTTGATTGTCCGTAAACATTACAATATAATAGTATTTTTGTTATGTTTGTGTTTAATATCTCGCAAATATTAAAAGTAATCTTTCAATATTGATTTTTATTTTTATGAGCATTAACTTTACTTTACTCTCTTAAATTTATTTGATTTGCTTTTTATCAGTTGAATAAGATAGCTATCGTAGCAAGCCCCGTGTTCATTTGTAAATAAAATGTAGCATTAGATTAAAAGTAGATGTGGGTGGATTATGTCCATTTTTAATGGTGAAAACCAATATACTGACAGATCAATAACAGCCGATTGAAGCTTTCGGATGAATGTATACTTAAATAATTTACATTACATTAAACATGTTGATGATGATGAATACAGTCTTGTGTAATACTTACAGTAGAACATAACTGTGGATAGAATGACAGATATATAAGAGTAGAGTTTACCCTCATCCACTCCTCAGATGAAAGCAACAGATCTAGCTAAGGTTTCCAACGTTGGCACATTTCTTCAGGAAATGCTGCTATATAAGATTTTGTTTTCGAAATGTGGATTATCCATGGCGGTTAGACTTTGTCGCTTATGGCGTTTTGAAGCCTTCGAGGCCGCTATCCTCTTTGCCGCTTCCAAAGAGAAAAAAACATTCGGATATAGGAAGCTTTTTAAGTTCTTTTTTATAAGCTTTTACAATTTTACCGCATCTGCGATAATTTGAGGAAATGATTCAAATACTACATGGGAAATCATTTGGCATCGTTAGAATTGGCAATATTATTGATATCGGTTATTTTATAAATTATTTAATATGAAACATACGGCTTTGAGATATACCAGAGGATTAGAATTGTCTCGTAGAAAGATATATTTAAGGGAGAAGTGTAGTTTCCCTAAAATATGTCATCAGTCGCCACAGTAAATGTCTTAATCACTTTTAAGGTGTTCACTGTCAATACTTGGTGGAATGGCATTATAATAGAAATAATAAAAGATTTTTAGTACAGAAGTTTAGTTTTAGAAAAAGTACTAAAAATCTTTTATCATTTTTATTAAAATGTCTTAATTATTAAGAAATCTTAAAATTGAAATCCAATACGATAACATATAATATATTTTAAAAGTGTTGATATAAATTAAATAAAAAATAAAGTAATGAACAATGCTATTTAACGGATACATTTTCATCTTAATCTATTTTTATTTAAACCATTTTCGCTTCCTTGATCTTTACAGAACTTATTGAACAAGTTCTGGTTGTGAGTCCGTCACTCGACTAGTGAGGAAGAAGTGAGCAAAGAGATATGGTAAGAAAATATACGAGTAGAAAATAACTAGGTGTAAGCTTAAAGCAGACCTTAAGCTTAAACCATAGTAAAATGGGATAGACATATTAAAAAAAACATGTTTCATAGAAAAAAATCGTTGATAAGTTTATCAATGAATGAAGAATGAAAATTCAAGCCCGCGACTTCACAATCAAGTGTTTGTTATCAATTTGTTATTTAAAAATAATTTATAAGTAAAACACATGTTAAATGCTCAGAAATATTTTTAAATCCATTCGAAATTTTATAACCTTTATACGTAATAATATATGAGGTATCGAAAATATTTAGCGAAAACCTTGATGTGAAATTTGAAATCTGATATTAAAATAATCACACGAAAAATATCATGAAAAACAACATTTTCGATAAAATCAACATCACTTGCTTTCGTTTAGCTATATTTGTTGGCTTCCAAAAATACATATGTATATAATATATATTTCATATGTACTTATGCGGAGGTAGATCTACTTGTAGGTCCTCGTAGCAAGGTTTATATCCGAACATTCGTGAGTGGTTAGTAAATACATTGTCAAAGAAAGTACGTAGGACTACGTAGTATTTTTCATGTAGGGTGAATTGTGACGAAAAAAGAAGTGAAAACATTTGAATTTAATAGATATATTCTTAATTTTTATACACTGTCCATTTTTCTAATTCATTGTTGTTCAAACAATATTGCATTTATTATTTAACCACGAACATTGTTTTGTTTTTAATTATTTAAATGTGGAATGGCGTTCCGACACCTTTTTTCTCAATATTTTTAATATTTGAAATCAATATTCGAAAAAAAAACATTTTTATTCTCTTTTGAAAACTTTTGATTATCAGATCTTGTATTTGTGTGTTACGCTTTGCGAGAATCGTCAGAACTATGTTTAAAACTACAAAATTTTAACTGTGATGTCAATGTGAATCTTTATATTACAAATATAAAAAAATGCACTAGTTCAAGTTTTTGAAGAAAGGAAACATAATTTGGACCCCTTTACAAATGTGCTGTAGCTGTTGTTGGCGATCTGCGTGTTAATTGAGTAACACTTCAGGAGACAAAAGAGAGTTTGAGCAACTGAGTAACAAGCAGTTCTCTCAAAAAACACTGTTGAAATACCTCCATAAAGAATCCATATGCTCCACATAATGATCGGACATGGACTAGAAAAAAATAGTGAAAAATAGTTCCAGCACTTTTTTTTTTCAAAAAAAGCACTGCATATATGTATACCACTTCCATTTTATGATTGAGAAGAGTTTCACGTATTTTGTCTCGTTACAATAAACTATTTTTTTTTTTTTATTCTCTATCAAATATAAATATGTTTTTGGGTGAACGAAATTAAGAAATCTAATAAAAAAAAAACAATTAAGTCTATTATATTTAAATGTTTTTAATTTGCGTAATGGAGAAGATGATTAAATTTCAAAATTACTTGAATTTCAAAAATATTTACAAATTGATTTATGTACATACTCTCGTTTTCTAAATCATACTACAACACTCATATCTACTCCTCGAGGCTCTATATGCTCCAATACATACGAATAAAAGAAATGAGAGGATAGCGAAAAAACATTATTTTATTGAATTCTGTGAGGAAAAAATGTTATTGGGATTACGTGGGGAGGCACGTAGCGGAAAATAAAATAGGCTTTCTTAAGACTACAAAGAAAACAAGCCTAGTTTTCCAAGGCATTTGATAAGGCGAATCAATCTAAGAAAACCTCAAATCATATATTATATGTTTACCATTGATTATTCAATATTGAAAATGATTCTGTTTCAAATAAACATGTTAAAAAATTAATCCATCTACAATTTTTCCAATGTTTTTTTGGATAAATTGAATAAAGTTAATGGTATTTTGGATATGGCTTATAAGTATCACACATAAAATAAAATTAATATCATAAAAATATTTTTTAAGACATTTTTCAGAAATAGTTTTTTTTTTTATACCGATAATAAAATATAGCATTGTCACATAGTATACAAAAGTTATATGAAAAATGAAAGTTTATAACCCTGGTTTGACTGGTGATGAAAAATTAAAATAATTAAAAACAATTTATACTTTCACAATCAATCGACTATAAATGTTATAAATTTTAATTTTATCTTTTGTTATTTATTACAATCATGTTTATTATACAAATATTTTTAATAGCACAGTGAAAGCATTGAATAACGCTACAATCAGAATTATTAGTTAGGTACTTAGATTTGTTGATTGAATTTGCATTTAATTGATAGACGTCATTATAAGGTGACAACATAAAAAAATATTTAGTTCTACAAATATTTTTTTATACCATATATAAAATAATATTTGTAGAACTAAATACTTTCATAATTTGTCACCTTAATAGTTATTTTTGGTTACATTTTCCGCTCCAAATGTAAATCATGTAACATCCAAATGGAGTTTATCTCAATATATTTTTCTACAAGAACTGCTTGTTAATCAACTGCTCGGCCTATCTTTTTTGATGACTATAGAGATAAAAGATCACCGTACTAGTGGTAAGCTAATCGCTCTCGCTACGTCTTATTTTAATGATCGAATGGGTGGGAAGGTATTTAAGGCATCACAGAAATCCGACATTCAATTGAAAAATCCATTTATAAAACTTTCCGTACTGGGATTCAAGCTTATAAGCACGTTGAAGGCTCGACCACAGACTTGATTATTGCTAAATAATTTATAATGAAGTTCTATCGAGTACATTTAAATTATATAAATATGTAAGTACCAAAACCTCCATCAAGCAGCTTCAGTATTATTCAATATGTGAATTTGTTTAAACAACTTAAATTCAACACAAATAATAAATAAAAATTCAGTCTTAATATAAATAGATATAATAATTAAAGGATTTTTAAAAAATAAAATGTAAAAATATCTTGAGTTTTGTGTCACCAAAAAATTAATAAGTTTTAAATCAAAATAAATTATATACATATATAAAATCAGCTTATCTATGTCTCGTTGAATACCTGCCAATGTCTATCCATTCAAGCTTCCCTTGCAACAAAAAATGGTAAGAAAATGCCTCCACAATTAGGGTGGCATGGGGTGTATCTACGAGGACGAGGAGGGGGCGGAAGACGAATCGATGATGCCGGGAGATGAGAGCGAGACAGACGCAGCCTCTGACGTCTGGTCGGCATGGCAACCGCTGGAGACTGTTCCTCCCGCACACACCCAAGGAATCTGCCACACACTCACGTGGAGTGAGTATAAAGCGAGTGTAAGCTAGCAACCCCGGGAATCTGCTACCTTTTAATACATAAACGCCGACAGTAAATAGAGATACCCACATACAACTTTACTACTTGATTCTCTTGAGCCCGTATCCAGTAAAGTTTTCCTTTAATTTTGAAGGCAAATAATGAATGGAATATTTAAATTGGTTTTCCTGTGTGGAGAAGAGCTTGATAAAAGTTGACGCCGCTCTGGTTTGTATGAGCCAGACTTTCTCATACATTTACGTTCTGTGCACCATAAACTTCAGTATGTGATTTTACAAAACAAGATTAATAAACGTGAAGGCGATCACTATTTATCAGATGTATGTATAGTATCGCGGGAGGCAGATAAATAGTAAAAAGTATGCAGTGAAGATTCATATATTAATTATTTTGAATTATCAGAAGGTTTTGTGGATTTAACGTTAATCACTGTTATCACTTTTTATACTCAATGTTTTTTTTAACAGCTACTAATAAACATTTTTGAAATGAATCCAGATAATAAGTATCGTAATTTGTTGACCGAACGAAAATTTTCGAATGCTAAAGGAAGTGATATGACAGTTATAGACTGCACCTCTTGTCACTTATATGTATATGTTATTAAAAAAACCTCATTTTTACTAATTCAAATTTTATGTCAAAAGATCAGTACCAGTTTCGCTCATGGCAAGCATTATCAAGTGATAAGAGAATACAATAGTAAACCAACTATTTTTATTTTGTTTTGTATAAATAGCACTGTAATATTGTATACTCGTTATCAGTTGTTAATGGTCGTCATGAAAAACACCGGTCCTGATTTTATTAAATAAAAGTGGAGTTAGTGAAAATGATCATTTTTTTAAATATAATGCTTTCCACCAAGTATTGGCAGAGAACATCCTTCAAGTAATACGTTATTATTTAATATATTGCATACTTTGGTTAAATATATTGCTGTTAATAATAGTCGTCATGAGTGAAACCGGTCCTGATCATTAAAAATAAATGTGAAATTATTACAAATAAGTTTTTTGTTTTTTGAATATAATGCCTTTCCACCAAGTATTGACAGTAAACACCTTAAAAGTGATAAATATATTGCTCTAAAAACTGACTCTTACATGTATTTGGGCAAGTACGAAAAAATATATTAAGTATATACGTACATAAGATCGTTTCATATTATGATCAGCACAGCGTTAAGAGTTATCTTAAAAATGACTCGCATTCGGCAAATATTTGATGACTCCGAATCTAACATGAATCTACGACTCAGGCTCAACACTGAATTGATTGCTCCAACAAAATCTTCAATAAAAACGGGATACGAATATTTCTCCACTGTAGGCTATTTTTAGGGAAGCAATTAGGTAATTATATTTTGTAAGTGTTTCCTAAATTAGCATTAAAGAATAGTTTTCATTTTATTACAATGTACAATTCAGGGTGATGATATCAAATTGTTTAAAGTATGTTGGCTTGGTGTTAAAAGTTTATTCACATGGATCTCCCCCTGTGAACTTCGATATCTAGTGCAATGGAAGTTGTGCATCTCAATATTATAAATGTATGACATTAATCATTACTGTCAGTTACACACTTCGCGCTATAAAATAATGTGTGTATTAATTTTAACACTACACTCCAACTCGCTGAACTTGATTGATTGCAATACATATTTTATTTGTTTGCTAGTTTTTATCACTAAATGTTAATAAATAGCTAAGAAATTGCAATACAATAATTTAAAAAATATATATTTAAAGATGCGTATTCAAACCACAATAGTCCATAGTTTTGACATTGCATGCTTGGCTGACTAAAGATGATCTGATGGAATAGATATATGTATATATAAATTAAAATGTAATTACTGAAAAATTTCCTCGGAATCTGAGTCGGAGTCGTCTTTTTTTTACACAACTCCAGTGCCCTGCAGAAAACGTATGATATATTGAAAATATAAATTTCTTAATTTTATCAATTAATAGGACATACGTCTTAACACTCTTAACTATGTGTAAGAAGCAAAATTAATCAAAAGTAAAGATTTATTGCGTAAAAATTAGAACTGGTTTCGCTCATCACGAGAATAAGCAAACGATCGTTTATTCAATGTGAAATAAGTACAAAAAGTATTTTTTTCTTCAATGGAATCTAGCATCTATTTTAAAAAATAAAATACTCATTTGTACTTATTATAATTTTATTTAATAAGATCAGGACTGGTTTCGCTCATGACAAGCATTATCAACTGATGTTAACACAATGGCTTTATAAATGCCATTCCAACAAGCATTGACAGAGACCACCCTAAAACTGATAAAGGAATTTAGCATGTTCAAAAAAATACCACTATTCTTGATTTGTCTTATTTTAATAATTATGTACACAACCTTACAACTTCAACTAATAATATCTTTTTTTATGGATTTGGGCATAACTTTGTAGAAATTCATTTAATTCACGTATCATACATAATTTGTAACAAAATCAGAAAAATTACAAAGCTATCAAGATTAGTTCTGTATAAATATATAATAAATACGCGATGTTAAATCTATCTAAAATAATGAATATAAAACGTCTTCGTTTATAAAAAATGCGTTAAATCACTTAGTTTTCTTTTTTCTACAGAATTTCAGTTTTGCACAAAATGATTTATAATATCCATAGAATTCTGGTTGAAGCAAAATCTGTAATGCTGCAGTTATTATTTCTCAAATGGTGACTTAATTAACAATTTATCTTCAGGTATACAGGTTATCTATCACTCACGTTGTGGGAATTAAAGGATTTGTGGTACGTATTGAATGCAATTTATTTCAAAGGCGGGTCACAGTGTCAAGTATTGATCTCAAAACTATCTAATAACAGCTGACTACAGCAGAATTGATATCTATATTTTATGTTAGCGTAGTGTACCTACCTACAGTGTTCACTAAAAATATATTGTGAAATTTATCATATAAATAGTAAATACGTCTTAAGTTTTTTTAATCTTTTTTAGACACATTATTATAAAATTATTACTTTCATGCGCCAGGTGAGTAATTTGGAAAATTTATAAAAAAAAAACAAATGCATTTTACGCTGAACTAATCTCACTCCTATGTAATATTTTGATATTGCGTACCCTATTCATTCGAGCTCAGAACTTCCATGCAATACATCAGTGCCGGTGCGAGGTTATTGGCGTCCTAGGCAATACAATAACTCTGGATCATGTAAATAACTCTCTTTTTCGAATTATATAGAATAAGATACATAACTACAACGAACAAATCCAAACATCAAAATAAAATAAACCTTATTATTTGAGTACATAAAAATAATTCAAACATTCCATTTATGCGCCTCCTAATGGCTTGCGTCCTAGGCGGTTG
Organism: Himalopsyche anomala; assembly: GCA_031772345.1. Lineage (NCBI taxonomy): Eukaryota > Metazoa > Arthropoda > Insecta > Trichoptera > Rhyacophilidae > Himalopsyche > Himalopsyche anomala. The sequence continues at coordinate 13,907,398 of CM062822.1, read as the reverse complement.
CCTATTTCGGCCTATGGTGGCGCCGGCCCTGCAATACATACACAATACTTGTTTATATTAAATATTATGCACTATATATTCTGGTAGCGTTGGAAGACCGCACGCTAGATGGATCAGGTTGTCACAGGACCTGCGAATATTGGAGGTCAGCGAGAGGCGTATGAGGGCAGAGGATCGAGTGAAGTGGAGGAAATTGATTTAGGCAAGTAAGGTTCACCCCGGAATGTAGCGTCAAGAAGAAGGTACATAATTGTATTGTGGTATGCGAATGTATTATAGTTATTATCTTCATTTCATTTAAGGATTATATCTCTATCTCGCGCTAAATAATCACTATGATTTTTGCTATTATTGAATGAAAAATTATAAATTAAAATAAATGTTATTGGTCGAATTGATATGTATGTCAATTTTCAATTCAAGCCTTCTGAATTGTTACACTCGATGCCGCTATGTTTCGATTTTTTTTACAAAATGTTATTTTTGTGGCCTCTAATTTAGTGAATAAAAGTTTTTTTTAATTGTGTCAGTAAATAATGCAATAAAACTAGAAGTTTATTGGGCGGCTCATATAAACCAATAAAAGTAAAAGAAAAACTATTTGCTTCAAATCAGTTTACGAGATTGATGGAAATCGCAAGATTGTACGGGAATTTATTATAGGAAGGCAAGTAATCTATTTTTGGTGATTGAATATTTTTTCACGTTAAATACGATTCATAAACGGCTGTGTAAATACTAAATACGATATTGCTCGATTATAGATCTCACTTCTAGATGACCTTTTACTGGTAATGTCGCCTACAATCTTTATAATACAGAATAATATAATCGCAACTAGAAAAAAGATTTATTAAATTAATCTTTATATTTTTTACTTATCACCCAACTACTATTTAGACACTGCTAGAGATAAGAGATAAGAGACTGGAAAATTTGAGTTGCAATTTATTTTCGATGATATATTTTTGTTTAAAAACAATTGAGCGATTTTTTACAATACAAATATTTTTGATTTGAAATTTGGAATATCCAATAATCATTTATGGTTAAAAATATTTTTAAAAAAATTCTCTACATCGCGCTATACACCAAAACCGCGGATTACGCGGATTCACGTTAACGCAATTAAAAAATATATATAAATTCATAAGAAAATAATAATAACAAAAATGATTAGTGAATGTTCTTCAAATAATGAGCCATTACGTGTTCCTATATAACCAATTCCAACAAGAGTTAACATTAAAACAATCAGAAAACAAAAGTTTACTCAGAAGACAGTAGAAAAAGTGACGTATATTTATTTATATTTAAAACCTATTCTTCTAAATTTTCTACGAATAAATTTTGATTTATAATCATTTTGTGTTATTCTAACATATATCCTATTTTTTATGTATTATATAATAAGACTCATTTTATGAAATTTTGGATACTCTTGAACCTATGATTCTATTTGGTATTAATCTCATACATACTTCAGTTTACGCTGATTCCTATCGAGCCTATCCACCGGGCAAGATGGGGTTTGGGTGTATACAAAATTACATGGTATTCAAGAGAGTTAGTGCCCATAATATGTATGTTATTATTCTTTTCACGTATAGCAATAATTTTACCGCTAAGGACAAGATAAATGCACTTAATATGATGTTAAGCTTTCACTTTATTAAATTGGATTAAAATTTACTTTGGTAATGTAAATCACATAGTGTTTGTCAACTTTACATTTTTATAATTTAAATGAAAATAGAATTATCTCAATAATAGTCGCTTCATTTCAGATCGCTGAACATTAAAGTTGATAATTTATTTGTAATTACGACGCAAATCTGAAGACAAATATCTTTCAATTTACTTTAAATGTAAATATTTGAGTTACTAAACTTTTGCTGTGAGATTATAAAGAAATGTGATTATGCCACATGAATGTAGATCAGGTGTATTGGTGAATATGAAATCACGCATTCGTTTTTTATGCTTGGTTCGTGTAACCCTGTCAATTGGAAAGAAATAAAAATGGTTTAATATAAACCACAAGACACATCGTCAGTAGATAATTTTATCAACCCATTGAATATATTCACTGTTTTTTTTTAATTTAGAAAAAAATAAGGATATTGAAAGTTATGTAATGTAAAACTATTCAAATAATAAAACATATACAATTTAATGAACATGTCCTAATTTTTATGTAAGTAAAAATATGAGGTGCTAAAATTCTACATTAAGTGACAATTTTTTAATTTGGTGACGGCAAGAAAATTCTGGATCGATTGCATTATCGAAAAGACTTCCATGACTATTCATAACACTCGGCATATTATGCAATACAAGAATAGTCCAGTAGACATTCAGACTTGATGACATTTAAAACCATGAACAGTTTTTCTTTATGCTCATCTGATCTTATTAACTGAGATTTGTTTAAATAATTGATAACGCAAATCTTTATAATTAAATACAATTATAAGGCAGTTGAGACCCATAGTATAACATTGGTTTGCAAAGTGCAATATGCCCTTGTAAGTTGTAGTTGAAATCAATAATTGGAAAAAGGTTGCATGGTTGTCGTGATCGAAGATTGGAGATCTCTTCAAATTTCGACAATGACATTTATTATTTTTTGCAAAAAATAATATAGCACTTTTTTCTGATGGTCTATGAAAATTTTATTCACTGTATCCATTATACAATCAAATCATTCCACTATTATAAAAACTTTTGAGACATTATTCATGGAAAGCAGAATCGTCTTTGTTTATTTTGTGTAAACAAAATAATTATTTTGTATTTACTGCCAAGATAGTTTTAACACATTATAAGTGAAAGGAAAATGAGGTTGTTATTTAATTGCTGTCACGTAGGTTATAATACCAGATGTAGGTTTTTGTATTCCGATTATTTTCATTCTTTTGTCTGGGGGCGTAGCTCAGATGGTAGAGCGCTCGCTTAGCATGTGAGAGGTACCGGGATCGATACCCGGCGCCTCCAAAAGACTTTTTGAAAGAGCGAACTTTCATAAAAGAGTACACGATGATATGGCATCCAGCATGGAAATGACATCTGGATCTAGGTAAGTACCAATCAGGGCTTGTCGGTTTTCTAAAACCTGTCTTTGAAAATCGGGTTTTAAGTCAAGTTTCGAAAGCCAGTTTTTTTACAATTTGGTCACCCGGTTTCAAATATTAGAAATAATATTGATTTTTTTCTTTTGTTTAATTAAAAACTTTAATATTTTTACTTGAAACCGCCATGTTATCAAATAGAATGAGATAAAATACATATGTTTTTTAATAGTGAAAATATGAATGAATGCGTTAAAAAAATGAAATTTAAAAACATTTTTCTTGCGCATGTTGTTTGTAGAAAACTGGAGTACTTTTTTTAAATAAAAGTAATTAGGTAAATATTAAATGAATGATGTTAAAAAATGATACTATTTTGTTAAACTTCGAAAACCAGTAAAGGCCGGGTTTTAAGAAACATTGTAATTCGATAATCGGTATTTTCATACGTCGGTTTTTGTATAAGCCGTATTACCAATAGAATATTTTTGGTTGGAGCTATTTAATATATGGAAAATTTCTAACGAACGAATAGTTGTGATACGAATAATCTTGTTTTTAACTTAACCTAAAGTAAACTAATACTTCTAAAAAATTTGCAAAACTTTTCTAATGGATCGTTAACATTTTATAAAATGTAAAAGTTTACTGGAAGGATAACTAAATCATTTTCATCACTATCTGGGCTTTATTTAGAAGAAAAAAAGCAATGAAAAAAAATAAAAAGCCTAAGAACATTAGGAAGGCTCTTATGTTTGCGACACCTTTGTGAATGAAGTATTTATGTACCCGATTGTACTCCAGATCTCATCTAAAAATCGGAGTATTTAAAACTTGACAGTTAATTAACTCAAGAGTTTGTTTCATCTTACACAGTGACGATAGAAACCATTATTCTTGAAAGTATACCTCCAAAAATTATTTAAAATAAATACAGACATGGAACCATAATATTGTATTAGAAAGTTCAATAAAATACCTTTAATATTGTCTACGCTACATTATAATTGTATATTAAGTGTATAAATAACGAGGGTTCGAGCCCTCTTAACTCCTCTGTATACGGTATCGAAAATGTATATATTTTTTTTAAAAAATGGGCGACGTCTATCAAGTTTTGGGCAAATCTTAAATGTTTTTTGACTTTTGTGAACATGTACGTACGATTAATTTGGGATATGAGATAAATAAACGCTTACCTTTCATGAATTTATCGATTCATTAAATAGCTATGCAGACAAGTTGGTTGGTTTGTTAGTAGAGGGCAGTGAATATTTGTTTGTATATAAAATAAATAATACTGAGGAATGCAGAGGTTAGCGTAAGCAAAAAAAAAACGCTATAGACACTATATTTGCCAATCAGCAAAATAAGAAAGTAGAACAGTAATTGCAAATAAACTATAAACAATTTATTTATATTGTTTCTATGGGGGGCGTAGCTCAGATGGTAGAGCGCTCGCTTAGCATGTGAGAGGTACCGGGATCGATACCCGGCGCCTCCAAGTACTTATTTTTTTGTCTTGTCAAAATAATTTAAATTATTCAGTTATACCAATATCTTTCTAATTTCAGGAGTACTTTTTGCTTGTCAAATGTTCGTGGCTTAGCCATGCATAATGAAGTTCAGATTGGTCGTTTGAGTAACTTCTCCCAGAAATGAATAACAATGACGTGTGTTGAAAATAAACAATATGCTGTCATGAAATCAACCGCCGAATGACGGCTCCAAGTATTGTTGGAATTATGAAAGCATGAGGACAGACAGACCTGGGATTGAGTCCCTTTTGATTCATTTAATATTTTGATCGAAACCATCTATGCTTAGAACCTTAAAACAACCGAATAGAAAGCTTATCTATATTCTGATAACAAATTACATAATTCTGAAAGGTGGTTGATCGATTATGCAGGCCATCATTAAAATTCTCATTGTTTCAAGTACTTTCATTAGTATTGATATGTCTAATTTAGACTAAAATTTCCAATAATTTAACACCTGTTATTTAGGGTTGGACTCAGATGATTTTTCCAAAATTCTCCTTAAAATTATTTCAATTGTATATAAATGTAGTGAATATTTACTATTCAATGAAGCAAATGATACATATAAGCGAATAACAAAAAGTTCAACAACACAAGACAGTAATAAATAACAAAAGGCTTCATTATATCTTAACACATTAGACGTGTCATGTATTTCTAGCGATGAAAGCGATTTATGTCAATCCCTCTTAAAAGTATTCGTATATAATTAAGTAACAATGAGTTCTATTATTTTTTTCCCTGTTCAAAAAAAAATTTACTTATTGGGTCTTCATTTTTTCCAATACTATAATGTTGTTCTTTTTTCAAATGTCACGATTTTTTTATTTTTATTCAGGCAATAAATCTTAAATTTTTCCATGAATTCTATAACTTTTTTACAAGTTTTTTTTTCAAACGTATCTACCGTGTAAAAAAAGACGAGTGTGTGTTCATAGCTGTAGGGATAGAATGCGATCGTGTTATTCTGGAAACATTAGTCATTAATTTCTTAAAAAATCATCTAATGTTCTTTTGAGCGATTATTCAAATGAGCTACGTAAAAATAATAGTAATTAAGTGGCTGGGCGAGCGACAGTGACGAATTTGCCCAGAAATTGTTGTTTACTAACTCACCTTATCGTATTTCTGGCTGAGGTTTTTTATCTTTCAATTCATCTAGTACAGCATGACCGTCATATCTTGCCCTCCGACGAGGTGATCAGGTGGGCTGCCGGTGCTGCCGCTCGTTTTTTGGGAGCTACTTGACAGTGACGTTCGTGGAAAACCTTATAGCCAAATTGTTATTTAATTGCAGTACTTAAATCGATTAATACAAAGCTTAATATAACATTAGAAAAATAGTAATTCCACTTAATTTGTTATAAATTATGACTAGTATTTCACCTCTTTGGGAATCATCTTAAGACTAACTATTCCAAATCATTTTTAAAAATAAAGTATTTATTAACTTTTTAATTAATTAATGGAAGTAATGGCCTATAATTATACTTATAACAAATTATTTATTAGTATTTAGAAAGATACATCCTATAAGAAATAAATTTTATATTAATATCAGAATACGAATCTATGTTTAATTGATTAATAAGTCTGAAGATGATTCTGAGAAAGTCAAGATACGTGTCACAAACACGATTAATAGCAAAATTGATTTTAATTTAATTTCATATGAAAAATGTTTTTTTACAAAATTACCATAGCAAATATTAATATCAGAAGATTAAAATATTATTTTCGGATATGCTTTCTTGAAGAGATTCAGTCATACTCTGTTGCGCGGTCAAAGATTCAAATTCTGGAACAAAATGTTGGAATTGTTTGTGTCATTAGACGAATATTTTGTAATGTCCTACTACTGAACCCAGCCTAAGTACCAAATCTGTAAACAATTATTGATGAAATGTTTAAATCTACCAGATGAATAATATTTGATTTATGGTGACCATTTGAATATTGATTATATTAACGCAAATCAGATTATGAACAGTAGTTACTTGAAAAACCATTTCTATGATAATATAAAAAAAATAAAAAAATGCATTAGTTTGGAGTAGTTTAGGGGTCAACTTGATTGTACGTAAATATTTTTTTTTTTTTTTAAATATATTAAGTTACACAAATATCAACATTTTTTGAATAATTGCTCTGTTGTAATATTACAATATAAATCGAAAGCTATCGATTATCATTATTGATAGTCTGGATTACGTTTCCTCTGCATCATTGAGTATTCCCTCAAGGTTTATTATTAACTAAAGTAAATTCTCTTCATAAAAAAAAAAAACTCACCTTATCAATACCCTGATCTGTGTAATAATACGAAAGAGATATATTAATACCATCGGGGAGAAAGATATGAGTTTTCAAATTAAAATTAATATAAAACGCTATCGTGTACTTTCGTATTATAACGTGGGTACCTAACGATAAGGTAAGTCATATTTTTACAACAGGGTGTGCAATAAAAAAATGAAGGTGGTGTTTCTTCCCCACCTGGTGGCAGATTATGGCGAGAGACAAGTCAAGCGTTTCTGACTTCAGGTAAGTAATTACAAACGAACAAAGCGAGCCAATAACGGACTTCCCGCAGTCTAAGGACTGTGGCAGTGTAGGGCGCAAAAATCGTTTCCTTTATTATAATATATTAACAATATCCATGAAGTAATGTGACAAAACTTTTAATCGAAACAATTTCACTTACTACATGCAGGGGTGGGCTGGAGGGGGCTCGGAGGGGCTCGCGCGAGTTAGATTTTACTGAGGCCGGCGAGCCCCTTGTTAACTTATGAGAAAATAATATTCTCCGATCAAATTAGTATATAACTGCATTTTCTAATTTATATAAATATTATCTACGACAACTTTAGTATACACATTAGTATATTTGTAGCTATTTACATTGATAAGTTTACTGTAAATTGCATATTGTTACACATTTTAGGTGTATTAAGTAAAAATCGATTGCTTATTTAAGTATTGCATACAATTGCATAGGAGCTATAAAAAATTCACTCCTTCAGAATACTAAAAATTACTACGAGATTAAGCGAGCCCCTTGTTAACGTATTGGCAACCCACCGCTGAGTACATGACGTGAAAAATATTCAGGAACGTGAAACCAAAGATGAGTATGTGTTTTGTTGGCCAGGATTGAGGTTGTGTATATTTCATAATTTTGTCTTTCCCCCAAAATTATCAAAAAACGTTTTTTGTGTCTCCTGTAAAATTTGCTATGTGTAGGCTACTTCCATTTTCCTTTCCACAGTCGATGAGTATAAACGTTTTTAAAACTACTTCGGATCATTGCAACTCAAAGAAAGTATTGCAGCTTATATTCCCATTTTATGTTTCTATTCCCCTCCGTGCTTAATTATATTCATGAGCTATTTTTTCAGATCTCTTACGTATTCAACGTTGTACCAACCGTCAACATCTTCGCACTTTTCTGGCATGGTCTATTCCGCAGCGTAACAACGTTTTTCATGATTTTTTTTTCAATGGATGCCCCAAAGAAAATTTCCTCAAGACTTGGTTACATACATTGCAGTGTACAGAGTGTTAAATAAAACAATGAAGCTAAAATAAAAATCTTTTATAAATTCATACATTTCTTTTCTCGGTGCTTTATTATATGAAAGCTGAAATTAATACATAATAAACTCTGAAACAGGTGATTTACCACCACCTTTCACATTGCTTAACAACATAAAATAATTTTATTCCTTACATCCATGGCTACCTTCAGCGGGACTGAATGGGACTGATCTTGAGCCAAACATAAGCATTCTTAATTTTTCATTAAACTGTACACAACACACAAGTTGGTTGTTGAGTATCCCACCACCATTCGTTATGTGTATGCAGCCGCATTTTCACGGCCGCCTTCCATAACGCAATGCGATCAAGAAAAAGAAAATAATTTATTCCTCATATTATTGGCCTGATACAGAGCTGCACGGGACCTATCTTTTAACGATGCACTGTTGTGCTTAAAAGATAAAGATAGAAAGAAAAAAGAGAACGTGACTTGCTCAATCATTTAGTTTAAGTGATATTAAGTATTCTGTGTACCCGTATACTGAGAATCCGCCGTGGCGGAAGAGTTCAATCTACTCCGCGTTCAATTTAAAGAGGAGTCAAGAATATCCCGTTCCCCATATGATGTTGCAAATTTATCGGATGCCTCAAAATTGGCCTTGGTTGAGATCAGGTCAGCGTGGCCCGTAGTCCGAGACTAAAATTATTATCCGCCAAAATATTAATTGGAAAATATTTGGCAATATGTTGTAAGATAGATGACACCAGTGCGAGGCCGAAGAAAAGTGAAGGAAACTAGTCTTGGGTAGCGAGCTGATACGATGGTAATGCCTTACCAGAATCGATAAATGTATGAGATTTAAACGTGTGGCAAAACAAAGTAGCCGTCCAAAATAATTTCCGTACCTGCTAATTAGTTGACCACCGAAAGGTAAATATAGTGTCAAAGTTTAACATTAGCTGTGTGACAAATTTACATAAAAAAGCAATATAAGAAAGCCTCCGTGTGTCGTGTGTCATAAAGAACCCCGTGCGGCCGATTGCGTCACCTGCTCCACAAACATTAATCATACACAATAATGATAGCTTTTTTCACCGGGGAATGTGTGAGCGGCTTGCGGCATGTCTTTTGGACCGCCCTGTAGCGTGATCGGCTCTCCCGCCACCACCCAGCCCACCCCTGAGACCCAATTCTCGGACGGAGGAAGGGGTGATGTCGTGAGCTCTCGATGCTTTTGTTTGGACACTGAGTTTACAGGTTTAATGGTCTAATAGCGACAGTAAAGATTTTCCAGCGACCTATGATATCACGCGACAGAAAAGAAATCTCGAAAATTCAATTTTCATGCGACATAAAGAATATTTTTCATAATTCCTCCAAGGCGCTATGAAAATATGTAGTGAAAAAACGGGCTATTGTACTTGCTACACACTGTATCTCATGAATTTTTTTTGATAACTATGATAAAATTACGTTAAAAGACTTCTAATTTTGTGTAGGACTTGTATTCCACTATGACTATATCAGGGGTGGGGAACCTTTTCTTCTCTAAAGGCCGCATTCATTTTTCTGATTCGACATAAGGCCGTTGTAAACATTGACTAGTGAATCTTTAAATTTGAATCATTCAAATTATGTACACTCCCACAGATTTTGTCACTAACGACCCGGGTTTCGCCTTTCGGCATCTTCAGGCGTTCAAGCGCACGGATGAACTTGAACTGACGCTTAGTAAATGGATGTTTCGTGTTTATATATTAAATAAATGTATCACTGAGTCTAAAGCCATCGCTGGCGAAAAAGGGTAAGCTCATGGGAATTCCCAAAGATTTGAGTAGTGAGTGGTTTTTAGAATTATATTTATTTGTTTGTCGGCAAAGGTTTTATGATATTATTTATGATATTATTTATATAGGGTATAGAAGCGGAGACCCAGGAAGGCCTAATATCTCGTTCAAAATCGGAAGACTATGTAACTGTGCCCTATTAATTTCTAAAATTTCCTGGAAAAAGAGCTTATGACTGTCCGTATTTGGGTGTAACATTTCTTAAATTATAGTGAATCTTTGTCAAGAAACAGAAATTTACGGTCAAAATATGTCAGGAATTTACGAGTTTACATAAATTTACAGAATTACAAAATTGGCCAGAAAGCCGCATCAGAGTAGCCAAAAGGCCGCATGTTCTTCACGCCTGGACTATATCATACTATAATATCTAAATATAGTTTGTTTGATATTAGGTAAATATCTATCAACAAGTTATAGGTAAACGTATTAAGTATATCGTCGGTTTTCTGTCAGAAAATGTTAAGTCAAAAAATCTTGTTTTGAGATAAACGACTTTTTCAAGTATCATGAGCGAACTAAAATGTAGCGAGGCGGTAAATAAACAATTGACCAAAGATTTTGCAGCTCAAAAACGTTTAGTCGTCTAATCGTCTTTGGGTAGCTGTAGATATAAGACATCTTTACAGCTAAAAAACACTTAAGTTAAGTTATACATACACAGGTTTCTGCCAGTTATAACTTTATTGCCAACGAAATATATTTTGTTTGTATTACTTCTTTAAATATCGAAACAAATAAATGTAATATGAGTTAGATTGTTTTTTGATACTGTAAAGGCTTTAGATTTGACACTATATATGTAAATGTTTAAATCTACCATTCTGTATTCATAACTGAAAAAAACATTTTTTGACTGAAAGTTTTCTGGACTCAGTGGCGGATTAAGCACATGGGAGGCCCCAGGCGCAATAAAATTTGGAGCCCCCGTTTTTTGGATAACATAAAAATGTCAAAAAAAATCAAGTATAATAGTAAAAATATATAAAAATCTAAACAAAAAGTATATGTGTTATAATATATAAGATATTTTTGAGGCCCCTAAAATTTCGAGGACCCAAGTGCGCGCCTCATTTGCTTATAGGATAATCCGCCACTGTTTCTGGTAGAATACCTACGATAAACTGTTTATCATTTATAATAAAATATATAATCACGCAACTTATTAATATTAATATTAATAAATATTTGTTGTGTAAATATTAAAAATAGGTCTTGATTTATATTAAAAAGAAAGTTTATTAGTATATAAATATTATCATTGACTAATACGATATGATATTATATTATGCCAAGTAGGTTGTACTTTGAAATCGATGTCGTTATTGAAAAAAAACTGATGAAAATTGCTATGAAAATAATTGTGTGGGAAACAATATTGTCAACTAACATTGAAAAAAAATTCCTTGTGCTTTTTTATTATAATTTATATCAGATTACATCAAGGATTCAGTTAAAATATTCAAATAATTTCTGTAAAATCAAAATTTTGCGGTGGGTTATTAATCTTTACGTACCCTAAACACCACCGAAACATCGCGCTCTATATTTACATTATGGTTAATGCGGTAATAATAGTATCGTGCGTAGGCTTCCTTTAATCTGAAATTCTTCAGGTATGAAGCTGAAATCAGATAAAAAGAAGGCCCAGTCAGTGGAATGTATTGATTCGTGTGTATTTTGAAGCGAAGTCATAAAATCCGAAACATCACGAGGAGGTGGAGGTCTCGAAGGAGGGATCGCGGAAGAGCTGCACGCGACACGCGGGTGGGTGACAAGGGACAGGAGGGGAAATATGAAATATGTCGTGGTCAAAGTCGTAGTCTTAGTACAGAGGAGTCCAACATATAAGAGTCAAGAGTCATATAAGTGTAAGGAAATTTAATTGATATAATTTCAGTATATTTAATATATTTTTGAGATGTCGAAGCATCCATCAGCAATGTTTGAAACATTCTGTTGAATAAAATTCACTGTTTTTTGTTCTTCATATTATAGTAGAATTAAGCCGAATACGTGGTCAAGTGGACAACGTCGTAGGCTTTAGTTGTGCAGTTCATGGGCTCAAATCTCAATACGGGCAGTTTCATAAATAGATTTTCAATCCGTTTGTGGATTTCTGTCCGAAAGCATGGATGTATGTGAAGTCTGAAATTCATTTCCAAACAATCTTTCCAAGAACGGTAGTGATTAGCTAACCACTAAACCTGTCCTAGCTTTATGCAAACTCTCTACGTTGAGAAACTGAGTAACAAGCAGTTTTCGTAGAGAAATTCCATTAGGATATGATCCACTTCTGCTTTAACTTCAACTCAATAAATAAATCTATTTATTTAGTTCCAGAATTGGATTTGAAATATCTCGCAGTTTATGTGGTACTTTTTTACGCAGATTCACTTGAACGCGGTCAAGTATAATATGTCAGGGAAACCAGGGCTTCGAACCGGAACCGAACCAAAAAAAATATCGGTTTTTTTCGTATATGTAAATATCGATATATGTAATTACTACAATTTAAAAAAATATTATATTTGTAAAATAATTTTGCTACAACGAACTGTGGACCTTCTTTACACGGATTTTCCGGAAGGTATATTCAAATTTAATATAAATTAAACGTCTTCATTTACGCGTTTTTGTATGTAATGGAATATATCTTATGTTATGATTCTGTTTGAGTTACTTGCCCCGTTTACGCGGATTTTATTCATGCGAGATTTTGAAAAATATATATACCGCGTAAATCGGAGGAAAGGTGTACATATATAGAAAATATAGTTTTTGACTGAGTCGGTCCGAGAAAATTATTTGCGAGATGTGAATAAAACAGTTGTGTTGGGCTAAGAAAGGAAATATTGTAGGAAAGTGGCTAGGTTGTAGAAATGAAAAACCATAGAAAAAATGTTAATTTTTCAAAAGTATTATTCGATTGCTGTTTCTCTGATTTCGATATGACCTAATCCATGCGTTATAAAATTGAGTCGACATAGGAGAGATAGGAATCTCTTCGTTGTCGCGGGTACAATGAAACCCCCTCTGTCTAAGCCTTCGTGCCAGAGGTCTCAGGACAGCGGGAGGGTAATTGCCTCTTTCTTGCCCGCTTCCTTATGGTCACGTAATGAGCCCTCAACCTATTGCCCGGTGTCACTCCCCCTCTTGTAATTCACCCCCGGTTTTGAATTGCTTCCCCACGTATACCAGTGTCGTGCACACAATTTTGTTGATCATTCCAATTTAGCGAGAATGCCAGAAGTCGGCTAGTAGGTTTTATTTACATACCTGATAAAAGTTCTATTACAAAATCCTATATATAGTATAAGTTATAAAACAAACTTTAAAACAAAAAAAATAGAAGAAACTATTCGAAGATATTAAAATAGAAAAGTATTCGATATAATCAATACGGTTAATATTTATTTAGTTTTTTTTTATTTCACTTACATAATACATACTTACAGAATATTTATTTTTATTTCTCTAACGTACACACGCATTTCAAAAGGTAGGAATATAGCAGTGGCGGTTCTACGTACTGGGCTAGGTGGGCTTAGCCCGACCTGCATTTTTCACCCAAAATGTGTAGAAAAAAAACTTTAGATGACTGACATCATCTAATCGTACACGACTGCGCCTCGCGATACAGCCTGCAGTCATACGTCAGCGGGCTATTTCAAACCAGCCCACAAATAAAAACACAAATACCAATCTGGTAATACTGTATGCCAGTTGATGACATTTCTGTACTTCTTTTTGTACATGTTAGTTCACTTTGAAGGAGACGAATTTGAGGTCCAGTTTTTACTATTCTATTATTTCTTACTAACATTAGCTTTGATTTTATTATATAATAATTTATGCTTTGCAATAGTGTCGTTGTATTTGTTAATTTGCTTGTAGATTAATGTATAAGGTGAAGAGAAAACATGCACAATTTCATAAATAGTATACAATGCTAAACTTTTTTCCAGCCCACCCAGGATTTTAGGTCACGAACCGCCACTGGAATATAGCACACGTAGTAAAAAAGCAAAATATTTAAATCTTCTAATAAAGTGGAGTGACTTGATGTTCTCTATGGATATATTATATAATCTAAGAACCATCGCATTCCTTTTAAAATTTTACTGTGACTTATACGCTTTCGTCAGTGATTTCGGAATTTTTTTCCCAGCTCTAGCGAAATGTTTATTTCTCGACTAAGATTCTTCTATTTCAATCACAGTTTAATGTCAAAACAATTAAGCCATATCAGGTAGATATATAAGAGTTAAGCAAAAATTATTTGTAACATAAAGCACGTTATAAATTTAAAATATGGTAATAATTATTATCTTCAAAAGTCTCAATCGTAATTGAGATCCATGAAATATGAAAAGGGATGTATTTAGTTACACGCAATAATTATTGAATCAATCGATATTTACATGATTCAAGTTACGTGCTACGTGCAATATGAAAACAAAAACAATAAATATACATGTGGCACGTTGATATGAACAAATTATATTTTTCGAATATTCGAATACTAGAGGGTTGTTATCTTTAAAATATTTTTTTTCACCGAAAATTTCGAGATTTTACATGCTACGCTACTGCACCGCCTTTGTCCTCTGGAAAGCTAGCGTGGACATTCGAGCGGAGGACGCATTCATTAGCTAGAATGCGTTAATTCTTTCCTGGTTTTATTATTCAGCGACGATTTTCGTTTAAAATTAACTTTTCGTTTTGAAACAAAATGCTCACCTATAAAACTTTATCGCTGAGATTATTTGGAAAATTTGCGATATGCTCGAAGGAATCGTTTTATTGGAGTATTCAAGAAATTGGTATGGGCGTTGGGAATTTTATATCATATCTTCCACCAAAAAAATATATTTTCATTAAAAAGTCAACTTCAAATGAAGTGTAGTAATGATTATTGATGTCTGCTATATCTGACTCGCTGTCTGAATGTACGTTTATTCTACAATACGTTACCTGTAGTAACTTATGTAAAAAGCTATCCACAATCAATTAAAAAATCAGAAAAGTAACTTCAGATTTACTCATTGATATTACATATTTTTCATTAATTTATTCCCTAAATTTTGCCGCCTGTGTGGTCGAGTGGTCAACATCGTTGGCTACCGCTACGGAGGGCACGGGTTCGAATCCCGGTACGGGCAGTTTTATAAATTGATTTTTCAATTGATTTATGAATTTCTGTTCAAAGGCATGGATGTATGTGATGTCTTGAATTCCCCCCTCCTATCCATCCTATCCTATGGGGCGTATAGAGAGCGATTAGCTAACCACTAGTCCTGTCCTTGCCCTTTCCTTCTATTCCTACTCTCTTTGGAAAAAGAGAGGTTGAGCAACTGAGTAACAAGCAGTTCTCGTAGAAAAAATTCTGTTGAGATAAACTCCATTAGGAGTCCATATGCTCCATATTGGGAGCGGACATGGAATAATAATAATAAAAAAAAATTTTAGGGCATACAATGAATAATAAGCTACCATTCATTTTATTGTTATGGCCCTGACCATGCAAAAAGCCTACAGTGGATAATTATGTATTATATAACATTAAATTAACCAGAATCAATATATTGATTATTTAATTAATCAAGATACATATTATTAAATATATATTGACTGTTTATAAGTCTAAAAATGCAATGTGCAATAATGCTTTTCGGACCCTCAGTTAAGAAATTAAAAAAACATTCGAAGCAGGATGTAAAAACATAAATTTATTAAAAAAACTGTTATTTTTAAAATGATAACTTAACAATTTCAAATACCTTCATCAAATTGAGTTTGAATTGCAGGGCTGAGGAATCGAGGAAAAAATACGACTCCGACTCCAGTTTTAAAATTTAAAAAAACGACTCTAACTCCGTTGAAAAGATTTTTTCAAAAATTTCATTATAACTTGTTTAGTCAGCCTAGCATGCAGTGGGAACAGTATGTACTCATGTGGTTTGAATACACATCGGTTTTTTTTAATGACTCTGAGATTTTTCCGACTCCGATTCCACTACTCCAGACTCCGACTCCACAGCCCTAGTGAGTTGACACTACGTTTTGAAAGTTATCAACGTTTTGTTGAATAAGCCTGACGCTCATATTACTACGGTCGAGAAAGAAAAGTACAAAGACGATAGACAACCAGAAGGCAAGTTGGCAAATCACTTTACCCAAACATACCATATGGATTTCGCCATAACTTGAATAAATAACGACCCGTAATCGGCAGAACATCGTATGCGACAATTCATACATTTTACAGAAGGGGGTTGTTTTTTAACTTCCCTAGTTGACCTAATATTACTAATCGCATTTAAGGAATTATTTTTGCGATCTTATTACGAGAGTAACTTAATATAACTTTTTGTTTTGATTAAAACCAGACCATTCCTGTAAAATTTATGAATTGTCGCTTACGTTGTTCTGTGGATTACGGGTCGATAATATGTATAGGGTGATATAGAGCAGTGCTTCCCAACCTTTTTCATTCCACGGCCCCCCCAAATCTGAAAAAAAAATATCCGCGGCCCTCCTCAATACAAAACATGTCCGGAGAAATTCGGCGGCCCCCAATCTGGAAAGCACTGATATAGAGGATGCATATTTTTTCACTATACCCGTATATAACACGAATGCTTTTTACAAAAAAAAAGTATATTAAGACTGTTTTTTTTATAATTTAATATAAGCTAATGGATCATATAATTACTTTTTCCTAGTAAAAGTACCACAATCACGCCAACCATAAATCGTGAGGCTTCATTTCTTTATAGGAATGCCACTTTGTCTTCATATAAAGTGTAGCAGGGCAACATCTATGATTTCTCTTTGGCAGTGTGTTTCAAAAGAAAGTCTCACTTTGTTTGAACAAAAGAAGAGTTGCCACCTCTGCCGTTGTTTGTTGCCCTGATACGTATTCAGAATTCGCGATCGCTCCTGTAGAAATTTCCAGGGATGCCAACTTGCTAAAAAAATAAGGATGTAAGAAAAACGTTTAGTAAAAATACCATATTTCCAAAAGTATTAAAATAAACCTTTTCGAATTCATATAAACAAAGGAAGTCAAGCTATTTAACTTTTCCGGTGCTATGCTCAAGAAATGCGACCCCAATACCCACATTTTCTTAAATATCTATTTTAATATGGGTGATACAATGTTTATAATTAAGGTATTCTTATATCATAGTTTTTTGGACCTTTTGTAGTTTATATAAATACGCGATAACGAGATAAGCGCCCGCGATAAGCGATCGTTCGTAAGAAAGCTGGGCTAAACGCGTCAGTTGCAATTTAATATGTGTGCTGCGATGACGTCGTTTTTACGCGCAACTTAAAATATGATTATTTATTAAAAAATCACGGATTTTTATAAAAAAAAATGTATGAGGAATGATGCAGAGAGATATTTTAAAGCCCTTAGACTATTTTTTTTTTTGAAATTCATAAGAATAAGGCCAATAATGAGGAAACCACTGAGGTCCTTAAACGACCTCCATCGGCAGAGAAGTATTTTTCTAGTCTCCGAGCCGCGAGAGTTAATTTGAGTAGTATATCAGCCTGTAAATACACATTTGTCTTCTTTGACAATATTGATTCTATATGTGGTGCCTCCGTAATTCTCAGTTTATCTCCAATTTCTTTTCCATCTCCCGTAACATGCGTGACTCCCTTGCCTACGGTACGGGAAGAAGAAACTACTAACATTATATCGTTACTTAGAAAAAACCAATATTGCGACATTGTCGCTAACTTTGGAAATGTCAACAAACAATATACGACATTGCATTATCTACCATGAAGTATCATGACACTCGTTAAATTTACAATTATTATTTTTTTCGATTATGTATCTATAACGGTTCAGCATTTTTTATATCCGCTACGCAATGTGGAGCATACGGCCTACTAATGGAGGTAATCTCACCAGAGGTTTTTTTTTCGAGAACTGCTTGTTACTCAGTTACTCAACCTCTTTCTTATACTAAGATATAAGGATAAAAAGATTGAATGCTGTTCGTTATTTTATATCTAATTTTCTGTGAGATATGGCAGATTGCTAGTATTAAAAACAAAAATAGTTCTTTATTCTTTCCAAATTGATGCAATCGAATATCAAGTAAATTTAGCAAAAAATAACACTGTTACCAACTGTTAATTTGAGTGATATGTAGTTTATATTGATTCTGGAATATTCCGACATAAAAATCACGGAAATGTTTCTATCAATAAACGTGGGGTAGCCCTGCACGGTTTATTCGTTCGTTCTGTCGCTTTGTTCCATTACTTTCCTCGTTCTTGTATCGGTCTCTTGTAATGCTTCTGACGTTTGATGTTTCATTCTATCGTCCCACCATTCAACCGGAAATACACATTTTTAGATGAATGTTTGTTATTTTATTTCCATGTATCTCATATATTTATACCTACCTGGTAAATTGCCTATTGAATCATTTATATCTTAAAAAGCTGCAGAAATGACATATGTATTATTTACCTTTGATTAATTTTTTTCATCATTAAATGCTAAGAGCTAGTTGGTAACGCTCTGCAATATTTTGATGTGAGTGATTATCTGATAATAAGTCATCGTAGCCAAATACTTATATTCGATAATTAAAGTTACAATTCATTTAAATTTTAAATAAACCAGTTTAAAACTATCGCGAAAAAGAAAAGCAATCTTATGTCGTTTTTTACTCTGGATTTATTTTTACACAATCCTATGTAACATAACCAATCTTGAAATGATTTAAGCGCAGTACATCTCTTTTTACACGGCTGCTTTGCATGAAATGTTTCCCCCGTGTAAAAAATACGATTGGTTCACTCATCTTTGTGAGAGAAAATGGCTAAAAAAGTTGTTACTAAAAAAATGTTGGTTATTGTCGTATAAGACAGTGCTTCCCAACCTAGGGTCTGCAGAATTTTCAGTAGAAAGTACAAATATTTATTTATGAACATTTTTCCTTGACGACTAAAATATGTTTTCTTTCAGGGGTCCGCAGATTATTTTTTCAGATTTAGGGGGCAGAGACATCACTGATATAAGAGACTTGAGATGTCAAAAACGTTTAATTTATGATTCTATAATACATACCTATGTTACTATGTACCAAGTTATGTTTACAAATTGGTTTTTAATTATTTTTATGCAACAGTTTTGAATTTAGCGACCTCATGCAGAATTGATTGGTTTAAATCAGTGTCTGTCAAACTGTGTGCCGCGGCACATTACTGTGCCGCAAGAGGTCTCAGGTGTGCCGCGGTGGAAGAAACATTAAAATGTTAATTATAATGCCAATTCATTTTAATTTTCTTTAATTTTAAATAAATTTAACATCTACACATTCAATCTAATATTTGTCACGTTCATACATAGTGGTCAACGCGGCACATTTTCCACAGTATCTTTTTTAAAGGTAAATTTCCTTTTCTAAAGCATTTTTGTTTGGTTTGTCACGGTACAAGTTCCATCCACCAGTGTGCCGTGAAGTAAAAAAGTTTGGCATACACTGGTTTAAATATTGCTATAAAAATCACATGCCTGTTTTTTTTCAACTAATTTTAGTCAAATATTGAGTATACAGATATCCGACGTGTTTTTTTTATATAAAAAAAAATATTTTCATTATATAGGTATATTTATCAATAAAAAAAAAACAAATTAGTTAATAAATCTTGATAAATATAATAGTTTGATCAATCTGTTATTGTATGGGTAAATCCTTCGTCATAGAGATCGATAGTTAAATTATTTACAGACAAGGGGTTCAAAAGCCAAGTAAAATTTGTTGTCACATTGTACACTTCAAGGTCGGTCAATTTTTAAAACAAATTTTTGATTCAAAGAAATTTATATAGATAGACAGAACCTTACATTCCAGTGTAGTGGCTGGGCGTGTTCCTCTTTCCTACCTGCGCACACCCACCTTAAAACACACCCTTAATTTACGTCCGTCTCTTTTTATAAAATATATTATTGCATCCGATTCAGCGGGAACGTAGGTCTGATCCTGCTAAAATCTATCGCGCTGGAAACACACGTATTCCATTCATTTGTCGCTTTCTTTGCGGTATTGTTTAAGCGTTTTTCTTGAAAAACGTACGTCTACGCCAGGTATGCGGTCAAGAGTGAGAAGGATGACAAATTATCCTCGGACCGTGCTTCCTCTTTTGTCCGTGCGGAAAGAGAGACGAAAGAAAGAAATAGAAATATATTTGAAGAATTCAGCTGTCAAATGCGTCGAAGAGAATATACGAAAGAACGTTGTTGTATTTGAAATATTCCGTTTCATTCTTATAAGAATCTGTAAGAATCAGATTCCGAGTAACAAGGACGGATATGTTTTTCGTAGAAAAGAGTTTCCGATTTACGAACAATCAACATCAAAGTGGAATGTATGCAAATAAGTATATTTGCTTAGTTTATCTTTATACAAATTCAGTATTTTTTTAAAGCTTACATAGAGAACAAAATGGCTTGGTTATTTCGAAACGCGTAAAGTTTAGATATAAAACCTTCAGTTTCAGGGAGAGACAGCTGCCGTGAAAAAGAGATAGACGCGATTGCTCGCGGGAAAGAGTTTGTCTTACCAATATCATGAAACTTAGCAAGGTGAGTATGCAAATGTGCGTATTTACAAAAAAAAGCGTTATGCGATTTACGATTGTAGGCTCATTTCATTAGGGACTAAAATTGGAGATCAAACGATCACAAGGGAAGATTAAAGTCGCCTTGTTTATGTATGCAAAGGTAGATTTCTTATTGGGAGCCGTTGAGTGAGTGTAAGTGAAAAACAATCGCGGCGAGTTGGTGGCAGAGGAAGGATTGTCGGAGGAGCATCACATGACAGTAGTTCACGCTCTGATTGGTCGGTTATCACATTTTCGTGGTCTTGTCACCTGCGTCGATTATCCGGAAAAGTGCACACAACGACAATTTCAAAACGTCATTCTGACAGTGTCATCATTTTTATGAACGTCTCTGTTTTTCTTTAATTAAATAATTTACGTATTCTTTCGTGTCAAGAAAGTGAACATTTTAGTGATATTAATAATTACAAAGAACTCATTCAAAAATAATTAAAAAATAAACTAATTGACAATCAGAGCGGCTGTCACGTGTTTTCATAATTGATTATAAACAATCATTATGTACTTTAAAACAAAAACATTAAATAATTATTAAATTCGAAATACGATGTTCCTACTTAAAACAAGATTACGTTTGGACTATTAAAGTTGATTTATAATCTTGGTTGAAAAAACCATTGTTTTAATTAATAATCCTAACAATCCAAAAATACATCAATAAATATATAAAATCTTAAAATAGTAGAAAAAACTAATTCGAAATAGCCTTACAATAAATAATATTGTGTAGTTTGAAATATTTGATGGAAAGACTTATTTTCAAAGAAGCTGTACATCATCATCTTTAAAGACGGCAGACTTGTGGAAGATGCGGTCAAAACCAGTTGCCAGAAGACTGCCAGCACAAGGTAAGGCCACACTATAATTTATCACTATTGATACAATCAGAGATTGGGAACCTGATGCCTTTTACATCCTATCTGTTCCTTTCGAATACAAAATAATGATTTTGGACATGAAAATTTCTTAAGTACGATCGTATTGGATTGCAAGTAAATGAATGTGGCATTTCATCATGAAAAGTTTACCCATCCCTGAAATGTACCATTAAACTTGTGCATTTTTTTTGTCACCATTATTTTCTTTTAGAATCCGATTGATGAATCAAATAAGATGTATTATTTTAGTAATTTAAATTAACTATAGTCCTTCGTCAATATCCTTGTGTAAGAAATGAAAAAATCGTATAGAATGCTGGATATAATAAATTGTTAAATTATGATAATATTGACTTCTAAAATACACTCACACTACTATGAAATACCGTTTTTCTTTTTAAAAAAAAACTCTTGAAAATATATAAATATTTTCATACATGCAAAAGTTAAATATATTGTTTAGTTAATTTGACTAACGACTTTAGTTCGCGGACGCGTTCAGTGACGTGTGGTTATCTGCAAAAACTATTTTTCTGAAGTGAGTCTCGAGAGACAAAATTTGTACTAAGAAACGTTTTTCTTATTATTATTTGATTTCTGTAATTTTATCGTTCGTATTTATTTAAAACTAACTAGACTCTTGATAATGATAATTATAATGAATTATTCAATATAAAATACATTCTGAAAAATTGGAAGAAGATTAGTATGTAATCGTACAAAAAATGCGTTTCACAACTCCTAAGACTTTTTATACTAACTTCCCCCTTCGAGCACTTATGTATAATCTGTGCCCACCTCCTCCCCAAATG
This sequence comes from Himalopsyche anomala, assembly GCA_031772345.1. NCBI lineage: Eukaryota > Metazoa > Arthropoda > Insecta > Trichoptera > Rhyacophilidae > Himalopsyche > Himalopsyche anomala. The sequence continues at coordinate 13,885,043 of CM062822.1, read as the reverse complement.
CTAAATCTGATACATTTAATTCTTGTTATGCAGATAAAATAGAAACAAATGTATGCTATACGAAATTCTGATTTATTTGTTTTAAATCATGTTTTTTTTTAAAATGTAAATCAGGAAGACCCTTGTGGTTAAATCCGTAGCTTATCGGTGAATTATTTACGATGGATATGCTTCCAAAGTGTTTGGGTGAGAATGGAAAGGATTTTTCTGCTAATAAGATTCTTACTTGCAATTAGTTTGTGTTATCACTCGCGGCTTTCTAAGGAATACTTATTACCAATTAAACACTACTTTTTCTATAACATTGAATTTCATTCACATCATTACAAAATTTTACTCCTTGCACATAAAAAAAAACAAAACTATTATCTCTGATTAATCATTAATAATGAGATATTATTATCCCAGCAATCCAATTTAGTACCATTTTTTTAATCTCAAGCCGATTGCATTAAAAACATATAAAAGCTCTGCAGAAATTGTAAAATCACTAAGTAACCTTGAATTAAAGAAATACAAATTAACTTTTTTAAATTTGGTAATGTAAAAAAGTTTACTTTTTCGGGTTTTTAAAATGACTCCAAATGCGCTAGCTATGGTCTCACAATGTGATGTACGTAATGATTTATTGCGTATCCTCAATTAAGCCAATAAAAAACGAACACATCTTGTGGCTTTTGTATGCACATAAAAATGAAATTTGTAAATTTTAAGTGAGTGGCGGCTTTGTATTGATTTTTATCATTTTTTATAATCATTTTCACTCAAAAAATAACAAAAACTAATTTACGTGATCTATTCTTAATTTGCTCTGTTTTTAAGGTCTGACGGCGGTGGGGGGGATTCAGTCATCATATCATTCAGATATCCTGCCTTCGAGCTGAAATTATTTTATCAATTGATGAAGTTGTCCGTATTGGGATTTGAGCCCATCGACAGTGAAAGTGAAACCGACTTTGACCACTCGGCACCAAGCTCTTTTATTGTCTTATTAATATAAATACAGACCTTATATCATATATCAACATCCTTGACACATACAGATATATTAAATATTATCAGCTACTTACAAATATCAATGTTTTTATTTCTCATGAAGGCAAGAGGGGTATACTCGGGGATATATATAATGACACAGTACACACCTTGAGATAGTGATAGTTGACATACAAAACAGATATTTTATTGAAAACATGCTGTTTTATTACGTAGGCACTTTGTTGATTTTATAAAAATGATAGGTGTTTACACGTTAATTAAACAAAGTTAGGGTATAACTGTTCAAGCGATCATTTACGTGGGGCTATCAGATTCTAGTACAGTTACCCTGCCACCCTTACCCACCGTTTCCCCTGCTAGCCCCATTTACCCTTCAATTTCAATACTCTACCAAAAGCAGGGTTGCCAGTAATAAAAGCTTTAATTGAATATTGTAAAATGTGTTCGAATAAAATAATGACAATATTTTTACTCAATATATTGGTGTTGTAATGAATGTTTTATGCACTTGGTCATTATTTTGGTTGAATATTTTACCTACATAATTAATTGCCTTATATGGTAACTGTAAATAAAATAAGATACTTGATTACTATTCTAGATCGAGTTCAAATATAATTATTTCTGGAATTTGTGGGTTTTTATCAGCTAATAAATACAATGTGTAATTTACAATTGGGAAAAGTTAACGCGAAGATGAAATCCTCCGAAAAAGAGCTCTAGAGTGATTTTCAAGATTGTTGTTATATAAGCCTTCCTCGAAAATAAGGCCCTAGTTGAAATAATGTAAATATAATGAAGTTGCTAAATGTGCTCTTGCAATTAAGCTTTTTGTATGTAACAATATTGCAAAACAGGAAAGATTCGGATCAATGAATGCGCAGGAAATTCAAGTCGGAATTCTAAATTTGGTTAACTGACTGACGATGTTCCAGAAGAAGATGACATGACTGATTGCGAATATATTTTATATAAATATTATATTGACACAATTTTATGTAAATATTAATTAATAAATGTACAATTCTTTTATATTTTTTTACTTGAAAAGTAAAATATTCCTGAAAATAAGTCGTAGCGCATATTTTGGACCAAAATAAAAGTACGGCCGTGTCTTATTTGCGGTTTAAGACAGTAGCATTTTTTGAAATGTTATCCGATTACTCGTTTATTTTACAATATTTTACATAGTATATAAAAGTAGGGCTCAAAATAGAAAATTTCATGTTCCGGAACGCTCAATATTTGTCTAAATATCGACTGTTTATCATTAATTACTATTAACAGTACCGGCGCGAGATTATTTGGCGCCCTAGGCAACGGTTATTGGCGCGCCCCCTTTTCAACAAACTGTGGAATATTTTTTTTACATGCATGTCCGCTCTCAATGTGAATCATATGGCCTCCTAATGGAAGTGTCTCAAAAGAAGTTTTTTTACGAGAACTGTTTGTTAGTCAGTCGCTCAACCTACCTTTTTCGAAGTATATAGAATACGATACATAATTATAACGAACAGATACAAGTACAAACAAATAAAAATAATTTGATTACTCAATTAATGCGCCCCTTAATGATTTGCGCCCTAGGCGATTGCCTATTTCGCCTGTATGGTAGCGCCGGCCCTGACTATTAAGCCCAATTTCATGATTTTGGACAAACAACAGGAATTTTGTTTGTTTAGCGGGGTGGCACGTTATTCGCCGGGAATAATTCTCGATGAATATGTTAAGTTCAACTCACTCGCTGCTCCCAAAAGCAATGGCAATATCGGATGGTTAACGGAAACTAAGTAATTATACATAGATACATACATTAAGCTGATATTTTTTATTGCAGAAATTTGTGTTTCTTTATACAGTGGAGTCAACCCTGTTTTTACATACTGTAAAAGTGAATGGCAAGGGAGAGAAGAGAGTTCAGTAGTGAGACACGGTGTGTGAAAAATAAAATGCTGCCGAGTTTTAGTAGTTGAGCCGAGTCGTAGAGTGGGCGCGTTGTATAATACATTCGTTCATAAATGCTTTACAAGGGGTGAATATGGTTGACTAAATGACCCCCACTTACAAGGCCTAAGGTCATTAGAGGCCTTCCTAATGTTTGAATTGATCACCGCTTTTATTTTTATTGCGCTGTCTTTTAGATCCGACAATTAAAAGGTTTTGATATCGCGCTAACGGCATTTTAATAGTTTTAATGACATGTTTTCCTCGGGACTATTTTTAAAACATTAATTAAGCTTTAAACGAAAGCGTTAGTTGAAAAATATTTAAATTTATCGATTGGTATTCGTCCAGTTATATTCAGGGTTTCGCTGTTATTTATAAACCTAATCTAACATGTATACTATGTTTAAACTTTTCAATTAGTTAAATCGTATGTGAAATCCCATTATCAGGTTTATATAGTTGTTACTTCACTGGACAAAGCGTATAGGTTTTTGTTTTAATTGATTATGTCATACATAATAACAATGCCATTTACCTATCGTATAAGCCCTAATCTAGATCTACCTGTTTATTCAGACCAATTTCCTACAAGGTACAAGTTGTTTCAGCGATTGCCATTTTAATGTCTATATCGTATCTTCTTTGATACCCTTATTGATGTAAGTGTAAGTTTCATCTATCTTGTGAAATATGTTTCGCTATAATTACGAGATTAGTACTGTCAAATCACGAGCCCCACTGACGACAAACAAGCAATTTTTCAGAGCCTTTATTTTATCTAAACGCGCCAGACAGCAAGACCTCTATATGACTAAAATACGACATGTGGAGGAAAACACGAGATACGTTGCTATGTACTTTTTTCATTAGACTATCCCAACTACATTAATTAATGCATAGAACAAAGAAATATTTTACATAAAAAAAACAATTGTCTAACATTTTAAATTAAATATTTTTGTATGTGTTGGTGTACTTATCCGCAAGATGATAAAGGTGGAAATAAAAAAATATAAATTCAACTAAATATTCTAGATTAGTTCATATTATTCTATAATTTTAAAAATTCAATTTTTATTGTAATTCGAATCTCACATTCGTTGTTTTTTTTATTCTCAAATATATAGCCCGTTTCTCAAAACATTTTACAGATTTGAAGCTTACTGATAATATTGTTTTTATCTTGTTAAAATTTACTTTAAATAACTCGTGATTTATGGTACATGAGGTGAGTTGTGAGTCTTCGAATATTGGCTTAAAAAATAAAAAGAAAAGCTTATTCTACTCAGCAGTGCTAAAATAACGACTTTGCCATAAATTTTGGTCGGAAGATGACTGACTTTGATTTTATACTAAGTATTCTAAGTTGTTTAAATTTAAATCAGCATTTTCTAATAAATAATACGACTGTTTCAGTATTTTAATGAAGTGTTGTTTTGTAATTGCATCGTGTTTAATACTTTTCATTTTATTTAGTTTTTACGCTCATATCTAAAAGTGCTTAGAGTAAATGATAAATACTGAGTAGTCATGTTCCAACCATAGATAGTTTTGAGAGAATTGGAGTGTTGTATAAAAGATGAATGAATTTACAACCATCGATAAATTTAGAAAATAAATTTGTAAATAAAAAAAAATCAGACATTTTTTTTCAATTTATCTTATCACACCTATTACTATTTTGAAACGCAACTTCTGTCAACTAATTATTTACAATAGTGATAAAATTCGTTATGTTTTTTATAAGAAATTGTATAAATTCTACGAATATTTAAAAAGGTTTCTTTTGCATACCTCATAATATATGCTTTTCTGCACATACTAGTAACGCCATTTAGGTAAATATTATTTCTCTATTCTATAATCATCTTCTTTTTGAAGAAGCTACGAATCCTCTGCTGGAATGCGATTGGTCTGACTAAACTACGCCCACACCAATGACAAGATATATCGTGACAGTAAACAGATAATGACTGTGCCAGCCGAATATAAAGCTTATTCACACTATCCGTCGAATTTGTATTGCGTGCGTTTTATATACTAAAGAAGATACTTGAGGATCCCTCCGTAATATCAATACATGCCATGCTATTTTGGGCTTTATTGCGCCTTTTGAAAGGTGTACTGTTATACTCACAATGAGATAGATGTTTCAGAACACTTGATGATCCCTCTTTATATAATGTTTGAGAGTTGTTTGAAAGCAAAAGATATTATGTAACGGAATGTTAGAAATGCATCTTGAATGAGGATTGTATTTGGCAACCATTTATTTAGCTTTATAAACAAAGTCGCCAAATCGAAACTTTTTTCACAAATTATTAAATTAATATAGTGTTTATGGTACTATATTTCTAAAAAAGTCATTGAAAATAAATAATTCACATCGCAATTGTGAGAATTAGAATATTGAATCTTATTCATACTCCATAAACTCTACTCGTCTATGATTAGACTGCGATATAAGGACGTAACCCACACATATAAAATTTTACAGGAGGCGCAAAAAACGTGTTTTGATGATTTTGTGACATATGCAAACTATGAATTATACACAACCTTGAAGTGCACGGAGACTTCTAAACTAGTGTTTAATTGACATAATCTAATATTGATTCAAGAATTTATCTAGGAAAAAGCTTTATTTCAGTCTTTTTTCTTGGTTTTAACTTTTTACAAGGTCATCTTTTTCAAACATAAAAGCTAAATTTAGATACTAATTCGGCATTTGCAGCTTGGATCCTTTTGATAGAACGTGTATCAAGTTTGATACATTGTGATTATCGAAAAAACCCTGTTTTGAAATAACTGTGGATTACGTCCTTTTTCCTTTCCACAGTCGATATGGTCAAATGTAGCGCCACTACATGCTACTAAGCTTAAACAAATAATTAAAGTAATGTTTTAAGTTGGGGTTTCCCAAACTTATTGTGCAATGGAACACTTCGCAAATCTGGAAATGTTTCGGCTCATTTTTTTAGGTCGGGATATTCATAAAGTAACAACATTGAAAAAAAATATATATAAATAAAGCTTTTACTGATTTAAAATCTATTCCTGTACCCTAGATATTTGACGTTTTGAACATCAATGAAAATTTATCATCACTCAAGTTTTAATATTGAATAGAAGATGCTTATTAAATGTGTTGTAGCGTATATTACCATCCCAAATAATCATGGAACGCCAGTGTTCCGTGGAACATAGTTTGGAAAACCCTGCTTTATGCTATGGTATGTATGAGTCGTCTTATTTCTTTACGACTTCACAGTCCTGGTAGTTTGAGCGAAGTTGGAGTAGCTTAAAAAATCAGACAACGATTTTTTTATTACAACTAATAAATAAAGTTTGATTTCATTTCAACAGCTATGCTTGTTGCCATAAGGTACTTTATAGCGATAATTCAAACATATTGCACACACATTATTAGTTTGACAGCCTAGATTTTGGCTCCTCTGAAGATTTAATAGCGGTAGCAAGACACTTTCACACGAATGAAAACGTGCATCGTGCCAAGCAGTGCGTTGCAATCTAATAATATAACCAGGGGTGGGCTAGAAGGGGCTTGCGCGAGCCTCTTGTCAATTTTTACTAAGGCCGGCGAGCCCCTTGTTAACTTAAGAGAAAACAATATTCTCAGATCAAAATAGTACATACCTGCAATTCCTTTCTTACATATTATGTACGACAGTTCAAGTATACACAGTACTACATTTTTAGCCATTTAGATTGATAAGTTTACGGTAAATTGCATATTGTTACATATAATAAGCGTATTAAGTAACAATCGATTGCTTATTTAAGTATTGCATATAATTTTGAGTGATATAGAAATTCACTCCTACCGTAGAACACCGAGAACTACTTTTCGATTAAGCGAGCCCTTTGTTAACGTATTGGCATCCCATCGTTGAATATAACTTCTAACCACAAGATTGAAATAAAGATTATAGATAAATAATTGTTTTACCCTACCGTAAGTAAATCTTACGTTCCTTTGTACGTCGACCTGGATAAGTGTTTCTCGAGACCAGTAGATAAGGAGGGAATATGAGGTAGCAGATGAAGTGATAGCGGCTGAGTTGTCTGGCTTGAAAAACGTCTCCCGACTGCTCGATACAGCTGACGCATGCGCCTCCAGCATCCTGGAACCGTCCGTTCCCCCTTGGCTCCTGTTCCTCTGATTCAGGAATCTCTTCCTCCCGCCAACACAAAGCCGAAATGTTGCCATCCCAGGGCGTGGTTATCTCTTACACCTATCTGTTTTGGATTTGTATTTATGGGTGCGTAAGGTCTACGAGAATTTTCTTTTCAAACTAAATAAGAAATGGTTATGATATAATTTACGTATTTTACACTGCTAAAAAAAATCACAAATAGGATAAATGTGTTTATTATTATCATTATTATCAGTGTCTGTAGTATTATTAATATTTTTTAGATTTAACATATTTAGGTACCAGCTTGAATAATATTTTTGATCAACTCATTGCTTAGAGAAGTGGACATTTTTAGTGATAGTATTTGTGAACTGTTTGTTAAATTTTACTATTATATTTCTTGATTTTGTATGTTGATTTTGATGTATTATGTAGTTTTATTTTATATTTTGTGTCTTTACATTTATCAAGTACATGGCGAATTGGCGTCAGCCGTTATGTCATGTACTGTAATTTTATTTTTTAACAATAAATAAATAAATATTTTTACAATCTTGATTAAAGACATCAACTATCAAATTTTTCTACCCATAACTGATGTGTTACTAAGTTGGAAAAAAGTAATAATTATATGAAGTATAATACCTATAAGGCAGCGCTTTCCAATATGGAGGCGCGAACAGTTTAAATTATTTATTTACCCTTTAAAAAGTATCTTTATTACTAAACGAAATAAAGGATGGGTAGGCGCGAAGATATTTTATTTCTTCAAAGGGAGGCGTAGCGACATAAAGTTTGGAAACCACTGCTATAAGGTATGAAACAAACGAAATAATCCAATAACACATCGACTCATTCTTTGGTAATACCTAGTTATTATGTAAAAATTAACATGGTGTTTAGTTACGTTTTTCATTCACCGTGCAAGTAGTTACACAAAATAATTATGTACTTATATAGGTATCCGGTGTGTGTATAATGTCTCGCCTATATAAATCAAATCTCAAGACTGACACTTCAATTAACTTCAGTTTTAAATTTATTTTCTTCTCTGCATTTTTGAATTTCGAACAATGGCAAATACTTACCTGATCCACTCATTTGTTTATGTATAATCGTAGTATACAGTGCAAAAGGTGAGTAATAACATTTGACGTTAATATAAAAACACGTTTGCGTTTATTACGCATAAAGCACTGAAAAAGTGGGAATAATTGCTTATATAAATGAAATAGTCTTATTTACTATTTCAACTACAGCGAGAAAGAAAAATGTTGACACCACGTAAACAATACAATGTATTGGACAATACTATTATTTGGGCTATGTACGGCTCCCGATATTTTTTTATACAATTAATATTTGTGTAGAAAAGTAATTAAATTTGAATTTGAGAATTTAGTATTACGTGAAAATGTGACATGACTATGGTGTAACTATTTATATATAATATGTATTGACAGACCTCCACTTTCGCACACAATTGGTTCCTGGAAATGTGTGCGAAGGTTGAATGTTCTAAAGTAGAGGGATGTAACAAAAAATTGTCATTTAAAAAATATATTTATCAAAATTTACTTATATATTTGATAAAAAATTTTTTTTTTTAATAAACTTGTCAAGAGTTAGTTGTATTTTACTCTTTTTTTTTCTTTTCTTCATATTGAGTTCTGTAACATGCAGTGCTTTTATGGATCGCTTAACACACTTGAGATACGCGTTGGGATCAAATTCTTCCATATTATTCAAAAATGTATCGAGATGAATTAAAGCTTCGTTCATATTATTATTGTTAAAAGTCTTGATGATTTTTCTGGTTCTTCTTCCTCACTTTCATTTGTGCGAAATAGCGAATTGTGCGAAAGTAGAGGTCCGTATGTATATGAAAATGTAGAATGTGGCTTTCGTTGATCTTATGTATTGGGTATGCATAAGATCAACGAAATGCCTTTCCACCAAGTATTGACAGTGGACACCCTAAAAGTGAAAGCCAAGCTCTTCAATATATGTACCAGTATTTGAAAAAAATAGACCGTACTAATGATCATCAAAAACATTGTGAAATCGGTGTGTGTTTTACTTTTATACATATAAAATAATTTTATTCCAAGAATGACTGTTAACATAATAATACATAATACAGAATATTGCCCGTGTAACTATCATATTATTTATTTAAAATTACTATCAGCACGTTATGATGATCTTCGTTTTTATCTTATGACTTTATTTGATATAAATATACATATTTTGTATACATGTTATAGCATTATTTAATGATACTGTATAATTTATTTTTTATAACCAGGGGTAGGTCGGATGGGGCTCGGAGGGGTTCGCGAGAGCTCCTTGTTAAATTTTACTAAGGCCGGCGAGCCCCTTGGTAAATAAAGAGAAAGCAATATGTATTATCAGATCAAATTAGTATATAATTGCAATTTCTGACTTATATATTATCTACGACAGCTCAGTATACACATTAGTACATTTTTAGCCATTTACATTGATAAATTTACTGTAAATTGCATATTGTTACATACTATATTATAAGAGTATCAAGTAACCGTCGACTGCTAATTTAAGTATTGCATATAATTGCATAAGATTGATAAAAAATTCCCTCCCAGAACACCGATAATTGCTTTAAGTCTAAGCGAGCCCCTTGTTTAGCGTGTTGGCAGCCCACCACTTTTTATAACCGTTTACAAATATGTTCTGAAGGAATGAAATTTAATTGTTTATGATCGACCACTCACCCTTTTTGATTTTTATATAAACTCTTCGAATGGAAAATATCATATTAGATGTCATGCAGCATGCTGCTATATTACACATATAGCTATTTTTGTCAATTTACGATCTATTGTTCAGGATATGTTTGCAGAAAAGATGGAAAACAGTGTGGCTCAGAAAATCATTAAACTTGCCATAAAGATTATTTTAATAGGAATGTGCCATATTTTATAATGCTGTTTGTTGTTGAGTGATAAAAAACCATTACGATGATTTGAATAAATGCAAACATAATCTGACAAAAGTTATCACAAATAGTGCTGCATAAATATTTTGCATTTCGCAGCTATATTTTATTATGTTAATACTTATTTTAAGCTCGCCTAGTAACTACCTAATTTACTTCAGAGTACATAGTGGGTTGGTATGACATACAAAATTCTTATCTTAGAAAGTGGTTATTATTCTGAAATCCACATGTTTATGAAACTTACATATTTTAATTTTCAGGATTGTATCAAACAGTTTAACGCAGTGGTTTCCGACCTTTTTGTCATTGCGCCTCCCTTTGAAGAAAAAAATATCTTCGCGCCTCCCCATACTTTATTTCATATAGTAATAAAGACACGTTTTAAAGGGTAAATAAATATGTTGGACTGTTCGCGCCTCCCTTTGCAATAGTCCATGCCTCCCAGTTTGGAAATCGCTGGTTTAACGAATAGATTCATGAAACTCATTTTTAATTTATTCACTGTGTAGTGTTCCATCACTAGTCTTGTCCTAGCTCCATTAATCTATAATTATTCTCTCTGAGGAAGAGAGGTTGATCGTCTGAAAAACAAGCAATCCTCATAAGACTATGGATTAATTCTTATTATTCCACAATTAAACATTCTGCTTTTTCCAACTGGTTGTATTATTTTTTTGTTGTTCTTAAAACTTTTAAAAATCTGTTTGCTAATAGAATCCTATTGACTAATCAAGATATGAATGGTTAGTTTTAAGCAAACACGAATATACATATGTCACAAAATTTGGCATCAAACAAGTGTATCTCATCTGTATAGGATACATACTTGTTATATTTATAAAAGTATATGACCTAATTAAAATTAAAATGTATACATATACGATTAAATGTTAGTACACGTCACGGACTTTCTTGTAGAACAGTGATGCACAACCTTTACCTTCTAGCGGGCCGCATAAAACAAATTATCGTGGGTTCGGGCCGCAAAGAAAAAAATGATTTAAGGTACGCTCAATCCTTTTTTATACAGAACATATGTATGTTCCATGAAAAACAACCTTAAAACCGTGTAAAAAAGATTAAGTGAATTTAGATAAGTGAGCAATAGGTTCCATTTTATTATTTTGACCGTGTTATTTCGAAAATAAATAAGCCATGCAAAAAAAGGATTATGAGTATTTGCTTATTAAAAATCGTTTCATTGTGAAATATTTATGTTTCATTTATATGCAATTCATAGGTTAATGCGTTATTGGTCTTTTTAATTTTTAACTTTTTTTTTAATTTGACATAATACATATTTGTAAGCCTGTTTCTATGAACTGATTTATTCTTCTTTATTGAAGAAAAATCTTGCTAACATTTATTAAATAAATGTTTTACGTGAAAAAAATATGTTTGAGAAAAAGATTTAAGGGCCGCCACAAAATTCAAAAAGGGCCGCGGTTTGTGCATCACTGTTGTAGACCATCGGTTCTCACGTAAAATTTCACTGTGGCCGCATTATAAACATCCATGGTCTTATGTAAATGTCTCGTGGCAAAATTTTTGTTTTGAGATGTGATAAAAATAGCAGTTGCATTTACTAAAAAAACGTTACCGTTGGTGGCCGCTAGAGGTCTGCACGGGCCCGGGCCGGGCCGGGCTTTGGAATTTGGGATATAATGTTGGGAAAAATATACCAAATTGAGGATTTCAAATTCCTCGGTGAGCTAAAAAAAAAAAAAAAGGACTTTCGGAGATAATCTGGGGAAAAATTATACCAAATCGAGGATTTCAAATTCCTCGGTGAGCTAAAAAAAAAAAAAAAAAGGACTTTCGGAGATAATCTGGGGAAAAAGTATACCAAATCGAGGATTTCAAATTTCTCGGTGCTTCGGGTCGGGTTCGGGTAACAAGTGCGGCATTAGACTCGGGCCCGGGCCGGGTCGGGCGTGAGTTTTTCGGGCTCGGACCGGGTAGTTTTGTAAAATTTTGGCCCGTGCAGACCTCTAGTGGCCGCACACGAGAGCCACTGTTGTAGACTGACTTTGTGGAGCTAGACATTCATTAATAATAATAGTATGTATTATGCTTGTTGACCAATGCGATGACCGTGGCGTCGCCGTAACATCTTCCGACCGACTCAAATTTTATCAACATAAAAACAACTGTTTTTTTTACTATGCCTAATCGTCTTGCCACCTACATGGACAGTCATTATTTCACGCAACACTAATAATAATCATCAGATTACAGATTGTGAGCTCGAATATGTATTTTTTTTTGCCTTAGTTTATCGACTGTATTAATTATGGTACCGAATGAATAATTTAATAAAAAAAATCGATGTTTGACAATGCCTAGTGCAGGGATGGCGAACCTATGGCACGCGTGCTCGAAGTGACACGTTTGGGAATTTGGATGGCACGCGAATGATTTCCAAGTTCAATTTTTTATTTTCAAGTTTTAAATATTAAAATTTTGATTAAATAATCCGTGAATTATTAATTTTCAAATGTTTCCAAGATAAACGATAATCAGTTTTTATTTTTTCTATTTTGATAATTTTTTTATTGCTTGGGCACGCCACACAATCGAGAAAAAATATTTGAAGATTGTTGTCACGCGGACCCAAAAAGGTTCGCCATCCCTGGCTTAGTGTTTTATAAGTATCACAAATTCCCGGCTCATACACGACTTTTTTTTTTTTTTTTTTTTTTCCATGTCCGCTCCCAATATGGAGCATATGGACTCCTAATGGAGTTTATCTCAACAGAATTTTTTCTACGAGAACTGCTTGTTACTCAGTTGCTCAACCTCTCTTTTTTCAAAGAGAGTAGGAATAGAAGGAAAGGGCAAGGACAGGACTAGTGGTTAGCTAATCGCTCTCTATACGCCCCGTTCATAGGATAGGATGGGTAGGAGGGGGGAATTCAAGACATACACGACTACCGGTTTTAAAAAATCATTTTTTTTTTAAAGAATAATGTATAATAAATAACTTTGAGTTCTTAATTATATTTACGTGAGACTCAAATGAAATGTATAATTATGTTAATTAACCAGTGTCGAAAATTTTATTTTCCCCCACTCCTGCTGCTTTCTGGTGGGCTCATTCTATCCCTTAAGTATTTAATGCTTAAATCTTTAAGACTTTCAAATTCAAAAGTACGTCATGACTCATGACTCATGACCACCCAATATGCATTGATAAATTTTCGTACGAAGCATTCTGTACCTAAACAATATAATATTATTAAAGAAGGAGATAAGACCAATCTATCGAATATTTTTATTCACACCTATGTGGGGCACACGAAGTATGGAGTATCTTAGGAAGATACTTCTGTTTCATGAAAATACGTTGTAATCAGTCAATCATTATTTTCATTTTTAGAGAGAATTGAAGAACGATTAGGTATATAGATATCTAACTATCTAAGTCCGTAAAAAAGTTCTTGACTTCCGTGCCGGACCTCACGGGTTCGGGTCCCAGTACGAACAGTATTTTTTCGATCGATTTCTGTTGGTAGGCATAAGTATTTGTGATGTCTAAAAATTTCCTCCCACGCTTCCGATCTTTCAATAACTGGGAGTAGCGAGAGCGATCAGTTAATCACTAGTCCTGTCCTAGTCTTGTCTTTCTATCCCTACTACTCTCTTTGGAAACGGTAGGTTAAACAACTGAGAAATAAACAGTTCTCGTAGAAGAACTTCTGTTAAGATACCTCCATTAGGAGGCCATATGCTCCACATTGGGAGCGGATATGGATACAAAATATTTCCTGTTTCAGGAATTCAAATTAAAAAATTTGAACTTTTGACTTCGGAAACAAGAATAATGAAAAACCAATCGGGGGTGGTAAACAATGGATTACAAATTATGTATGATAAACCTTATATCAACAGAAATTAACATCAACACATTTACGCAACATTTCATAAATGAGAAGACAAAGACAGGATTCGTCTGGATACATGTTAGATGTATTCAGAGGCCGGAACTTTATTTATTTCTTTGGATAATGAAATACTTTTTTAACTAAAATCATATGTATTTCACTCATAAAAAATAAATAAAATCATTTTTTTACCTTATTGCGAATACACATCGATTTCGGGAATTTATATGACAGATAAATACTTGCAGTAGACAGTGTAGCTTAACAGTTTACCTAAATTAGTTGCAACTGCAAGCTTCAGACCACAAAGCTTTTAGTAGATAATTTAATTGGTTTAAAAATAAAGTAACCGGAAGATACAATAATAAAACAGACGAGAGTACAAAAGAAACGAATTCAATAATCCGAATTTCATTTAAAAACAAATCCATAATTGTCTTTCGATTTCAATTGAGTAGAAACATGGAGTGAAAACATGATACGACTTTGTCTTCATCAGATGAATTTCCGGTGCACCATTGTGGCGAGGGTCTCTTCCTTTCGTGTTCTTTAATAAGATCCTTTTCATTTATACGAAACCAAAACCGAATGATAAAAGGACGTCTGGTATGTGAAAAAAATATTCGCAGATCTACCGACAGATAGTAAGTACTACTGCTTCCCGCATCCTCCTTCCTGTTGATGCTGTTGTGAAATAATTTATGAACATCGAGTGATTTATTTTGTAATACATTTTTTCTTAATACAATCGACCCTCGTTTGATACGGTACATCTACATATAGCCCAGATTCAATACAGCATGATTAGTGAATTGTGGCATATTCTTGTTGAACTGTAAGACGGTTTAAAAGCAATTTTTGCACGGTTGACCTGATTATCATTTTAGATGGGATAAGACAATGGCAGAAAAATTTTAACGTAATTTAAATTAAAAGTAATACATATAATACAATTGGCTGATATATATACATATTTATAATCTGTCGGTAGAAATAAGTTAATATTCCGAATTTAAATAAAATTTGCATCCTTTATTTTTAAGTACTTAAAATACAGTGTTAGAAAAGTTACAACTGATATTGAAAAGAAGTTTAATATATTACTAGCTGTAAGCCCGTTGACCTCAACGGGGGGATTTTTGTTGCATTTTTAAGAAGTCAGAAAATTACAAACCTATTTATTGAATAAGCCAGAAATTCTAAAAATAAAATAAATATATCTCGGGGCATATATCGACAGCATGCCCTGTAGTATTTAAATTGTAAATTATTTAATTTTTGGAATAATGTTGAGTTTGCTAACAATTAGTTTTCCTATTAGCAGAAATATACCTCGTAAATTACCTAATTTTTGGAATAATGTTTAAGTTTGCTGACAATTTTTTTCGTAGTGACAGAAATTTCGTAAAATATTAAATCTTTGGAATAATGTTCAAGTTTGCTAACAATCATTTTTCATAGTAGCATAAATCGACCTCGGCGCATATATCGACAGCCTTGCAGTTTTAAATTGTAAATTACTTAATTTTTGAAATAATGTTTAAGTTTGCTAATAATCATTTTTCACATGCAAAATGGTACAAATTAATTGCACATTTTATCAAAACAAAATTATCAATTTTCCATGTTACAATCAAATGCATATTTATCAAATTAATCAGAATAAATTAACTTCACTAATTCGCCAAACGGAGCTTATTTTTAGGAATATATGAGTCTTTAAGGGAACCAAACATAAAAATGGTGAAACTTTTCCATTTGACTTTTAAGTGCAATTACGTTTTCAATTAATTTTTGTGGGAACTGTCATCAACTTTTAATTTTATGTGAAAGTTTTTTCAATAAATAAGCATAAAAAGTAATACAAAATAACTTAGATTATTCCACGTATTGTGCTACAAACTGTGACACGTGTTTCGCCTATTTCAGAGGCATCCTCAGACAGACTTACTTTCAGTAAGTTAAAGTAAGTCTGTCTGAGGATGCCTCTGAAAGAGGCGAAACACGTGTCACAGTTTGTAGCACAATACGTGGAATAATCTAAGTTATTTTTTATTTTATATTCAAATGAACTTCCACAAAGATACCGACGAATCCATCGAAAGCATAAACAATGTATTTTAGAGAAAAAATGATTGAAATTATGCAATAAAAAGGGTGGGTTCAGTTCACTTTTTCCCATCATCCTAACTTGGCTCACTTTGCCGTATTTTAATCTCGTTGACCCCAATCTATCAAACTATTTCGCTTACTTTATTTATATTACTATTTGAGCATAAATTTACCTTGTCCAAAGCATAGACTCGTTTACTCGTTATTTAAAACAAAAGATACAAAACTTTTAAATTATCGGGATAAATTCTAAATACCCTCTGTTAAAAAGAAAAATATTTAATAGCCGTCAGCATATAACACACATGGAATATTTGCATTTAACTGTCGAAACTATATTATGTAAAATATACCACATTCATATTTGACAGACGTCACAATCTTGAATAAAAACAATCGAAGTCAGTTTGTGAATCACAAATATCGTTCCATTTTCAAATGCTTGATTTATATAATGTATTTTTATCGCCTTGATATTTATGACGTTAGCTCAGTTGATAGAGAGCTCGACTGGTAATCCAGAGTTCTGTGTTCGATCCACGGTCGCGGCGTTTTTTTGTATGAAATTTTTTCAGCGATTTGTTTCGTCAAATAATAAACAGTGTAGTATTGGGAAAATATGTCTTTAGTATGAATAAAAATATTGCGTCAGCGGAGCTGGTGAGGTGGGTGGGGGAAGGGGCAGGGGGAGGGGAAATCGCGGACAATCATGCAATCATTCGGACATTATCGAGTATTAATATATAGACTAGCTGTAAGCCCGTTGACCTCAACGGAGGGATTTTTGTTGCATTTTTAAGTAGTCAGAAAAGTTACTGGCGTGAAAAATAAATTACTAACCTATTTATTGAATAATCCAGAAATTCTGATAGTAAAAGAAATATCTCGGGGCGTATATCGACAGCCCTGCCCTGCAGTATTTAAATTGTAAATTATTTATTTTTGGAATAATGTTCTAGTTTGCTAACAACTATTTTTCGTAATAGCAGAAATTTCGTAAGTTATTGAATTTTTGGAATAATGTTTAAGTTTGCTAACAATCATTTTTCCTAGAAGCAGAAATTTTGTAAATTATTTAATCTTTGGAATAATGTTTATGTTTGCTAACAACCATTTTTCTTAGAAGCAGAAATTTCGTAAATTATTTTATTTTTGGTATAATTTTTAAGTTTGCTAACAATTATTTTTCCTATTAGCAGAAATAGACCTCGTAAATTATTTAATTTTTGGAATAATGTTTAAGTTTGCTAACAACCATTTTTCATAGTAGCAAAAATAGTCCTTGTAAATTACTTAATTTTTGGAATAATGTTTAAGTTTGCTAACAATTATTTTTCCTATTAGCAGAAATAGACCTCGTAAATTATTGAATTTTTGGAATAATGTTTAAGTTTGCTAACAACCATTTTTCATAGTAGCAAAAATAGTCCTTGTAAATTACTTAATTTTTGGAATAATGTTTAAGTTTGCTAACAATTATTTTTCCTATTAGCAGAAATAGACCTCGTAAATTATTGAATTTTTGGAATCTATATATTAATACTCGATAATGTCCGTCCGTCTGAATGATTGTCCGCGATTTTCCCTCCCCCTCCTCCGCCCCAGCCCCGCTGTCACCATTTTTTTATTCATACCAAATACATACTTTTTTCGTTTGTATATGGTCGCGATTTCGCCTTTTCGATGACGTCAAGAAAGACGGTCCTCCTCCCCCCCCCCAAATCCTGCCCCGCTGTCACCATTAATTTTTTTTTTTATTCATACTAAAGACATATTTTCCAAATACACTGTTTATTATTTGACGAAACAAATCAAATAGCTGAAAAAATTTCATACAAAAAAACGCCGCGACCGTGGATCGAACACAGAACTCTGGATTACCAGTCGAGCTCTCTATCAACTGAGCTAACGTCATAAATATCAAGGCGATAAAAATAGTGTATTTAAAATAAAAATTTGAAAATGGAACGATATTTGCGATTCCTACTGACTTCGATTGTTTGTATCCAAGATTCAAAAATGGAATATTGTCAAATAATGAATGACAAGGTAAATTTATGCTCAAATAGTAATATAAATAAAGTAAGCGAAATAGTTTGATAGATTGGGGTCAACGAGATTAAAATACGGCAAAGTGAGCCAAGTTAAGATGATGGGAAAAAGTGAACTGAACCCACCCTTTTTATTGCATAATTTCAATCATTTTTTCTCTAAAATACATTGTTTATGCTTTCGATGGATTCGTCGGTAACTTTTTGGAAGTTCATTTGAATATAAAATAAAAAATAACTTAGATTATTCCACGTATTGTGCTACAAACTGTGACACGTGTTTCGCCTCTTTCAGAGGCATCCTCAGACAGACTTACTTTTACTTACTGAAAGTAAGTCTGTCTGAGGATGTCCTGAGCGTTTTTTTTTGGTTTATAACATTTTTTTTTTTTGAAAACTTTCTTTTTAAATCACATTACATCTTGATCGTATGAAAATAAATGCTATCAAAATAACAAAATCCGATTGACTAGCCAAATAAGTTTTTCAAAAAATAAATATAAGACGCAATTATTTCAAGATTTGTTTTTAATCTAGATACATACGTGGTATAGTTAGTTGTTGGCGAAAGCATAGTTTCAGTATGATTAGTAAAATAACATCAGTAAAAATCATTATATATATTCTAAAAAACAAGTTCTATTTGGAGAATAAGTCAAAATTTTGATAATTTTGTTTTGATAAAATGTCCAATTAATTTATAATATTTTGCATGTGAAAATTGCATTTTTTATATAAATATAATTTAATTCTTTGCCCATTTATTTTCCGACTTTTTTCTCACATTCCATTGAAGTGAAAAAAAAGTTCAATAGATATTAAATTATTCTAAAAATTAGAATATTAGAATATTAGATTATTCTAAAAATTCCAAAATCTATATATTAATAGTCGATAAAATAATCACTTTTCACAAATCACAATTAACAATTCACAATTCACAAATGTGTGCGTACTGATGTCCTCGGGTCTTATTCTTTTTCTACGAAATATTTTTGTTAGCATACTTGAAAATTAGTTGAATAAAATATATATACTACGAAAAATGATTGTTAGCAACCTTGAACATTATTCCAAAAATTTAAAAACTGCAGGGCTGTCGATATATGCGCCGAGATCGATTTATGCTACTATGAAAAATGATTGTTAGCAAACTTGAACATTATTCCAAAGATATAATAATTTACGAAATTTCTGCTACTTCGAAAAATAGTTGTTAGCAAACATAAACATTATTCCAAAAATTAGGTAATTTACGAGGTCTATTTCTGCTAATAGGAAAAATAATTGTTAGCAAACTTAACATTATTCCAAAAATTAAATAATTTACAATTTAAATACTACAGGGCAGGGCTGTCGATAAACGCCCCGATATATTTATTTTATTTTTAGAATCTCTGGCTTATTCAATAAATAGGTTTGTAATTTTCTGACTACTTAAAAATGCAACAAAAATCCCCCCGTTGAGGTCAACGGGCTTACAGCTAGTAATGTTTAAGTTTGCTAACAACCATTTTTCATAGTAGCAAAAATAGTCCTTGTAAATTACTTAATTTTTGGAACAATGTTTAAGTTTGCTAACAACCATTTTTCTTAGAAGCAGAAATTTCGTAAATTATTTTATTTTTGGTATAATTTTTAAGTTTGCTAACAATTATTTTTCATAGTAGCAAAAATAGTCCTTGTAAATTACTTAATTTTTGGTATAATGTTTAAGTTTGCTAACAATTATTTTTCCTATTAGCAGAAATAGACCTCGTAAATTATTGAATTTTTGGAATAATGTTTAAGTTTGCTAACAACCATTTTTCATAGTAGCAAAAATAGACCTCGTAAATTATTTAATTTTTGGAATAATGTTTAAGTTTGCTAACAACCATTTTTCATAGTAGCAAAAATAGTCAACGAATAATTCAACTGTTTATGTATGCATGTGAAGTATGCGTATTTTGGAATTTTTAGAATAATTTAAATGTGTGCTTAATATATAATATTTAAATTAGATCGATTTTGACAGTTGTGTGTTTGCCCGAGCGGTAACGATCTCAACTCATAATCTACAGGCGATGGTTCGATCGACGGTCGTGGAGTTTTTTTGTATGAAATTTTTTCAGCGATTTGTTTCGTCAAATAATAAACAGTGTATTGGGAAAATATGTCTTTAGTATGAATAAAAATATTGCGTCAGCGGAGCTGGTGAGGAGGGAGGGGGTAGGAAGGGGCAGGGGGAGGGGAAAAACGCGGACAATCATGCAATCATTCGGACATTATCGAGTATTAATATATAGATGTGAAAATAAAGAATAATGGCTACAATTACACTATTTTTAATACATGCATACTTTCTGTTTTGTATTTCTAATTGTGAAAAATACATATTGAGATAAAGTTATTTTGTTTGGTGCAAACATTATTTAAAATTGAGTACTGTAATTTATTACATTGAATTATGTGGAACCATATAATGACCGTTTTATATTAAGGAAAAGTATTTAGTTGACTGGGTTAAAAGATTAACATATTAAATCAAGGATTGAGTGTTGTAGCAAGCCAACGCTCATTTGTTGTGATTATAACTACAGCGTAAGCAAAGGCCAAATATATTTGTATAGCAATGGGCTAACAATCGTGGTTTTAGCGTTTCATGAATGAATTTAATAAGAATTGGATATACCAACATACGAGGGCATGCATTTTCGGTTGCTTTGCACGGGGTTCTTCTTAATGTTGTTTGTAACCGTGCTTATGATATACTTAAGTTATACTTTTTAGCGGATTTTTAATCTATCAAAAAGTCAAACGCAGGTGATGAAATTTATCATTGAAATTTTATCAACTATATATAAAACTGTCATTTCAGAGACACTTCGCGACCCGAATACTTCAAGGTTCTATGTGAAAATTTTTGACGAAACAGAAGTAACAATGAGGCAGCCTTTCAAGTACCATTATTGATATACATTGTAATTTTTGTTTCCTCAAAAATTTTCACGTGCAAGTGACGCGGCGCCGGTGTCTTTTATGTGTGTGTGTGTACACATACAAAATATTGTATATGTGGTTTAGGACTCTTAGTAGTTGCGAAGTTGCTTTGTTACGTAAGAAGATTGTTCATAATGTATGTTCAAATACATAGTTTAATTATTATTTTCCAAATTGTCTTATTATTTTCTTCCAAAAATATTGTCAGTTATAAAAAAGATTAATGTTATCTAAAAATGGGAAAAGAAAATTAGTATTGTACCCCGATACATCCACATATTTTACCTATGTATTTAAAAACATTAATTCAAACAATTCGCGGTAGTTGGTTAGATAAGCTTCAATAATCGGGATTTGGAACATGGAATATAAAATAATTGCTCATTGAATTGATGAAAAAGCATTCTCATATATAATACTTTTAAAACTTTATCATGTACAAAGATCACCCCTAAATTTAATGAATTCAATTGAACAATAATATTCCTAATAAAATACGAAAGAGCGCATTTATGGGCAGTTACTACGGCTAAGACAATGCGTCTGACTTGGCGTTTACAAAAGGGGAAAAACCAACCGTTAAGAGCCACTTTTCTTCAGTCTGTTCTTCAAGATTCAAAGCGCCTACCTATGTCAATATTCCAAACAACGCATAATAAAAAAAATATCGAAATGCCACAACATGTCACGTTCTCGGTTATTTTTTATTAAGTTTGACATGCTCAGACCAGGGCTTCCAAAAATATACAATGACAATAAATCGTTGACATCGTGCTAGAATTATTATTTCGCAAAATATGCGGTTTTATTAACATAACATTAAAAAACAGGGGAGTAGCATTTGTATATCCTTTTTATTCACGATGATCATGAATAAATTTGTAAAATTGTTTGCATTAATTACCGTTTATACATACGTGAACAGACAAAGCAATAAATATGGTTTATAATTAAGTTAATCAGAGGAGCAAAAAGTACCATGTATTGATTAAGGTTTGTATTCAGGGATGGGCTGGAGGGGGCTCGCGCGAGTCCCTTGTTAAATTTCGGCGCGGACGGCGAACCCCTTGTTAAGATAAAAAAATCATTCGTTATTAGATCAAATCATCACATAACTGCAATTTCTGTAGATGGATAAAATTGAAAAATAGTTCATTTTTTCATTCAGCGTTGTGGGCTTCCGTGACGGACCTCACGTTCGAAGATATGGGTATTTGTGATGTCTTTAGATTGCCTCCCACTCTTCCGATCCTTCAATTCACCTGGGCGCTACTATTAGTTAATCACTAGTCGTGTCTTATGCTTACCATTTTATCCCTACTACCCTCTTTGGAAAAGAGAGGTTGAGCGACTAAGTAACAAGCAGTTCTCGTAGAAAAATAACTTTCGTTGGGATACCTTTATTAGGAGGCCATATGCTTGACATAGGAAGCGGACATTGATAAAAAAATGGATAACATTTACCGAGCCCCTTGTTAAGATATTGGCAGCCCACCGCTGTTTGTATTACGTATTAAAATTTACTATTAAGAGGTCACGTAGGCTATTTTCGCCCCCCACTCCCTAGCCGTTACAAAATCTTGAATAGCTTTTTTAAAAAGATTTTTAACTTATAATATTTGGACATATTGTCGAAATGATCGTTGCTGACATGTAGTATGCAGTTATAATTCAAATAATTTGGAAACTTCAAAGAAATTTATCAGCGTATTCTCATTTTTTTAGTTTTTATTACTTTGTATTTACTCCCCGTCCTACAAACTTTCCAACCCGTCCCGGCACAAAACATCATTTAAAATATTCTACCTTTTTGGATTTAGTTACCACCTAACTAAAATGACGGTAAATTTGTAAACAAATATAATTTTGCTAAACATAAACATTGATTATCTCATCACACATGAAAAAATGTTCTCTAAAGAATTTCCATTAAAATGTTATTTATTACTTTGATTTGTAAATCGATTGAAAGAATTGTTGCGCGTTGGGTTCATTCATATATTTATTATTTATATATAAAAATACTTGGAAAATAACAAAATTATGTACCTGTTATCTTCCTGGAGAAAGAAGTGTGTTCTCAGTTGATGCTGTTGTTAAAACAACAAAAATGTCCATAATGTAGCACATAAAAAAGGGCTCGTTTTGTTTTGCATTTTGAAAAGCCTTATTTATTCGTGCGTTTTTATTTCCCGCGTAGTGCCAGCTGAGTAAAGTGGGGTGGGTCCCTTGAGGGGACAGGGGCCACGGTTTGTTCGAGTTAGTCGTTGTTAGTGATGTGACGTATAAAAGAAATCATACGAGTGTTTCGTTATATGTATACATATTATTATTTAACACTTATAAGACAATTTTACAGACTTGTGTTTGGATAGATTTATTAATATCTCGTTATTTAATTTTACATGGAAAATTTCTAATTCGATCATGTCGATGGCTTACTAATTTAGTCCCTCAACACATTTTTTTTTACTGGTAAAATGTATGTCTTTCCTTTACGAAGAGGGCAAGGCAGAAGTGGGCTGTCAATACGTTGACACGGCCCGATTAATCTCAGAGTTATTTGTGGTGTTTTGGGAAAATTTGAGGTGTTAAATTACTCTAATGCAATTAATAAAAAATACATATTAAAACAATCGAATGTTGTCGTTGTAAATAAGATTGAATGTCAGAAATTACGGTTAGATAACAATTTGATCCGAGATTGTCGATTTTTTCTTAATTTAACAATGTGCTAGCCCGAGTCTTCGCGCCCCTTTTAGTCCACTTCGAGAAAGAAAGAGAGATGACTAGTTAATGAACAGTAATAAATTAGTCGCTCTCATGGAGAATGGAGGAATCTATGATATTCTGTTTTTATAATCGAATGAGTGTAAAAGAATATATAATCATAGACATGTTTATTTTTATAACAATTTGTTATGGTAAGAAATTAAGTTAGGAGTCCGTTTGGAGGTTTGAACGCGAACAGAATATCACGATTGTCCGAGAACGTTATTATAAAATAGTATCGATCGATTGTAACGAGTCTTAATTTCGGTCACGTCTCTAATAGCGGGAGCGTTGTCCCTCGAGTGCGAACAATGCGAATGGAAAACAAAACGTCAAAAACAATTACTGCAAACTTTGACTGCTTCGCAAAAGTAAGTTGTTCAAATTGAAAAACTTTTATTTGAAAGAATCAAGATAAGCGAGACTCTTTCATATCTCCTGCTTTTTCTTACCGCCACAATTTCATAATAGATTTTAAAAGGCTTCGCAGGAAAATTTTGTGAACGTCTGTCCGTAAATAGATTTCTTTAGTGTGTTTTTTTTTTATCACTATATTCTTATTTGCATATTTATTTGTAAATATTCGATGTAAAAAATATTAAAATTGTATAACGATGATTTTTTTCATTATTTGAAACGATTTTTTATGTAGACAAGTTTCTATCCATGTATAATTTCTAGTTTACCCCAATTAGGTTTGTTTTGTTTTCTATCCAAGATCCCAATATAACGATAAAAATATTGTTGCTAACCATTCCTGGTTTACCTGGATTGAGTGAAAATATGATTCCGGGTTGAGGATCCCGACTTAGTATTATCATAGTTTCACGGAATTTTCTTATTTAAACATTAATTAAAACAATGGTCGTTTTTAAGTACTCAAGTCGTGACCAGAGTACTACAAGGTTCTAAGTGTAATTTTTTAGCGAAACAGAAGTAACAATGCGGCAGTCTTCCAAGTACCATTATTGGTATACATTGCTATTTTTGGTTCGTCAAATTTTTCACATAGGACCTTGTAGTACACGGGTCGCGAAGTGCCTCATCATTTTCTCTACAGTCTTTTTTTTGGCAATCCTGTACACCGATATATATAAAACAGTTAAAAGATGAAGTCCAAAGTTAAAATATTTAAAAACTGGGTGATGAAAAGCAATATTTGTTTATTTTTTTATCAATGCCCACTCCCAGTGTATACCATATGGTCTTCTAATAGCGGTATTTCAACAGAAGTTTGTCTACGAGAACTGATTGTTACTCAGTTGCCCAACCTCTTTTTTTCGAAGAGTGGTGATATTATGAATAGGGTTTGGAAAGGACTAATGGTTAGTTAATCGCTCTCACCACGATCCGCTATTTTAGGATTGGAAAAATGTGAGGTAATTTATTAGACATCACAAACATAGATGCCTTATAATAGAAATTAATAAATTGAGTCAGTGAGATCCGTCACGGAAGCCAACGACGTTGACACTGCTACAGACACATTTGATAATAAGCAAATGTGTTACTTTTCATCCAAAACGCAGATTATTTTTATTATTAGTTTTACTAAGAAAGTCCAATTTTCAAAATATGCACGGAGAAAATTCAGTGCAGCATGCCCTCCAAGGAAGAAGTCAATCAAAATATAGGCACTTTAACAGTAAGTTCGTTTGAGACACGAACAGTCTATTGCAATGCAGATATTCCCTGTAATGATTGTTGATTTGTTAGAATTTGATAAAAAAAAAAATACAGCCGACACCAGTGGCGTAGCAATGCAATAATAATCCATTTTTCAGCGATCGACAGTCGTGAGATTATACTTTTTTTGTTTTTGAAAGTAAATTCAATTCATTCATTTGCTTTGAGTTGACTTGTGCGGTAGGTAGTTACACCTCTACGTTAGGCGACTGATGGTATGCGCGTCGCGCGTTTGCGAAGGTAAGTGTACACACATTACGAGGAGAGCATATTATTATGGCGATGCAGGAGACGCTCGTAAAGGTGATTCGTCTGCAGTTGAGGTCCTGCCGTGTCAGGTTTCACGTTACGGTCCATTGTTTCCCACGACAATGCGCCGTCTCTGCCTCGAAGTCGTAAAATGTGACGGCCGATGGAGTATCGACGATTATAACGACTCGCAGCGGATGACCAGAGGCTCGAGGGGCGAGGAGAACTTCATGACGGTCACTCGCATGCACTCCGGATGCAGTTTGTCTGAAAAAATAGCTTTTTACAGGACGTGAGCATTGTTTTTTTTTCCGTAAGACGCGTGCTTTTGAAAAACAACTTACGTAATTGTAAAAATAGTCCACAGAAAGAGAAATAGACAGATAAATGTTGAGAGGTTTCAGTAGTGTGGTATTTATAAGTAATTACGAAATATACATTCAGAGTTCTAAATAGAAATAATTTAAGTTACTTCTCGACTTGTAAAATAAAACGTTACATTTTTTATCATATACCTTGTGTAACATATGTACACTTGGGCCTCGTATAACACGGTTATATGGTTCCACAAAAACGTCGTGTAATACAAATCCGTGTTATACAAGGTTTGAAGTTCATACAAAATTAGGGATTGCGTTTCAAAAAAAAATATCGAAGATGGTTTATATAAATATGTACTTTATTTTTTTAAATAAACAAATATACATTTACATATCTATTGAAAGAAATTTTATTAACATAATATAGCACTCAATTAGAATTCTACATGTTTTACTCTTTTTCGAGATCGGTTGTAAGTTTTAATCTTCATCGGAGGACTCTGGATTTCTTGTGGTTTTAGCCTTCAAGAATTCGGTAATAAGCGATTGTCTGCTTTCAGCGTATAAATCTTTTCGTATTTCCTTATAAGGTTCCAAAATTTGTTGTACATAATTCTCTCTTAAATTTCGAACTTCTTTCTATTATAGAATCCTTTTCAATATATATTTTTTTTAATTTGAAACCGTGTTATATAAAGCGTGATGTATGAAAAATATGCCACAATTTATAAAACCGTGTTGTATGAAACCTTGTTATATAAAAGCGTGTTATACGAGGTCCAAGTGTATAGTAAAATTGTAAGCCTTTTTTGGATATCGGCTTGATGAATCTTTAAGTTCCAGGGCACATTAGCAGCAAAGTTCTTCGAGTATCTTTCATCGCTGTTGCTATTTATTTATTTGCATTCCTTTTCCATCGTTGTCGACAGAAGGTGTGTTTGCTGATTAATTATCAGTATAGATAGTTACTAAAATATAGTTTTGTACCTAATAACTTAATTAGTCTAAACGTCGTAGAAAGTTAGATAATATTGTACTTATATGTACTGTTTTTTTTTTTAATATTTCAATTATATTTGTCAAGTGCATGGTGAACTGGCGTAAGCTGTAATGCCATGCACTGTCCTTTTGATTTTTAAACAATAAACAATATTATCTGAATTTTAAATTATATACTAGAAAAGGATATTTGAAAGCCCTGTAATTCAACGCAACCTAAAAAGCACAGTCAAAAGTGAATTTTTCATTCATTTATTTCTAATATAAAATTTTCAGTTGCGACCATATGCATATGCTGTAGAGTAGGAGTCGGAAGTGGAGCCGGAAAAACCGGAGAAAAATAATTTAAAGATATTAAAAAAATATTGATTGTTTGAAATCTACTACAATCTATTCTTGGAACTAGAGTGATGGTATAATCTTCAACGGAAATATTCGAAAAATAATGTCGAAGCTGGAGTCGGAGTCGTCTTTTTTTACCAGACTTCACAGCCCTGGTATTAACACGGCATTCCATCACGAAAAGGTTCCCCGCCCCAGATTTAGATGATCATTGAAAAACAGCGTTGGCATTACGTGGCACACTAAGAAAATAAAGTCTTTTTTTAAGCATGTTAAGATGTAGTTCTTATAATAAGTAAACTTTTATGATATGCGAAACCACATCACCAGTTGAAATATTTAAAAAAAAATAGAATTATTGTAATGAGAACTAATAAAAATGTCAGCTTTGTCAGAGAGACAGCGAATTTGACTCAGACCAAAATGACACAGTAAATTCCAAAGAGGTGTCGTTAAAAACAAAACAAATTTAGCCATAAAATACTCATGACATTCTTTTCACGAGAAATGGTTTCTCAAAAGGTTTTGTCATATGCATACGAAGAAGACAAAGGTAATAAAAACACAATAATATTTTTCCATCATTAAAATAAAGTAAGCAAGTCTGCAATTGCTGCTGCCAGCGAGCAATCTAAAGTCAAGTTTATGATCCGTGGAATCGATCCGCGTACGCCTTGACTCTCCAATAATAATTTTATTAGTACATTATTGTGGAAACATCAAGTTAGACTGCAATGCTCTCCCGTCCGGTTACTGGCTGCACTAATGAATTATTTGCGAAAATTGAGCGTTGACTGCCAGGTTTTTAGTTTGTTGGATTGTCTGATATTATAAATACATATTGAATTTCTAACATTATGTACGAAGAAATAAAACGAAAATTTTCATTTTATTCGAATATTAATTTTCTTGTTATTGATATTTCCTATATTTACATACTGAAACCACTCTATTTCAGAGGTGGGCTGGAGGTGCCCGCGTGAGCCCCTTGTTAATTTTTTTGAAGGCCGGCAAGCCCCTTGTTAATTAAATAGAAAACAATATTCTCAGATAAAATTAGTATGTAACTGTAGTTTCTGACATGTATACTATCTACGACAGCTTCCGTATACACAGCGGTGGCGGTCGGTCAATGTGGCATTCGATCAATGCACCCCTTGTATATGCAGGGGCGGTTATATTTCATGAAAGAATTTGACAATCACACTAACCTAAGCTAATCAACAAAGTTAAAGTATCTATTGACTTTAATCTTTTGATTATTTGTGAACATTAAAATACAGTGAAAAAGATGCCGGAACGCCGTTTCACTGCATAACGTGGGAAAAAACTACTGATCATAATTATATACATACATTCATCGAGTTACTTTCTTAGTTAAATAGTCATTTACACCTGCATGTAGAGAAACTATTATCGCACCATTATTTTATGTTTTTTCTTAGAACAAAGAATGATATCATATGTTCATACATACATATGTCATTATAAAGAAAATGAAGAAAAAAACAGCAACGAAGCTGTAAAATTGTTATGAATTTGTTTAATGTAATAAAACAAATTGAAGTTCTGATTAAATCAATACCTACTATCACTACAGTGACCACACATCCTTTATTTCATTGCTCTGTTGGAAATATTTAATTTTTAAACGTATTAAACTTTTATACGAAAATTAGGTTGGTTGTTGGAACTAGGGATCTCACTCAAATATTCGAATATATTCGGCCCTTTTTTTACTATTTGATATTCGAATATCAGAGCAATTATTCGAGAATTCGTAATATTTTAAAAAGAAAAAATGTTTTGAATGACGCATTAAATATCTTATCACAATACATTTTTGAGATTGACGAAATAGTTCTTGGAAAATATTGTAAAAGAAATGGTGTCGTCGGCTTGTTTTCATACAATGCAAAATAAATCATTATGATAAAATCGTTGATAATTTTGATTCTTTTGTAATAAATTTAAATGAAATACTGTTTGCGGAATATAATTTTATTAGTTACCAAGTGATGTTCTTTTTAATGTACTATTTAAGCCAGGCATGCCCAAACCTTGGTCCGCAGGGCAAATGTGAAGGTTTCGTGTGGCCCTTTCGATGTTTTCAATTTTTTATACATTTTGTTACTGGTAAAATTATTTTTTAAAAATTAACAGTAAAAAAAAATGTCAAAAGTAAAAAATGACTTTTTAATAAAATTAATACATTTTTTTAATTGTGAGATTTTTGTATATTATTAATGTAAAAATATTATATTATTATTATATATTATTAAGGTTTAAAATATTTATTTGTGTCCCATCAAAGACCTGGATTATTTACTTGGCCACTCAAGTGATTTCATTTGGGCATCCCTGATTTAAGCTAATATTTTATATACATATGTGAAATTGTATTTTCTTATCAGTTGATAATGCTCGCTATGAGCGAAACCGGTCCTGATCTTTGTAAGTAAAAGTGAAAATAAGTACAAAGGAATAATGTGTTTTTCCTAATAATTATTGTGCCTTTCCGCCAAGTATTGACAGTGAACACCCTAAAAGGTACAAGAAAAGGTTTAAAATCGTATAACATTTTTTTTTTGAAAATTTTCACTTTTGATTTGATTTTGTATCGAGGTTCTATTGCAATTTCATTCGCATACAGACCAAATCGAATACAGCAATTGTTTGAGAAAGAGATGACTAGGTTATAATCACACGACATACACTACTCCACAGTCTGATAAAATATACGTCAGATGGTATTAATAAACTACAAACGGTATTATCAAGCATTTGTGATTTTTCTCAATTCTTGAAAATCAATTAGATTGCACCTGTGATATTATTTGTTTTAATAGTTCGATACGGTTATCGGTGATCATAATTTTATTTGTCTCGCTGCTCGTGGAACTGACCAAGCTCTTATCACACTTTGGATAACTATAGAATAACACCAGTGATAAGAAGCAGAGAGAAATTGATGTTTTCCACAATCATTGCATTAAAACCGATGCAATACTCGAACCAAATCGTATTTCTTATCAGATAGGGGTACAACCGTATCAAACAGCTCGTGCATAAGAAATAAGATTGACTTATTTATGTTTGTTACGCATTCAATTTTTAACCATGTCCACTCCTAATTTGGAGTGTATGGGCTGCTAATGGAGCATCTGGACAAAATCAGTTTAACGATAACTGGTTCTTAGTCAATACCCAGTACCGGTACGAGGTTATTTGGCGCCCTAGGCAACGGTTATTGGCGGGCCCCCTTTTTAACAAACTGTGGAATATTTTTTTATATACATGTCCGCTCTCAATTTGAATCATATGGCCTCCTAATGAAAGTATCTCAAAAGAAGTTTTTTACAAGAACTGTTTGTTAGTCAGTCGCACAACCTACCTTTTTCGAAATATATAGAATACGATACACAATCATGACGAACAGATACAAGTATAAACTATTATTGGTTGTTAGAATATAAAAAATAATTTGATTACTCAATTTATGCGCCCCTTAATGATTTGCGCCCTAGGCGATTGCCTATTTCGCCTGTTTGGTAGCGCCGGCCCTGTCAATACCATAACCTCCCTTCAAATATAGAAAATAAAGATGGATGTGGCTAGAGTTGGTTTGAAGAAATTAACTCAACACTACATTTTGGTTGAAATAATTCAAATCGATAAATATATTAAAATTTATACATGCATGTTGAGTTAAAAAATGAAACACGGTTTTGTACTAAATGAACATTTATTTAATATTATCACGGCCGGTTTGTCTCATGGCAGACGTTTACAAATGTAAGGAATATTAGTAACAAACAATTAGTATTAAAAATATGCACGTGAACTTAAAAATATATTATATCACTTGTACTAATTCCACATTTCTTTTTAATTCTTAGTAGCTATTTTTTTGCACAACTATTGAAAGAAGTTAAAATATACTATGCTATTTACTTTAACATTTATGTTTAATATACATATTTCAAATATTTTATTCGGTCGGTGACCACACTGAATAAACAATGTAAATACTTACTACTACAACACACGACCGAAAATATATATAATACTATATCTAAAAAAAATCTTGGACAATGTCAGGATGGAGCTCGATCATTTTATTATATTTTAACATATTCCGAGGAATATTATCATTGCGAATTTTCATATTTATATGAAGTGATTAAATAATCCTTTAAATTTAATGATTTTCATGCTTTAATATTTTTAAAGCCTGAAAAGTATTGTTGATTTGAGTCAGCGAATTTTTATTTACATTTTGGGTAATTATTGACGGAGCATTATCGGGAAGTAACGCTGCCGTTTCCAGTGGGTTTTTGTCAAAATGCTTACTATTTCCAAAAAACTGGCCAAAAACGAAATAGGTATTGCCATTTTGAAATATTTATTGCCGCACGTCATGGTACACACTTTTATAAAATTTATAAAAGACGATGAAATTCGACACCGCAGCTGCATCCACTATTGCACTTTTTGCAACATGAAAATAACATTGTTATGTTTATGTAAATTCTTAACAAATGAATTCAGTGAATCAATTCATAATATTGTATAAGTAAAAATAATCAGTATTTTTATTTTCGAATATCCGATTAAGCAATGATTAAAGGACAGTTTTAATTAAGAAGCTTAAAAATTAAATACATTTCACCGAACATCTGTAAATTTGTTTGTTTCGTGTCAAAACATTTAAAAAAAAGAAAACAACATGATAACATTTTTAAAATAAATAATAATAATAAAATTAAAACGTATTGCAGTTGGATTGTCAACATATATGATCCAATCTTCACGATAATGAATGCTCATATCATCATCTATAGGCAATCAAATTTAAATATACAATTAAATTTGATAACTTTGATATTCCACTTCTTGTGTTACAAAATGTGACACTTGTTTCTCCTCTATGAGAAGCATCATCAGACATAAGATAAAAAAAAAGAAAAAATGATTTTTGTTCTAATTCAGAAGTTAAAAAATATAAAAAGATTTTTTCCTTTTCTATTCGTCGCTGGTGAAAAGGGGTATACACAGCTGGTAGAATAAAAAGTTTGTTTGTCACATTGGAGAAATTGCCGATGGTAGATATACAAAATACATTCTGAATTTTACACATAGTAAAACTCTACTGTTTTAATAGCCATATTTGATCAACATATAATTATTACGTTGTATTTTATGTGCAAGGAAGATTTATAACTATGTCTGATAGAAGGAATTGACGGAAATACTATTTGTAGCGCGTAGATCGTAAGTGTAACTAGAAATAGCGTCAACAGCATTATTATTGTTATGTTACGGCTTGGTAGGCTGGACCGAATCTTAAAATAAGCCGTATGTGCCATACAGCTTGGTGGTAGAGTACGATGAGTATGTATGAATGCATGTTAAACAATTATTTTTTGATTACACTTAATGACGGTAGTGAGACAATTAATAATTGCGTTCGTAATGAACCTTATTTTGTAAGTTGAAGTTTATTCTCGTGATTAAAGGAAGAGTGTGAAAACTTTGATCATCACAGCAAACAGTGAATATAATTGGTATTAAATTGCCTATACAGTGAGCTGCGTTGGTCGGTTTACAGCCGGTCGCTTTCCGGTCGTCCGTCACGACATGAGGCCTTAAACAGGTCACATGAATCTTAAAGGAAAAGAGTGACATGCAATTTCGTCATCACACACGCTCCATGCCGCCCTGTGGACGTGCACGCCATCCCTTTCCGTCGCCATAACTCATAACGGACACGACACAAGTGGGAGGGGGATGGTCACTCCGGGTTGCCCTCCCGACCACCCCAAAGCCAAATAGAGCGAGATACAAATACCTCACGGGAGCATCGCGGAGAGAGAAGTCAACAAATTGATACTCCTCGCAGAGGTGTAAGCACTGTAGATATATCTGTCTTCAATGGGGAAGAAAGAGATGTGGTTTTCTTTGTGAGGGATGCGGAGGAGGTCTGGTCCTCAAAGTGAGATAGATGTAACACTATTTTGTGGGGTGGGTGAGGGTGGATAGTGAGGTCTTTGCGGAGAGAAGGGTGAGCGGACGGTTGTCGTAATAGGCGTGATAATGTCAGGTGATAAGATTTGAGCGGTCGAGTGATATTATAAGCCAACGTTAATATTTTTTTTACTATTTCTACGGAATCCATTGTGGAAAGGAAGAAATAATACCAAGGAGATTTTACTGCTTTTGTCATTAACCAAATGCGGCGTTTATGTGACCATCGAAAGTCACTGCTTATGTTTTTTAATTAATTGAATTTTCACTTCCGTTTACAAAATTGTAATCTTACAAAAACAAACCCAACATCTAACATAATAGTATAATTTTGTGATATAAGATAATTGAATCATTTAAGGACGGTAAATAATATTATTTAAGAATAAAAAGACAGGAATTACTATAATCTCTTAATAAAATCAGGGTTTAGGGGTCGTGGTGTCGGCGGTTTTGTTCGGAGTCGGAAAAATTTTACGACTCAGACCCATAAAAAAAAATTAATGATGTTTATTCAAACCACAATATTCCAGTGTATGCCACTGCAAGCTAGGCTGACTACAGATGATCTGATGGTATACATATCTACTTTGGAAAGGAAAAAGGACGTAACCCACACATTTTACAGGAGGCGCAAAAAACGTGTTTTGATGATTTTACACAACTTTAAAGTGCACGAAGACTTCTAAACTGGTGTTTAATTGACATAATCTAATATTAATTAAAGAAATTGTCTAGGAAAAACTTTTATTTCAGTCTTTTTTCTTGGTTTTAATTTTTTACAAGGTCATCTTTTTCAAACCTAAAAGCTAAATTTAGATACTAATACGGCATTTGCAGCTTGCATCTTTTTGATAGAACGTGTACCACGTTTGATACATAGTGATTAGAGAATCCAATCCTGAGCCAAAATGTTGATCCCGGGATTTCGGGATTAGAATTTTTCGATCCCGGTATCAGTACATTTTTTTAAGAAATAAAATTTGTTTTTTTTTGTGAAAAATAAATTAAACAATTTATTCTATATTATATAACCAGCTATGGGCTGTCGATACGTTACCAAAAAGCTCTCTTAATCTCAGTTATTCGCGATGTACAGGTGAATGAGTGGATTTTTTAATTACTTGTAAAAAAATATGCGCCATAATTATTAAACGAACTCAATATGCATACATTATGTAAAAATACGCAATATAACTTAAAATAATTAATCTCGACAGCTGATAAAAGTATCTACTTACTTCAGACTGCAAGAGCAAAGATTTATGTAATTGTCGTGTATTTTTAATGATCCAGTGTCAATTTTTTGATCCCGGGGCTAGTCCCGAAATTATAGTTTTTTTTTTATATTTACTCATTTTATTTTTATAAATGATATTATAAATATCCAACGTGTCCTCTTACAGTAATCTATAATATGCTGTAGAATTGAATATTTTTGGAATTCATTAAAACGTAATTTATTACCATAAATGACTTCTAGTATTTCATTTTATTGATTTCGTCGGCAGAATTTATTTTCGAATATGATATCTTGTGCATTGTGAAATAATGAACAATGGAACATTGTTTATTATATTTGAAGATAAGACAGTCTGTATATCGGCTGCATTTTATTTTACAACGCCAAGACAATTCTGCTTTATACGAAAACCAATCCCGAAGCTTTCGGGATCATTTCTTCTAATCCCGGGATTGAAATGTATCGAAAACTGTACGGGATTGGATTCCCTAATTGTGATTATCGAAAAAAAGCTGTTTTGAAAAAACTGTGATTTACGTCCTTTTTCCTTTCCACAGTCGATATACATATATAAGTTAAAATACGGAGTGTAGTCGGAGTCTTCTTTTTTATCAGACTCCACAGCCCTGGATAGAATCATCACCGAAAAGTAAATGATTTATCGCATACCTAGATTTAAAAAAATAAAATGATCACTTATATATATATTTCATTTTAAAAGAATGAAAATTCGAAAAGAAATATTGGTTGATGCAGAAGATATTTTACACGAAACTTTATAAAGCTTTAGTTACTTGATACTATGTATACGTACGTATACGAGAGTAATTTTTCAAATATATATGTCAATATGAATTTACGTAGGTAAGTAACCCATCGTTTTATTTATAATATTATAATGTTTTCGCGGTATATATTTTTTTCCATGGTCAATTCGATAGAATGCAAATACAATTTTTAATGGTAGACTTTTTGATTTAATAGCCCCAGGTATCATTACCGATTGACTACGGTCTGATGAGCATTTATGGTGTATGCAGTGGCTGACTGGCTGACGAATGAAAATGAATTCGTTTCCCAAACTGTGCGTTATCACGCGGAACGCTCTGCCAAGGGAGGAAAAGAGTTAATTAAAATAATGTTTATCGAATCAAAATCCAAATTTTATCTGCGTAACATTTCTATGCTAATGAGACAAGCATGTAAGGAAGAGTTTTAAAACTTTCGATGGATTCGGCGGTAACTTTGTGGTAAGTTTATTTTAATATAAAATATAAAATAACTTAGATTGTTCCACGAATTGTGCTACAAACTGTGACATTTGTTTCGCCTCTTTCAGAGGCTTCCTCAGACAGACTTACTTTTTTTAAAACTTACTTCTTTAAAAAAAGTAAGTCTGTCTGAGGTTATTTTATATTTTATATTAAGAGTTTTAATTTTTATTGCAAGTTGAAGTCGACTGTGTTGATTGTAATTTATTGTAGAAATATATAATTATTTATTTTATTGTATATTTTTATATCATATAGAACAGGCACGGGCAAATCGTGGCCCGCGAGCAATATTACATTTTTTAAAATGATTCACATTTTTATCTTTTAACGCCTTTTTAAAAATATTGAAAATAAATAAAATAATCGTTATTTTTGGGTCAATTATGTATGTATGTGAACAAACATTTTCAATCATGAACCTCAATAAAAACTCTTTACGATCAAACATCACCGATGAACATTTAATAATAGTGTACATATAAAAATGGTAGTTTACTTGCGGCCCGCCGCTGATTTTGAATTTCTGAATTTGACCCTTCATTCGAAAAGTTTGCTCTCCCCTGATATAGAAGGCCACTTATCAAAATGAGACTAGCCATTAGAGGTCTGCACGGGCCCGGGCCTGGCCCACGGGCTCTTACCCGACCCGGCCCGTGGGCCGGGCTCGGGCGGGTAAGCGCAATCGAGAGTCGGGCTCGGGCCGGGCCGGGCTTTGGAATTTGGGATATAATGTTGGGAAAAATATACCAAATCGAGGATTTCAAATTCCTCGGTGAGCTAAAAAAAAAAAAAAGGACTTTCGGAGATAATCTGGGGAAAAAGTATACCAAATCGAGGATTTCAAATTTCTCGGTGCTTCGGGTCGGGTTCGGGTAACAAGTGCGGCATTAGACTCGGGCCCGGGCCGGGTCGGGCGTGAGTTTTTCGGGCTCGGACCGGGTAGTTTTGTAAAATTTTGGCCCGTGCAGACCTCTACTAGCCATGTAAGTAATTTTTGTATATTGTTTCAGATAATTTCAATGCATGATCGAAAAACAAATCAAGAAAGTTAAAAAAATACAAAACAAACTTACGTATGTAATAGATTTCAAATAAAAATGTTGGACATTTTTTCCTTATTTTCCATTCGTCTTTTGGTGTCTAACACATAGTGTTAAACATACGAATATTCTTCATGCATGTATTCTTTTATTTTGTGAGTAAGTTTAAGCTTATTACCATAACTTACTTAAAAAAAACAATTTAGAAAATTGTCTAATAGTTATTTTAAGTATGCCCTTATTTATTAAATGTCTGAAGACTACTATTACTAGAAACTAGAACGATTTAATTAGAATTTGTGTTAAATCAATGTAAGAAAATGGTTATTAAACGTCGGTTGAACCATAATCTTTTCTTTACAACAGAAGAGTAAATATATTAATAAATATGATTGCATAAATTTCTTCAGTGGAAATGGTATCGTTGAAATAATAAATATATAGTTATAGCTCAGCCAAATAAAGCAATATAATAAAGTAAGTTATAACCCCTACAACGAACAATCAATAAAATCAAATGTTCATACGTATATGGCATTATATTTGATATATTTTTAATAAGGAGAATCAATTTCACCGTTCGCTATTATTCTTATCAAAGCTCACAAAAGCTTCGTGTATCTTTTTTCAATGACAGCAAACGTTCCCGAACAAAGAACTATCGACAAAAGAAAAGAAAATAGATTCGAGAATGGCTTTCTTCGATTTTTCTTCGCGTCCGTGCGAGCGGTTTTTCCACGGACGGCTGACGTATGGGGTCGGTGGGCGGGGGTGAGACGGGCGTTATTCACAATGGGTGGCGTTTATCTAATCTTGGCAGGGTTTTTTTTCTCCGCTGCTCA
This sequence comes from Himalopsyche anomala, assembly GCA_031772345.1. NCBI lineage: Eukaryota > Metazoa > Arthropoda > Insecta > Trichoptera > Rhyacophilidae > Himalopsyche > Himalopsyche anomala. Next base: position 13,847,131 of record CM062822.1, on the reverse strand, counting down.
GATTGAAATGGACAGTTCGCATGTCCTTTTGTCGGCTTTCCCGCCCTCCCTGAGGTAGCGTGAGTAAGGCATTTACGTGTGTACATTGACATACTTTAATAGGTGAGTGCTTCGGCTTGGTAAAAATATTCTTGAAATAAAATATCGTCGATTTTCTCGATCGATAGATATGTCGGCTCTTATATACATATTATGACATTAAACAGAGAATATTTAACAAAATGGCTACATTTTATATGGCAACTATTTAAAATTTATATTTATACACGTTAATTCGCACGCTTTCTATGAACTAGTGTAAAAGCAAAACATGAATTTTGACCACCATAAGTCTGATATTAATTATTTTAATATGCTAGATATAAAGATACTACCATATTTTGTTTTTTTATTCAATGAACAGAACGTGCTATGATTATGAGTGATGACAATGTAAAATTCGAAAAATTAAAATAATATATTTTTTACTTTATTTAAGCTGTTACATACATAACACACACATAACACAAAAGCCTTGTTAAAAGAATAGTCGTACAAATACATGCAAATCTTTGATGAAGAATATGGACAAGATCTTCCATTTGTTATGAACGACGTGTGCAATTTGAAACATTTTGAAATAACAAGACAATTCATAATAAATTATAAAAATATTAGCATCTTGCTAAGCTTGTTGAGATGACAATAAATTAAAATATATATTGTATTCCTTACTATTTATCTAGTTCTGCACTTTTTTCAGAGACATTAGCGTTGACTGACAAAAAATTGACATTAAAAGTGCTTAAAGACAGGTATTTCATTGTAACTACTTTATTTAAGGTATGTAGTAAGATACTTAACGTTTTGTAAGGGGTAGATTTTCCCACTATCTTCGAATCGACAACCCTTTATATTTACTTTAAGTACTAAACATTCGTTTGTGTTTCATTTACACCACACATAAAAACGAATAAAATGGCTAGTTGATTTAACAAATTGATTGTTTGATTTCACTTAACAACTTGATTTAATTTGAAATTATCTTAGGATCACAATGTATTTTAAAGTGTTTGTTTAACTTACAAACGCAACTTTCAATTATTCCGTTAATTGTTTTATTATACGTTCAAAAAATCATTCATTGTTCAGAGCTTGCGTATTAATAATTTTTTCTCACTCTTTAGATTTTAAATATAATGAATATTTCAGGGCTGTGGAGTCGTTAAAAAAAAACACGACTCCGACTCCGACTCCGACTCCGACATTTTTCAAAAACACGACTCCGACTCCGACTCCGACTCCGAATTTGACTCCGACTCCGACTATGACTTGACTAAAAAATGCGTGCATATAAATGTATGCACTTCGAGTAACAAAAAAAAATATATCGAATCTACTTTTTCGACATGAGAAAGAAAGAAACAACAACTTTTGCGCGGACTCATATGCAGTGGATCTTGGTGACTCACTGGCTCGACGTGACTCATGACACCTACACGTTTAATATTATTAAGCTATATCACAATAATTATTACGTAATTCAATTTTCATAAATTTCGTGAGTAATTTTTTTTTTTTAATTTGCATTTTTTTAAAAATAGTAGTCGGAGTCGCCCGTTTTTCACGACTCCGACTCCGACTCCACAGCCCTGGAATATTTACATCCCCTGATCTGTGTAGTTTTTATAGTGTTTGTCACACTTCGTACACAATAGACTCATTCATGCTCATCCCCCATAATGGGGTGTAAAATAAGATGAATTAATCAAATCCACACCTAAAATGTGCAACGCGAGACCTAAAAAAACAAGAATTATTTGTCTAACGCGATTGTGACATCAATATTTCGCAACCTTGAAAGATATCTGTCTCTATTCAATGCGTGTGATTTAGATGGGAGCGTCCCTTTCAGTGGGTGCAATGGGGGAAACATGGTGACAATAGGATAATGGGACACATATTCTATAAGCAGATGTTCCCATTAATGTTTCACTGACGTTTTGTATTCATCGTTTATTATTTACGCTATTTAACGATGTGCTTACGCGATCTTTACTCCTTTTATTGGTTAGGCGTAAGTCAAGCAACTTTACCTTTAGATAGGTATTATATTGAGGACGCAATCTTCGTCTTTGGGGATCTTCTTATCTTTGGCACGGACGAACTTAAACAGATTGCCTATAAAATTATATTGGCGCATTAACACCAGTCATAAACACTTAAAAATACTATTTAAATGTTATTATTATGATGAATTTCGTAAAGTTATTGATACTTAAAAAAACATTTTTATATACTATAAATAATTAGTTTATCTATGCATTCATTCTGTTAAATTTAAAAAAAGCAAGAAATATATTTTAGTAAAATAACTTACTTTTATTACTCGATTCGCATATTTTTCTCAACTCAGAAACTTCATTAACCACTTGGAAATTAACCGTAACAAATCATCATTTACATGATATTTTTTAATGTATAAAATAATAATGTAGTATTTGAAACTTTTTCGCTGAATTCCGTTGTTCATGAAATATATAAGACTAGATATAACATACATATAAAAATAGCTTGTATTATAGATTAAGTATTTCATCATTCCCCTTTAGCCGGCTGCGTGGTCGACTGTCAGCGTCATTGACTTAAAACACGAAGGAGACGGGTTTGAATCCCAGTACGGACAGTTTTTATAGATTGATTTTTAATCGATTTATGGATTTCTGTCCGAAGGCATGGATTTAAGTAAAGTTTGAAATTTCCTCCCAATCATGATTATATTCTAAAACGGGCGTAGCGAGAGCGATTAGCTTACCACTCGTACTGCCAAAGTCATACCCTTCTATTCCTACGCTCTTTGAAAAATAAAGCTTGAGCAACAGTGTAACAAACAGTTCTCGTATAAAAAGCATGGCCTCCGAGTGGCGCATATGGCCTCTTAATCAGGAGGCCATATGCGCCACATTGGGAGCGGACATGGATTAAAAAAATCGTTTATTTATTCCACAAGAAAATTAAATAATAATATTTTAACCAGCTGCAATCTTACATGATATTAACTTTTTTTGTTGTTGTTATTCTTATAAGTGAAGCAATGTCAACGTTGAAAATATTATTAGAAAACTTGTCGGATTTCAAACTATCCAGTATCTTGGTATTAAATTTAGTTTTTGTCGACATTTTATACGTCGCATGATTTTTTCCCACTGTTCTAAAATCTTTGTATGTTATGTTGTGTCGGCTATCGGTTTTGGCGAAACGCAGATACGTAACTACCACATTTGTTTGGCTTAATTCCAAAACGAACCACCCTCTCTGTAATATGATCGTAACGTTATGCCATAAAATAAAGACTTCAATAAATAATAGCCTCCAATGCATGTACATTTATTGTAAAACATGTAATATAGCCGAGAAAGTCACGACTGTTTTTGTTTTGTATGTGTTTGAGGTTAATTATTATGAAAAATGTATAAAAGTACAAAAAAGATAGGTCTTCAATTTATAAAAAAATCGCAGGAATGCATTTACTGATTGTCTATATGAATGAAGACATTTTTACAACAAATTTGATGTTTTCAAATCAGATAATGTTTTCAACCCACGGAAAATCTTTTTTTTAAATTTTTTAAATCAAACGGTTGTAGGGCAGTGGTTCTCACTTGAATTTTTACTGTGGCCCCCATTATAAACATCAGCAGTCCTATGGAAATCTATCGTGACCGTGAAAATATTTTTTTTTTTAAATATCGATATTTACTATAAAACTGGTGGTTGCTGCAGCAAAGTCCTCTAGTGGCCGCACATGAGAACCACTGTTCTAGGCTAACAGTCATAAGAACTGATTGAGACGGAGTGTATTTGACGCAGATTTATTCATTTATTTGTATTGTGCGGTTGAGGAACTTTCATTTGAGACATTGATCGTACATTATTAAGTCGATGTGAATTATAAATAAGCGTTATTTTAAAAGCTCGCATTGTTCTGGTTATGGATTGATGATGAACTAGCTATCTAAAAATGATGATTCTTAAAAAACACGTTTGATGTAATAAATGATTTTGCTTCAATTAATTATTGCTTCTATATTGCACAAGGCTATGATGCCTACGTCGCAGTGAAGTGGAATAATTAAATGCCTCACTTATAGAGTACGCCAACCCTGAATGGATACTGTGTGTTCGCAAACAGCCTAACAGCGGGAGGCATCAAAAACCATGGACAGAAGAATCTAAATCACCTTCGCCCTATTGCATGTCGAATCCCATATTAGAGGTTTGCGTAATCCCTAAACCAACACAGCACACACGATCCGACCCTAACTTTGCGATTTGTCGGGCCGTACAAAGGGAGATAGCGTTTGCCTCCGCATGAGATAAACTTTAGTTGGCAATTTTTGACACGAGCTTTTGTCGAGTTAATGGAGGATTTTCTGTTTTTCTACTGTCCAGTGAACGGTGTGCCAATGTATAAAATGGGTTTCTATTCCATTTGACAAGCAACTGTTGTAATATAATGGAGAGGTTTTCAATAAGGTCCCAACATAAATAAATATACAATAATGATATAACTTTAGTAATATTAGTTATGGTCAAGTTTAAATTAAAGGGCGACTTTTTAAAAAAAAAAACTAGTCCAAATTTATTGAGTTCCAATCCAATGGCTTAAAAAACAAACTAACGGTTTTTTTAAGAATTCAATTTTATAATTTAGTTATTTCACTGGCCGCATTTCACATCTAGTAACACGACTAGTGGATTAATAAATACAATTTTGAATTAAAACTGTATTTCCACCACTGAATCCATTGAAAATATTACACTTCTTAGACTTGCTTGTTATTTGACATAAGCAGCATTACGTTACTTATCATCCTCGATCGGAATTAATATTTTGATTTTGTCATCTTCAATTCATAGCTCTGGAAAGTAAGGACGTATGGAGCTTAAAATAAACACAATCATCCAGGTTTTTACACCATAGCAAATACTGTTTATGTGACGAAAGAGTTTAATACAACACGAATATTGTTTATTAATAAACTATGTATTTAAAAATGTACTGTTTGACACATAGAGAATTCAATTCCACGCCTGCAAATTATTATACTGGGTAAAATACTAAGATGGCTGTAAAAACATTGGCAAGGACGATTTGCGTCAGAAATCTATGATATTGATGTGCTCGAAATTTGTTTCCGATTACAGCATGTTACAAATTTTTATTTAGGATCATTGGAACCTTTACCTGACGTGGGTCCTGGCCGCCTCCAACCACTCTTGTCCGTCATATGCGGTGTCTCCCCATAGCCGAAGTAGCTACACCTGCTTCACAGCCAAACCACCTCAGTTTGTGTCATCCAATTAATAATAAAATGAAATTCTCTTGGATAATAATTGTATTGCAATCAAGGCTTTTCACGGATACAAATAAAATGCGTTTTGACAAAGTTAAGATAAAAGAAATTTCACACGTTTTTAAAAAACACAGCTCAATTTGATTATTTAATTTTCGGGTTATGTATGTAGATATCGAGGGCTTCAAGTCACACAACACTATCTACAAAAGTGTTCCTTTCAGGACAACCACAAAACCCTTTTTTTATTTTGTATCTTTACAAACCAGATATCAATTTAAAACCTAATTTTCGCATATTCTAATTTATTGTTGACTGTGTGCTTATATTACTTATGATGATACTATTTTTTTAAAGTATTATTTGAAAAAACATTTAAAAAATACAATTTTATGTATTTAACGTTTAACTTCACTAGTGATTTAAGAAGAAACTAGAAAAGTTTGACATATTGTTTTTTGACTATTATGTATCTGAGAATGAATAATAAAGTATTCAACAAAAAGACAAAGAACACTTTTCCGTAGATAACTTTGTTTGACTTTAAGCCCTCGATATATTAATACTGACTAGCTGTAAGCCCGTTGACCTCAACGGGGGGATTTTTGTTGCATTTTTAAGTAGTCAGAAAATTTACAGGCGTCAAAAATAAATTACTAACCTATTTATTGAATAATCCAGAAATTCTGATAGTAAAAGAAATATATCTGGGGGCGTATATCGACAGCCCTGCCCTGCAGTATTTAAATTGTAAATTATTTATTTTTGGAATCATGTTCTAGTTTGCCAACAACTATTTTTCGTAATAGCAGAAATTTCGTAAGTTATTGAATTTTTGGAATAATGTTTAAGTTTGTTAACTATTTTTCGTAGTAACAAAAAAAGTCCTTGTAAATTACTTAATTTTTGAAATAATATTTAAGTTTGCTAACAACCATTTTTCGTAGAAGCAGAAATAGACCTCGTAAATTATTTAATTTTTGGAATAATGTTTAAGTTTGCTAACAACCATTTTTCATAGTAGCAAAAATAGTCCTTGTAAATTACTTATTAATTTTTGGAATAATGTTTAAGTTTGCTAAAAATTATTTTTCCTATTAGCAGAAATAGACCTCGTAAATTATTTAATTTTTGGAATAATGTTTAAGTTTGCTAACAACCATTTTTCATAGAAGCAAAAATAGTCCTTGTAAATTACTTAATTTTTGGAATAATGTTTAAGTTTGCTAACAATTATTTTTCCTATTAGCAGAAATAGACCTCGTAAATTATTTAATTTTTGGAATAATGTTTAAGTTTGCTAACAACCATTTTTCATAGTAGCAAAAATAGTCCTTGTAAATTACTTAATTTTTGGAATAATGTTTAAGTTTGCTAACAACCATTTTTCATAGTAGCAAAAATAGTCCTTGTAAATTACTCAATTTTTGGAATAATGTTTAAGTTTGCTAACAATTATTTTTCCTATTAGCAGAAATAGACCTCGTAAATTATTTAATTTTTGGAATAATGTTTAAGTTTGCTAACAACCATTTTTCTTAGAAGTAGAAATTTCGTAAATTATTTTATTTTTGGTATAATTTTTAAGTTTGCTAACAATTATTTTTCCTATTAGCAGAAATATACCTCGTAAATTATTTAATTTTTGGAATAATGTTTAAGTTTGCTAACAATTAATTTCCTATTAGCAGAAATAGACCTCGTAAATTATTTAATTTTTGGAATAATGTTTAAGTTTGCTAACAACCATTTTTCATAGTAGCAAAAATAGTCCTTGTAAATTACTTAATTTTTGGAACAATGTTTAAGTTTGCTAACAACCATTTTTCTTAGAAGCAGAAATTTCGTAAATTATTTTATTTTTGGTATAATTTTTAAGTTTGCTAACAATTATTTTTCATAGTAGCAAAAATAGTCCTTGTAAATTACTTAATTTTTGGAATAATGTTTAAGTTTGCTAACAATTATTTTTCGTATTAGCAGAAATAGACCTCGTAAATTATTGAATTTTTGGAATAATGTTTAAGTTTGCTAACAACCATTTTTCATAGTAGCAAAAATAGTCCTTGTAAATTACTTAATTTTTGGAACAATGTTTAAGTTTGCTAACAACCATTTTTCTTAGAAGCAGAAATTTCGTAAATTATTTTATTTTTGGTATAATTTTTAAGTTTGCTAACAATTATTTTTCATAGTAGCAAAAATAGTCTTTGTAAATTACTTAATTTTTGGAATAATGTTTAAGTTTGCTAACAATTATTTTTCGTATTAGCAGAAATAGACCTCGTAAATTATTGAATTTTTGGAATAATGTTTAAGTTTGCTAACAACCATTTTTCATAGTAGCAAAAATAGTCCTTGTAAATTACTTAATTTTTGGAACAATGTTTAAGTTTGCTAACAACCATTTTTCTTAGAAGCAGAAATTTCGTAAATTATTTTATTTTTGGTATAATGTTTAAGTTTGCTAACAACCATTTTTCATAGTAGCAAAAATAGTCCTTGTAAATTACTTAATTTTTGGAATAATGTTTAAGTTTGCTAACAATTATTTTTCCTATTAGCAGAAATAGACCTCGTATATTATTGAATTTTTGGAATAATTCAACTGTTTATGTATGCATGTGAAGTATGCGTATTTTGGAATTTTTAGAATAATTTAAATGTGTGCTTAATATATAATATTTAAATTAGATCAATTCTGACAGTTGTGTGTTTGCCCGAGCGGTAACGATCTCAACTCATAATCTACAGGCGATGGTTCGATCGACGGTCGTGGCGTTTTTTTGTATGATAATTCAATTTTTCAGCGACTTGATTTGTTTCGTCAAATAATAAACAGTGTATTGGGAAAATATGTCTTTAATATGAATAAAAATATTGCGTCAGCGGAGCTGGTGAAGGAGGGTGTGGGAAGGGGCAGGGGAGGGGAAATCGCGGACAATCATGCAATCATTCGGACATTATCGAGTATTAATATATAGATTTACTTTGGATTAATTATCTATATTCACATGTTTAAAACACAAAATTTTATTGAGAATATCATATAATACTTTTAGCGTGTTTTTGGACATTGAAATGTGTTTTATTACTTTTTATTATTACGCGTTGGTTCATTTGTGTGAGCGATAAAAAAAAATCGTGACTTTTTTTGATTTAAAAATTATTTCCAGCATGATTTCTCGTTCTTATCTGTTTGAAAAGCGTAAATTATTTTACTGAAAAGATCATATCTCAACAGATATAATCGCAATACAAAAATAAGCTGCATATTAATCATAAATATGACTAATGTAAGTACGAATACAACGAACTTGGCTACTTTCCCACTATAACACTATCCATAGAGAGCGAGCTGGTTAATTTATACATCTAATAACTGAAACGATCTGATATTAAGTGAAAGTTAAAAAAATACAATTAATAGAAATAAACCTTAATGTTAGATTTTTACGCATTCTATGTTTATTTGTACATACAAAATAGCCGAAAGTTCACTTTATGTGATTTCATTTCTCTATATGGAATTGTATGACATTACAACGTTTTTCCAGGCTCTGGATATTGTGAATTAATACTAACGGCAGTGTGCCCGGTCGATAACAAATCATTGGAAAAAAACTGCATCATTTCTATGAGATATGAAGACAGTCAAATGGAGACAGCTTTGCATTCATCAGTGTGATCAAGATCAGCAGCAAAATTAATATTTAAAATAAGAGATGAAAACGAATACAATTTTTTATATATCTTTAGTGAACTAATACACGACTAGTTATTATGTGCAATTTGTACAGTGTTAGTTTATTGTGTAAGGTTAGATGAAGTTGGAATGATATGAAAATGTAAAATGAAACAGTAAATTGAGATTTTTTGATAATTTCTGTTAAAGTGTCATTTTGTCGCTCATTTGTCGTGAATTTTGTCACATCACCCTTCGCACACCTTCACCCCGAGGTGGGATCTTTATAGAGGGGGTGGTTTTACGACAGTAAGAGGAAACAATTCCACCGCAATCATTGTGAGGACATTAAACTTAATGAATGCCACTGTGGACAATATAAGTGGAAGTGGTGACAGAATAAAATTTACATATGCAAGAAAAAGAACAAAGAAAACAATCTTCTGACACGAACGGCAGTAAAGATATTGCTTACAAAATTGTGCCTTTCCTTAAAGACAGGTTTTATTATCAATGTTCGTTGACTAATTAAAATAATATAAAAGTACAACGAAATGATTAGATAATTAAATATAGGTCAAACAAAAACTTGAATTAAAGAATATCAATCTTTTGAAATTCTGCAAACATGTTATTTTGAAAAAGAATTATAAACTTCATCATTAAAAAAATTGTTCACGCTGAATTAAAAGTTTAAAGACATATTTCGACATTGCTTAATTAAATTTAAATTAAAGGAATATATAAATAATACATACATTGATGGTTAAGGTCGCTGTGATAAGATTCGTCAAATATGAAATTTAAATTTATAAACATATATTGATTTGATTAGCGTGAGTTTTTTTTGGTTTTAACCTAATCAGCCAACTGTAAAAACAAAGGACTTAAAAAGATAACATTAGTTTTCATTTACATGTATGTACTATATTTATAATACCACTTAACAAAATAATACTTAATCAATACATTGTTCTAGTTACATTTTTTTTAAATTTGTTAGTTAACATAATATGTATATTTGTATCAAATATATACGTAGTAAAAACAAAATAAATTGTCTTAAAAGTAAATCACCCATTTTATTGTATCATTTTAGATGCATTAATAAAAAAATAATCATCTTATTGTAAATCAGTTACTATAATTTAATATTTTTACGCGTAGAAAAAACATACAGTTTGCGTCAAGTGTCCCCCTTTTGAAAGGGAAGCCCCACTTGTCTTTCTGATTCCACTTGACTCCCGTAGTGAGACAGAGGGTGCTATCGCGATACATGAAATTTGATTTTTACATTAGTTTATCTAAATTAGAGATCAACCCTTGTATTTAGTGAAATGTTCCCCGTTGAAAATAAACACGCGAGTTATCAGCGATATTCAAACCAATAAACTATGGAACTCAAATTTCTGAAGAATAATTAAAATTAGCTCATCTTAGGTTCTGACTGTCCTGAGTTTCAACATTTCTGTAATCAATTGTTGTTCAATAAATAGTGATATCGAGAGGTTTTGTCAAACAGCTATAAGATAGAAACCGGAAAAAAAGTTTCATTACTGTGTCCTAATATAGTGAGCTTAATAGTATTTTCAAAACCATCAGTAATTCACAGATTGGATTTGTAGGAAATCTTCCTTTTATATCATGACTTACAAATCGTCGCTAATTTTCTACAAACACGTATCTCAACTTTTTTTTCTGTTTTGAGTTTGTTGTAACGAATTCAGAATTTCAATACACACATATTCCTTTTACTCAGATCCCAAAACAATACATATTTAATGCTATGTTTTATCTAATACAAAAACGTTGGCATACAAATAGTTAGGCAAATAATATGTGCATGTGCTATGTTTAGTTTAGCATGAAGAAGAAGGTGGCATTGATGGAAAAGTGTTTGCTTTATTCCTTATTAACTTTCTCAGATATATTGAGGTAAAACCATTCTAGTGGTGTTTTACAGCGATATAGAGCGATAGTGGTAGAATAAAGTACATTTATGTGTCTCTTGAAAACTAGTACTTTTTGAAATACGAAGTTACCGACTAAATGTGTTGACCGCTGATAAAAATATTTTAAAATATTGATTATAAATTGGAAATATAAACTCAAATTTTTCTAATATTATATATGTTTAAATCTAGTTTTTTTTACTGACTTTAATTTTAAGTGTCTAGCTGCGTTGAAATGCGAATAGGCTTGCGTCTAGTCAGTTGAGAGGTTACGGATTCGAATCCAGAAATTGAATCAATTATACTATGAATACTAATTCATACTATGAAACTATGAATTTGCATTTAAAAGCATGTAATATATTGATTCTCTTCTAACAGTTCCAACAAACACAATAATTACGAATGTATATGCTCCATTGGTAGTGGACGAAGTGAAATATAATACATAAAATAAATTATTACCTACTAGAAATAATGTTCATTATGCAAGTTTTGCAGAAAAGTTTCAGTCGATATACATAATAGATTCTCATCATAAATTTGGTATGAGTGTTAATTTTTAAGTGTGTGAATCACACATATTACGTTATTGTAGTTTAGAGGTTTCAACTCTTTTTGTTTTTAAATTAACTTGTAGTAATTTTGATAACTGATATCAGTTTAAGCTAAGCAACTGATAAATGGATTCAAGTTATACTGAAACAAATCACAAGTTTGATTGTATAATATAGTAAATGCTAAGAGTGGAATCTAACCGGTAGTTAGATGATATGCTACAGGAAGCAGGCGACCATAAAGGGGGTGGTTTGCTGAAGGCTTCGGGGGATGCTTGTTATAGCACATTGGGGTGGTGAGGCGGTGGGAGCTATTTATTTGTACCTGGCCGTAACGCTAAATTATCTATTATTGTACGTCAGAAAGCTATCCAAAGGATGGTGTTGTTTTATAGTTAAGCGCTGAAATACAGAGTTGTAATAGGGAAGACATGCAAAAACTTAATTATTAATTACATTTTTTTTTTAATCCATGTCCGCTCCCAATGTGGAGCATATGGCCTCCGAATGGAGGTATCTTAACAGAAGTTTTTTCTACGAGAACTGTTTGTTACTGAGTTGGGAAAGAAGGATAAGGCTAGAACAGGACTAGTGGTTGGCTAATCGCTATTCTACGCCCAGTTATTAAAGGATCAGAAGGATTGGAGGAGAGGAAATGATGTGAATTGAAATCACAAATAAATAAATATAGTTCAATTTATCTGGATGCGTAATAAATAGATTTGGTGAAGCTGAAAATTGTTCGAAGTATTACGTAAAGTTGTATTCACTTTAGGAATATTGACGAAAATGAAATTCAACGTCTATAAATTTGGTTTTTAACGTATAAACTGAAAACAGACTCACACATCTCACAGTGGTAGTAATGTTGATTGATATCAACATTTTTTTTTTTTTAATAAGTTGTGTTATATAATACATACTTTAAGATTTCGACCAAAGGTGCTTGCTTGGTGGAATTTCAAAATTAAATTTGAATCGTTAAAATTTTGTACATTCCCACATTTTTCGGCATCTTCAGGCGTCCATGGTTGACTATCCTGGAATTCTGTCATCTTCGAGGCAAAATTTAGTGCTTTTTTTAACGTTTTGCAAAGCCCACCTAAACGAGTATGATATTTTCATCTCGACATCGGCGTACTTAATTTAAATTTTGTTTCTTTTATCGAATACATCGCCATTGGTCAAAAAATTGTAAGTCATCAATCATTTTATGGATATGATTCGATTTCCAACTATTTGTAACAGTCTCTGTGTCAAATAAACTATCCATTAGTAAATGCATTTAAGTATGTAAGTCACTCATGCGGCCCGTTACACTATTATCTCTCCCCGATTTTGGTTGAAATATCCTCGCCCCTCTCGATCAAAATTGACGTGGAGTGTAGTCGAGGAGCAATTACCCTCACGTGATGCAGAAGAGGTGCGTGAGCTATGGCAGTGAGCGGCGATCTTTCCTTCCCTCCGAATATAACATCACAAGACTTCGCTTAAACACCTCGCCAATACGATAAGTCACGAAGTAAATTAATATCAATTTAAATTGGGGAGGTCTTTAGCGTCTTAATATATATCACCACAGGAATCTGCTCATTTGCATCTTGCAATGTTCATTATTTCAACGTTTTAATACTACGAAAGGTTCCACTTAAGCGAAATAAATTTAGTTTAATTAGATTTTTTCAATGTCAATGACTATTGTTAACTATGTGATCCAAACCTTTTTATTTTTTACATTAAAAATCTTTATTAAATAAAAATAGTTACGTTAAATAAATTCTGAAGGTGAGAGTCTGCAATTACATAATTCAATTTAAATAAAAAAAAATAGTACTTTTTCCACATAAAATTTATTTGATCAGGACCGGTTTCGCTCATCGCGAGCATTATCAACTGATAAGAAAAATATATAAACAGTGCTATTTATACAAATTAAATTGAAATCAAAGGTGTAAGCAACTATTGTGAAACTCTACCAAAAAAATTTAAAATTAAAATAAATCCCAAATTTTAATTGAGTTTATAATTGACATCATTTGCCACATAAATTTATTAGTCTGATGATTTTTTTTATTGTATGTTATAGGTGTTAAGAATTTTAATTTTGTGTAATTATAATGTAATTTGTAAATCCTTTTCATTGTTAATAGTTGCTTACACCTTTTATTTAAATTTAACTTGTATAAATAGCACTGTTTATATTTTTTTCTTATCAGTTGATAATGCTCGCGATTAGCGAAACCGGTTCTGATCAAATAAATAATATGTGGAAAAAGTACTAAAAATGTTTTATTATTTTTATTATAATGCCATTCCACCAAGTATTGACAGTAAACACCTTAAAAGTGATTAATTTAAATGTTACTGGCTTCATCTTGTCGTCGTTAATACAGTTTCTGGCATATTAATTCATGCATAAATAATATCATCGGCTTGGCAATATAATATTATATGCTAAAAATGATATAGATTTTCGGATTCATTAAAATTGATTGAACCTCATCCTCACGAGTCGTACGTCTAGTAAAAAGCTTTGTAAATATTGGTGACGGATGATTACTTTCAAAAATATTTACATCTTTATACACCTTTCCTTGGGCTTATAAACTTTGACTACTTTCCTCCAAGTACCACTGCTTTCTCACTCGATAATTTTACGTGGCAGGATCCAGTGGAATATAATTTAGTTTATCTTTACTTATTTTTTTATAAATCGGGAGTGTAAAAAACTTGCTGAAGCGTAACTAAAGCGACCAAAGTCTTCGTATGACCGTATTGGCCTGGTAATAGTTATAAGCTTTTTAAATAAAAAATATTATATTGAATATGCATAGTATTTGCCTTAATGTAGAATATTTATATTGTTGATAGCAGCAAATTTAAAATAAAATGATCTTTAAACGGTCAGATATAATGCGAATGAAAATAATAATATTATGCATAGAGGTCTGGGACGATCTTGAAAAAGCGTGTCTGTGTACCGTGTGAAGAAAGCGAGGCAAATCTGTAAGAGCATCTTTGACAAAACACATAAAGACTTTTTGGCAAATAAAGATAATAGAGTTTATGAGGATGCGTTTTGTATAAGCTTTTTTTTTAATCAAAACCTCATTTCAAATGTCCGTTCCCATATCGTAACGTGGGAAAATACATCAGTCGTTCAATATACAAGATATTATTATAATATTTGTATTGCTCTACATTTTTGTACCAAATCAATAGCGTAAATGAAAAAAGTAATATTTTTTTGACATCTTATCTTACTTTTACAATATAAAAAAAAGTTTTTGGGGAAATTAAAGACAACAAACACAATTCTTTTAAAAAATCATAGTAAGATACATATTTATGTTTGAAGTTTATTTGGTTATCGTAAAATTCAATAAAATACATACAATACTATGAGTCAATGCCACTTAATGATTTAAATTTTTTAATGACTGGATAATGGACATCGGGTTAGGTATTGGAAATAAATTTTAATGATTTTTGTATCATTTCAAAAATTGGCAATACACAATTACAATAACACTTGGTTTGCGATAAAAGTTGCATAAATTATTGATTTTACACAGCTTTGATTATGGTAACGTTGAATGAAAGAAAAAATCGTGATTAAAAAAAAAGTAATTGTGATACTCTTTAAAAAAGTTAATATTATTTCTCAGTGAGCTGTCGTCCTATTCGCTTAAGTCAGACGCCTGAAAAGAATTTTTCATACATTATTTTTTTATATCGATTTTTGGATTTTTAATTAAAAGCATGGATGTATGTAACATTTTTTATAATTTTCCATTATTAAAATTCATTCAATCTGCAGAGAACGCAATAAGTTAACTTATAGTCATTCAATAACCCGATCATTTAATTCTATTCCTTATCTTGAGCGACCGACTTACAGCCATTTATCATTATACGTTGCACAACATTGAATTATAATATTTATCTTAACCAAACGGTTGGGAACCCGGGATCTACGGTATTAGTTTCCCACGCTTCCTATAATGATAGCTTCTCAGTTCAAGAGATGCGAGTCAACGATCTCTGAATGATGAGCAAAGAAAACACATCAAGTCATAATGTCTGATCATATATATTATGAGTTGCCACTTGTAACTTTTAAACAATAGCTCCTTGTTTCTTTGAAAGGGTAATATAAAATATTTTAATGTGCACCAAACCTTACAGTAGTAAATAGATAACACGGCTGATGAATCATTATGTGGTCGATATATAGTGTAGAAAGATTGTTTCATTCATCTTTATTATTCAATGTCAGCTTTTGTAAATTAAAAATATTGTTCGATATATAATCATATATATATGCTATTCTGTCGATTAAGAATAATACTTTATGAAGGATTAATAAAGCACGTTTCTTATTTATTAATTACTTATAAATATTTACAACACATTACTTGATTAAAATATGATTACGAATAAAAATCATAGGATCAGTTATGAAGATTACATTGTATTGATTGAATTTTATATTAGAATTTACTCTGTTTCATTATGTATGTATGCAAAAAAATTGTCTCGTGAAAAGTTTTATTATATGTTATAAGTTAAAAGTCCAATGTTTATTAGGCTGGGAGAGCCTGGACCTAATCCTTATGTAACGTGAGCTGATGGTGCTCTTGCGTGCTGGAAGACAGCTATCGGCTAATATTTCAGTCGTTAGATTTGGCTAGAATATCATAGAACTGACTTGTGGCTATCAGGTCCGTTTTAGCAATACATAGTATTTGTAAATTTTACTTTAATCATATTTAGCATATATCGCAAATGATAAAAAATATGGTGTTTTATTTATTAAAAATATATGCATATCATTGATTATACTCCTTAATTATGAATATAATTTTACCCAGAAGATATTTATTCAAAGGCAGATTTTTCAATTACACTTGATCCAAGCCCCCCCCCCCCTCCCATCATTGTCAAACATAAATAATATGCCACCTCATTGCGAATGGAGAAATTTACACGAAATAATGTAAAGCCATACAAGTGAAGAGAACAAACAAGATTTATCAGTTTCATAGACAATTTCCCTCAATCAAAAGGCTGCAAACTTTTCTTTTCTTGGAACAAAATTAATTTAGTTGTCACATTGTGAGTACAAAATATTGAAAGGGATTTGAAAAGCGAACGAGTCTTGCTTGTTCGCAGAAACAATATTCGGCTTTGTGAGGTTTCATTTCTCTCCCAATCGTCTTTTGTTTGACAGATTGTCACTTTACTTTGAATTTACGGTCTGGGGTTCCGTCATTCCACCCATTACCGTTTGTGCTGGTAAACCAAAGCACTTCTCCCCAAACTGTCAAAGAGGAAGAGGAATCAGTGTGTTTGGAGGCGCACTGCATGAACTGCTCGCTCAGACTAGAACTAATCCAATTACGTGCATAGACTATGTTAGTGTACTTAGTAACATTAGCAATTTAACAAGATAGGTTTTCCTGAAAATAATATTACTTTGAACATAATTTAAAAAATATGAGTAGGGGGTGCAATACTTAATGTTTTAAACTTAAAACAACATTGAATTTTTTTGATGGATTTTGCGTTATCTTTGCAGAAATTCATTATTAATGTAAAATGTAAACTGAATGTGAATGAATCAAACGTCAGTTAAAATTCGTTGCCCGCTTTGGTCTAGTTGGTAAGAGCTTGCTCTACCGATCAGGTGGGTCCGGGTTCGATTCCCGGTAAGGTCAATGTCAAATTGGATTTTTTTCAATTTTAATTTGAGATCTAAGACATGGGTGTTTGTGAAGTCAATTCTCCTTGAGTTAATCTCATGTGACTTACAAAAATTCTCATCGAGTATATCTCGTATGATCTTTCAACTTCAAAATATTTGACGCATTGGCGTAATGTCAAATATTTTTTTTAAAGTAAAAAAAATAAATTCATACGTGCATTTGCACGCCTGAAGATGCCGCAAGGCGAATTCCGGATCGTTAGTGACAAAACGTGTAGGAGTGTAGAAAATTCACGTACGTAAAATTAAATTCGATTCAAATTTAACGTATTTATCTATTTACTAGCTGTAAGCCCGTTGACCTCAACGGGGGGATTTTTGTTGCATTTTTAAGTAGTCAGAAAATTACAAACCTATTTATTGAATAAGCCAGAGATTCTAAAAATAAAATAAATATATCGGGGCATATATCGACAGCCCTGCCCTGTAGTATTTAAATTGTAAATTATTTAATTTTTGGAATAATGTTCAAGGTTGCTAACAATCATTTTTCGTAGTATATATATTTTATTCAACTAATTTTCAAGTACGCTAACAAAAATATTTCGTAGAAAAAGAAAAAGACCCGAGGACATCAGTACGCACACATTTGTGAATTGTGAATTGTGAATTGTTAATTGTGATTTGTGAAAAGTGGTTATTTTATCGACTATTAATATATAGATTTTGGAATTTTTAGAATAATCTAATATTCTAATTTTTAGAATAATTTAATATCTATTGAACTTTTTTTTTCACTTCAATGGAATGTGAGAAAAAAGTCGGAAAATAAATGGGCAAAGAATTAAATTATATTTATATAAAAAATGCAATATTCACATGCAAAATATTATAAATTAATTGGACATTTTATCAAAACAAAATTATCAAAATTTTGACTTATTCTCCAAATAGAACTTGTTTTTTAGAATATATATAATGATTTTTACTGACGTTATTTTACTACACATACTGAAACTATGCTTTCGCCAACAACTAACTATACCACGTATGTATCTAGATTAAAAACAAATCTTGAAATAATTGCGTCTTAAATTATGTAAAACTATATTATGTAAAATATTCCACATTCATTATTTGACAGGTGTTCCATTTTTGAATCTTGAATACAAACAATCGAAGTCAGTAGGAATCGCAAATATCGTTCCATTTTCAAATTTTTATTTTATATACACTATTTTTATCGCCTTGATATTTATGACGTTAGCTCAGTTGATAGAGAGCTCGACTGGTAATCCAGAGTTCTGTGTTCGATCCACGATCGCGGCGTTTTTTTGTATGAGAATTTTCAGCGATTTGATTTGTTTCGTCAAATAATAAAATAAACAGTGTATTGGGAAAATATGTCTTTAGTATGAATAAAAATATTGCGTCAGCGGAGCTTTGAGGAGGGATGGGGAAAGGGCAGGGGGAGGGGAAATCGCGGACAATCATGCAATCATACGGACATTATCGAGTATTAATATATAGATAATATATAGATAGTGTTAAAGCAAGATGTTTTTATTTTGAAAACCTGAGTACCTATGTACTATAGTATCATATAAGTCGTTGTCGCTATATCTTATGATTAGTAAGTCCGATGATATTCCTCATAATATAAAGAAATACGAGACACGACTACGTGCTAAAGATGTACCAGCGTAACTTGACTGCCCGCGAGGGCGCCACCATCGATCGCTTCACACACGTCCTAGGGCGACAATTTTAGTTCTGAGTTCTGCCGCAGTCAAGTGAAAGTGGTACATCTTTATCTACTATTATTATAAATACAAATAGTTTAGCAAGCTATATTTTAGGTATAAAGAAGCAACCAAATAGATGAAATGTTAAAAGTTTGAATTCAACACCAATATTTAATTTAAAATTATAAATAATTATAAGTACTGAAAAAATTTTTGGGTTGAAAAAAGGCAATTTAATTTAGCACCGCTATTGAGAGTTAAAATTGTAAAATAAATTATACACATTTTCATTATCATAATATTCCCCATAGAAGCCCCTCCCTTGACCGTGAATTACCACATAAATATATTATAATTATTATGAGATACATACTATGTTTGCTGTGTGTTTTTTAGAATGCATATTTAACAAATTACTTGAAATAATTAAATGTTTGATAATCTTATTCTTGTAGGGGGATTTAATATACTCACAATGGACGAATGTGGAAATGTAGGCGAATAAGGGGATGGCTAGGTCGAGGATCACAAAGCTATTCAGAAACAAGAAAGGAAAGTTGTAGGAAATCATAGTGGCGCGCTAAAATTATTCAACTATGACCACTTACTTAATCCTATATCATTTCAATATTTATATATTTAATGATATTTATTAAAGAGTGTGATTTTCTAGACCATTTACATCTACACTAAATGTTTAAATTAAAGCACATTTATTGTACCTCCTGCTCAATCCAAGATAATGTGAGTTTGGGTTAAATAGATTAATTTTCAACTAGTATTTTTTGGTTCAAAGTCAACACAGACTTATTTTGTTATGTTAAAAGAATTATATCAAATTTATATTTTAATGTATTAGTACTGGCAGGGCCGGCGCCACCATACAGGCGAAATAGGCAACCGCATAGGGCGCATAAATGGAGTGTTAAAACTATTTTTATATACTCTAATAATAAATAATAATAGTACGTTATAATTCATTTTGATGTTTATATCTGTTCGTTGTCATTACGTATCGTATTCTATATGATTCGAAGAAGAGAGGTTAAGTGACTGAGTAACAAAAAGTTCACGTAGAAAAACTTCTGTTCAGATACCTCCTTTAGGAAGCTATATGCTCCACATTGGAGCGGACATGGATTTATATATTTAAAAAAATGACCCCGATTTTTTTATCATTATTTTGAAAAAAATGGGACGATTAGCAGAATAGAGGACATGCCAATAACCGTTGCCTAGGGCGCAAAATAACCTCGCGTCGGCACTGAGTACTGGTCCTTCCTAAGCCGATGACAATGGGTCAAAAATATTTATTTGAACTACTTGAATATCGCGTTTAGTAAGCAATGAATTACATTATGTACATTGTTTTTATGTGAGTTGTGTAAACGTTGTAAAATCGTTCAATATATACAAAGTCTTTGCTACTTACGCAAAATTTGTTTGATTGTTATATCAGTATTTTATTTCCCAATGTATAGAATACTTTTGTCTAGTTTTAGAATCATAAAAAAATCGATAAAGAACTTCTCTTTCTAGTCGGTATTAAAATAAAAAAAAATCACTTAACTTCTTTACTAAAGTAACTATTTGGTACGCTACTGGTGCGTTAAGAGGGGTAGGGAATAATAATTACCGCTGGGTATTGTATGTCTTGATAACACAATAAAACGGTTCGAGCGTCAGATGCTAACTAATTGCTGAAGACTTTATAGCGCTCGTTCACTTATGCCTGGGAAATTCATCGCCTTGCGAGATGGTTCGGTTTAAGGTTTGCTAAATTTATTTTAGTTTTACACTGAGACTGTCTTTGAATATCAAATTAATTCTTAAAATATTTTTTTGTTAAAATAATTGAAGATTATTATTAAGATAATTTAGGATGCAGTGGCGCAGAACAAATTTATTTTTGTAAAACAAATGTTTACCGAAACACTTAAATAACGGAAGACATCAACAGTACAACGTTTTTTCCTTTTTTCTATACATGTACATTCTGCACTTAGTTGCTTTCTTGAAGAGTACGTATTTTTTCAGAAGTAAGACCATATATGTATATTCACTTCGAATGTGTTCACTTTTGATTCTTGCTGGAAATGCACCATATTAAATTAAAATATAAAACACTTCCACATTGTTTATTTGAGATCAGGACCGGTTTCGCTCATCTTTCTGTATCGTTTTAAAATTCATCAGGTGATTATGCTAGCGATAAACCACAACAGTCCTGATCTAAAATAAATAATATGGGATTAGTACAAAACATGTTTTATTTTTTAATATAAGTAAAACATATTAATGAAACCAAAATCACAAAGTGATTATTGGTTTCGATCGGATCGGAAAATCGAGTTAATGTAAGTTTTTCATTGACAATTTTATTGCAGTTTAATTGAAATTGGCCGTAAGCATATGAAATTAATGTTTCCAAAGCTATTAGGAAAATATTTAGTTGAAACACATTTGTTTTGTAGCATCTTCATTTATCAATAGTTTCGGAATTAAACCGAAGAGACACATTTATATATCATGTATTTGATTCACTTGAAAATGAATGAACCAAAATAAAGCTTTTCTTAATACATATTGGAAGTATAATTGTATAAATTGTGTAAATTAATAATTGTATGTAAAACATTTAACAAAAGAAAGCATAAATATGCACTCATACCAAGGTTGTGGAGTCGTTAAGAAATAAGATACTCTAATAAGAAATACTCCGTTCATAGCTTAAAACAGTGCTTCCCAACCTGTGGACCGCGAAATTCAGTAGAAAGTACAAATATCTATATATTTAAGTCTGTCAAATCGGTGCTTACCATATTAGGGGCCGCCGTGGGAATGTGGGATCGAGAAATTGGATTCCGGGGGGAAAAGTATAGCAAATCGAGGATTTCGAATTCGTCGGTGAGCTAAAAAAAAAACGAGTTTCTGTGACAATCTGAAGAGGGCCGCGGATTTTTTTTTTTAGGTTTAGGTGCCGTGGAACGAAAAAGGTTGGGAAGCACTGACTTAAAACACGACTTTCTTTATTTGTTTACGCTCAGTAGCATGCGGTGGCGCCACTTTCTTGCAATTTGAATACATACACATATTTTTAAGGGACTCGAAATTATTAGGTTTTTTCGAGAAAGATTCCTGATAAATGGAGGTGTGTGAAACCTGTTAAGGTGTCTAGAAACAACATAATTTTAAATGATTGATGACCTTGTTGTCAAACTAATGTTTTTTTATTATTATTATTATAGTTGTTGCATCTCCGTAGTGCAGTAATAAAAAAATATTAAAAAAAAAAAACAAAGCATGTTTTTTTACTAAATATTCAGCTTGTAGCGCATAGGGTTGTCAAGAAATGTTGAACCAGCGCAGATATTTCGGTTTTGGCTTCTTTTGATAAGACGAAAGCAGCTTACCCGACACTAAACATAATTTCTTCTTTCTCATTAAAGCTAGTCGTGATCCCCGGCGACTTTGCGAAAATGTGCTTTTTAATTGCCGAGGACAGATGCGTTTTACAAGCTCGCTGAACGAATAACCTTACAATTTATTCGTATTTTTATATTCTTAATTAAGTCGTTAGCTTTAAGATCTCTCGCTGTTTTCTTTCTAACACATTTCTGATTATGACCCGAAGAAAATTCATCTGAATTAGAAATTATTTAATGGGATTCTTAATTAAAGAAAAATCCTGTCCGTAAATGTGCAAATATTCTCCTCGAGGAAAAAGCAATTCAGGCCTTCTGCGAAAATAATTTCATATTCAACTGAGTACTTATTTACATATTTTAAATATTTATTTAATCTTCAAAGACTTAAGTAAGTACAATAAAACTCAATAATGAAATAATGAAAATAGATTGTAAAATTTAATGAAAAAACTAGTTTTGGTACATTTGTATAACTATTTTTATTTTTGTTTAAACGACAAGATTGGTGTGCACTTTCTAAAATTCATTATTAGTTGCACTTTTTATGAATGAAGTCGGTTTTTAATTTAAGCCCGGAGTCGTTTTCTTTTTACCCGACTCCACATCCCTGGTTTTTATTGTATTAGGTACCTAACAATAATAAGATGATTAATACAACACAATATGCCTTTTTACTTTATTTAAAAAGGTTTGGAGCGGTTTCGCTCATGGCGAGCATTGTCAACTGATAAGAAATATAATTTAATAGTGCTATTTATACAAAAAAAAAATGGAAGTGAAAAGGTGTAAACAACAATTGATTAATAAATGAAATGTTATATTACATATATTATATATAATTATATATTAGAGGTGTTAAACATTTTAATGTTTTGTAATTATAGAATCACTTCTACTGTAATTTGTAAATTATTTCCAATGCTAATTTTTGTTTACGCATTTTCATTTTAAGTTGTTTTTGTATAAATATCACTGTTAAATTATATTTCTTATCAGTTGACAATGCTCGTCATGGGCGAAACCGGTCCTGACCTTTTTAAATAAAGTGGAAACAAAGTACAAAGGAATATTGTGTTTTATTAAAATAATACCTTTTCACCAAGTTTTGACAGTGAACACCCTAAAAGTAAATAGTAAGATGATTGTTTAGCCAATAATAAGTGATACAAAATTTCGCAATAGTAAATAATTTTGTAAGTGTTTTAAGCAACGGATACTTGTATACTCATCTTTCTATAGTACACACGGTAGATATGTCATGTCCAACAAATCTTGAAGTCATTCACCCATGTATTTGAGGCAAGTCAATTAGTAACGACTTACAAGTTTAGTGTTCGTCCGATATGCATTTTAATTTTAATACCCGACAGCCCTTGAACTATCCAATTCGTTCCCAACACCGAGAAGATCTTTATGTGTTCTATCTCATTTGTTACGCCTTCCACTGATTTTTAGTCTAAATCGCAATTTAAATTTTACCGTCTCCAGATGTTTTTGAACTACATATTAAGTAGCTGTGAAAACTGACTTGGTCTGTAGCGGATTAGCGAAGGATGGGTCAATGAAAATATTGGGCAACAGATCGTCACCCAGAAATGTAAAAAAGAAGTACGTAGATATGTTAATAATGATAATATTAAATTAATATGCAATCCCGAAGTTAATTTGAACTTGTAAATTGTGTACATACACTCAATTGTCTTTTTAGTACGATTTTTTTTAATGCGGTTTCAAAATAACACGGACCACGTACTAGGTACTTATCTTCAATTTTCATATTGCACGATAATTATATATGTACACTGTTGTTTTGTCTGCAAAATATTACCCCATGTAAACAGTTAAATGAGTGAGTATATTAGTAACATTGAACGATTTAAATTTCACAATTTATAATATTTCTAAGTAAATGTTAGCTTTTAAACAAAATCGTGAGAAAAACTTATTTTTTAAAACTTATTAAAACTCGCAAATTTGTAAATATAATACATACGTTCATTATTGAATTAACGCACTGCATTAATTATAAATTGAAATTTTTTCGATAATACGAAAACGTAAGCGGGTCGTCGACTTTTTAAAATACTTTTTGATTTTAATTTATCTGATTGAAATATATTTACCTACCTACATGAAGAAGTTAAAAATTTCTTGTTTTGCTGAAAAAAATGTTTTGACTCTTATAAAAATCTGTCTTTTGTATATAAATACATGTCGACTATGGAAAGGAAAAAGGACGAAACCCACACATAACAAATTTTACAAAAGACCCACAATTTTTTTTTGGATGATTTTGTGCCAAAGGCAAATTATAAAATATACACAACCTTGAAGTGTACGGAGACTTATGTAATAAACTGGTTCTGAATTGACTTTATCTGATTATTAATTAAATTAATTTTTCTAAAAACCCCTTTTTTAGGTCTTTTTTTATGATCGCATTTTTTGCAGGCCCCTATTTTTTCAAACTTAAAAGCTAAATTAAGATACTTCTTCCGTATTTTCAGCTAACGTCCTTTTTATAGAACGTGTATCAAGGTGTATACATTATGACTATTGCAAAAAAGGTCTTTTGAAAAATGTGTGGGCTACGTCTTTTTTCCTTTCCACAGTCGATATGTAAACATAACCCATCGGATTAACTTTGATAGTTGTTTAAAATGAATAATAATAACAGTCGTTTTGTAACAGCGTGAGAAACCACTATTATTTCTAAGGATTCCAATAAAGTTTATAATTTATGACAATGTCTTATTTTCAACTTACATAGGATGACGTTTGTGACGTTTTATAGGCAATTAAATGAGCTCAGAAAAGAGTTTAAATGTTAATAAATGAATATGGATAAGATCCCAAAATAACCATTTTTACTATGTATTGTAAGGTTAACTATTCTTGTTATACATACTTAAAATAAAGTTAATTGAGTAACGAAAGTTCTTGAAATTCTAATAGTTTAATAATTTTAACCATAAATATACAAAAAAAACTACTGCTGAAGCTGTTATTATTATAAAACGTGAGTAATTCAAAATTTCAAAAGACAAAACCTATAATAATAAAATGTGTATTTGACTATATGTAATTTTAAATTTATATGAATGTTGATAAACAAAAAAAATTGTTGGAAATGATAAATGGTAAACATTTATTTATTGATTTGGCATTTACTTGGTATAACTCCATTTTAATAGGGTAAAAATATCAAGGTATTTCAGTTCTATAATTATTTATATGTTATATGTTGATAGTTATTTTGGCTTTCACCATCGTCTTTTTCGCCATCGCCATCTTCGCCATCGATAGTTCTGACGATGGCGAAAGCCGAAATAGCTATCAACATATAACATATAAATAATTGTAGAACTGAAATACCTTGATATTTTTACCCTATTATTATGGTAAACATTTACGTGAACTAATTAATTTACTGTTTATTAAGTGTTTTGAGTTCTCTGAAGTATGCATTGATATTTTCAATAAACTTGAAGTTACTAAAAAAAACTTTTACTTCTTTATAATTGATATTTCAATGGCTGTTAAAATGAATAAATTATTATTCATTGAAAAAAAAATATTGTTGGTATATAAAATTTAATTTTACATTTCTGCAAAATTATGACCAACATGGTGTTTAGCCCTTTATTCATTTTCGCTATCTGTACTCGGTATAATATAACCTACTTCATTTTATGGGTAGCCGGTAAATTGCTCGAATGGAAATTGCTCGAATTACAAATTATTTGAATTGCTTGGTTATTTAAAAGATTTTTCACGACTTTTTCTACGAATTTCATTTTTATCTTGTGCGACACTTGTTTAGAGAGTGAAATAAAAAAATAATTTTCGTAAGTATTTATTTTAACCGTGTTCGCTCAAAATGCGGAACATATAATCTTTTAATGGAGTTTATCTCAACAGAAGTGTTTCTACGAGAACTGCTTATTAATTAGTTACTCAAACTGTTTTTATATATTTCCAGAACACATAGAAAACTAGGGCTAAGTCAGAACAAACGGACAGAACAAACGGAAACAAATTGATTATCTTGTTATTCGAGCAATTTCCATTCGAGTAATTTACCGGGAACCCATTTTATCACTACAATTTAGGTCCAATACAGTAATAATTACTTAGTATAAATCTACTTGAACAATTTTTAGTGTTTATTGCAATAAATTTATCGTTGCTAAATTTGGACATGAAATAGTAACGTCTTTTATTTGGACGATGGCGATTTCTTGGCGGGATATACTGCCCATTATAATATGATGGGAACACCATCTCTAATGTAAGTAATAGCAGAGCCACGTGGGCACGTGGCTAGCACGCGAACTCGCCCGGAATAGACCAATTACGCCAGTCGTTTTAGCACGTGTTATGAAAAGATACGCTGTATAAACTGCCGGAGAACAAACAGCATTCCATAAAATCAAACAGATTATTGAAAAGAATGAAAATTTTATAATATATCGTTAAAATTAGGACATTGTTTATCGATAAATATTTTCTAAAAACAATCTGTCTGTTTGTTGACGGTATAATTAGTGTATAAGATTACCAAAGCTGAATTATAAAGAATTTTTCAGGACCGTATGTGTGTGTGTTTGTATGTATGTATGTATGTATGTGTATGTTTGTTTTTTTGTGTGTAAAAAATCACTACACTTACGAAGCTCACACACACTATCTATCAGAAAGATAAATATATTTTTTGTGCTGACTTGAAAAGCCTTAAAAAACAATAAAATGGTGACACGTTTCGCCAGCTCCTTTTACCATATCCTTATCTTGTTCAACATAGATATTCATATAATAATTACAGTCAAACCCTTTTAAATAGCTACAGCGATAAATTAAGGAGTTCATTAACTAAGTTTTTAAGGATGTGTTTTAAAAATTGTACTCTAATTTGCAGCTAATTCCGTCAGCGATCTGATATTTGTATCCCTATGTCATTTTATAGTATTTATCGAAGACTGTCTTTTCATGTCTTTTAACTTTTCCTACAAATTCAAAAATAAGTGATGGGATACTCAGAGCTTTAAAAACGATCGAATCTTTAAATTCTTGTAATATCATTCGTATCTATTGTTAAAAAAATATTAGAAGCTCACAGGAGAATTAATAACTAAAAACGTGAGTTTCGATTAAAATAATTTGTATACTAAAACTGACAAAGTATGCTATTGCATATTGTATGGGTAAATTATGGCTATGACACGCTTTTCAATACAAAAGACAACATTTTTTATGAGGGGCGTTCTCAAATGTCTATGAAAGTGAAAAATTACTCTTTGGGAGTAGATATTTAATGGACACGTTTAAACTATTAAACAAACAGCCGACAATCAATACAATTTTATTTGCATTAGGTGGGTATTAACATCGTGTAACATTGCTTTGCCATGTAATTTTGATGAAAGTTATTATATAAAATATGTAACATATCTCATCCCGCCATAATGGTTTAGGTAAAAATTTTAGTGATATCTGACGAAGGATTGCAACTAAGGGATTCAATACCGGATTTCAGGATTTTTTTCCAATCGTGGGATTGATCATTCACCATAAAATCGTGGAGAAATTTGTAATTTGAGATTTAGAGTTTTTTTTAGCTCTCGCGCGGATTTCAACAATTTTGCTTGGTTGTCTGTGTTTTCTAACACTTTTCGAAAATTTTGCACTTATCCTCAATACCGGAATCAGTACTATCACAATCTCAGGATTTTTGGGAACCGAGATTGGAGCCCCTACATATAATTACATTACAAATTAGCAGCTGTTCGAAAGTGAAGTATCGAGAGTAATGAAATATTATGATATACATTTTTAATACAAAAGTCAAAAAATAAATCAAGGATTGTAAAACATATTAATATGTTTGGCAACAATTCCACTTCTTCATCATAATATTTCACTTTATCAAGATTAGTAGATTTATAAATCATATAAATATGATCATATGGGCAGAATCGATACATTTATCTTTATTGATATTTAATATATTATATTATACCAGGGCTTTTATTTTCTTGTAACGCAGTGGAACGGCTTCCGGCATCCTTATCTCGAAATTGTCAATGTTTCAAATCAACTAGTTTCAGTTTTTTAATGAGAATTGTTTTTGTTATTTTTAATTGTTTTAGATATAACGTTATTGTTCACATATCATTTTTTTACGACCGATAACTGTTCAAAAATGTATATTTTTGATGCCCCTGTCTATTCTCAGATGCGAAACTTACCCGTAATGTCTTATCGATAAGGGCTATAATTGATGCTATTATTTGCAAAACCAGGTTCGTTCCAAAATGTTTTCTAACTCTTGAACTTCATTTCATAAAACAATATATGTACATTTAAAAAGTATTTTTAGTTTTACATTACTTTGAATGATATTTTGTATATTTATCAAGCCAGGTTTAAGACTGCTTTCTAAAAAATACTTAAAATTTTTATTTTTATCTACTAAATTACATTCAAGGTTCATCTTTCACCAATTTCGGAACGAGCCGTGTTTGCAAATATTAGCTTCAATTTCTCTCCTACACAACTGACGTCAACTAAGAGAATGAGTATATATTGTAAGATTGAAACAATAACAAAGATATGGCCAGGACAGGATAATGGTTAGAAAATTGCGCACGTTACTACCCGTTTTAAGACATCAGAATCACAGGCATCGTTAAAAGAGATAACCATAAAATGATTGAAGAATAAATCTATATAACTGTCCAGGGGTGGGCTGGAGAGGGCTCGGAGGGGCTCGCGCGAGCCCCTTGTTAAATTTTACTAAGGCCGGCGAGCCCCTTGTTAATTAAAGAGAAATCAATATTATCAGATCAAATTAGTATAAGTATAACTGCAATTTATGACTTGCATATTATCTACGACAACTTCAGTATACGCAGTAGTAAATTTAGTTAGCCATTTAGATTGATAAGTTTACGGTGAATTGCATATTGTTACATATTATAAGTGTAGTAAGTAACCATTGATTGTTTATTTAAGTATTTCATATAATTGCATAGGAGTGATAAAAAATCATTCCTTCCCCAGAAAACCGAGAATTGCTTTGAGATTAAGCGAGCCCATTGTTAACGTTTTGGCAGCCCACCGCTGTAACTGTCCTCACTGGCGTTCGAATCCGTGAACACCGTAACTAAAGCCGGCGATGTTTACCACTCGACCACGAACGAGCCCAGCAGAAATAGTATGAATTGTATAAAATACTTCTGGTCGCGTTGTCCACTCACTCCCTTTTGTAGGTAGTGTTTTTCATAATGTAAAAAAATAAACGCAATATCATATGTCTATCTTGTATATAAATTAAAACGTAATGTATTATTACAATTCTATTTAATGAATAAGCACCGCATATTTTGTCGTTGCGTATATTTTACATGTGTAACTAACTGTAGGCTGCAGCTTGCATTCCCCACGTTTTTTGGCATCGCATTATTCTTACAATGAGACATAAAAAATAGCGTATTAATACTCCTTTAATAGAGACATTCGCGCCCGCCATACATTTCCATTGTGTAAAACATGATTCACCCTAATAATATTCTACACGCCCGAGCTTCTGTTATCCGGATACCAATAAATATTATTTGGATGCTTAAATATGATTTATGTTTTATATTAGGATACCGCATCACTTTTTTATATTATGTCAGGGCTTAGGGCTTCATATTTTATTAAAATGTTTCTATTCAGGATTTTTTTTATCTACATATCTATTTACACAGCTCTAAATTGATTACTGATTTTTTAACACTATCCATACTCAGCGTCTCGTGCTTCGTTTTAATATTTGTAATTCGCAAATTAACATTTTTTTGTTATTTTATAATTTTATTATATTCTTAAAGAAACCGAAGATTAAATTCCGTATTTCTCACAACACTTAGTTATTGAAGTCTTGACACGGCTATATCTATACCAATTCGCATCCTTAGTTTTAAGCTGTGGCAAGGTCAAACCATGACATTCTGAGATATGTATTTGAAGATTCATACTGTTTTAACCATGTGTATCTTTTTAAAATGCATGATTTGATTGCTTGCCATGTTACATTAGTACCTACTTTTGGTATAACTAAATATGTGTTCTTATTTTGTACTCCACAGCTATCTAACCAAAAGCACATTCTTATCAAGACATTCTGGTATTGGTATAAAAAAACTACTAACTTCATTAGAATCCCTTTTTCAGTAACTAATTTAGACTCGTGAAAGGTATATTGATATTTTTAAACATTCAGCATTAAGTCAAAATTTAAATATTTTGACTTCTAAAAGCAATGGTCTGAATTATTACCCGTGGCATTACATTTTTTGTATACCTTCACCAAGTGTTTCCTCCCAATGATACAACAAAAATCCACGAACCTTTCTTTAAATGTTTGTTAGAACGTTAGAACTATCTAGAAGGTTAGTTCTAACCGAATATACAATGGATATGAATTTAATTTTTAACACATAATCATTTACTCTACTAACTTTATTATAGACAGACAACGAACTGAGAAGCTTTATATTACGAAGCTTCTCAGTTTAATGTTTGTATCGTTTTACGTTGGCTGATTTGGGAGATCACACTACATACCACTAAAAAACTTCTGCTTTGCGATTATTGTAAAAAGGAACTCCAAACAAAACCAAATTGTTAAGAATGTAACGTCTTATATTTGCTATGGACGGAATGATATAATATCGCTTTTAATTCAAGTATGTTTTTTAATATTCTTGCAAGTGAGCAATATGTCAATTGTTCAAACGATTTATGATAACATATACTTTTGAAAGTAGTCGAAAGTTGAAAAACTTTAGATGAGAAGTAATCCACTAATTGATTTATATACAACAAACGCATGTGATGATAAAATGTGATATCATCACAGTAAAAACATACTAGTGATGTAAGAAATTATTGTAAGTAAGATTAAAATATCGTTTCTTAATGATGAGCTTATAATTTTTAAATTTCCTAGTATTATAAGACGTTTAGAAAACGTCAATAATAAAGAAATTGCGACTTCATTAATATGTCACATAAAAATATAATATACTTACACTAAGAATTTTATATTATTTATCTATACCAAATAATTGGTAATTTTTAATAATGTGTAGCTATATAATTGCACGACCATAATGATGATAATATACATTTTACATTACATACGCGCTAAAGCGTGTTTACGCCAACACCGTCTCTGTTAATATAAACGGGGAAGTGGTTGTGATTTGATAAACGTGTGAAAAGATCAAACAAAATCTCATTTTGCAGCCCAGTGGGTGTGCAGCAGACTCTCTCATTAGAAAGAGAGTTCTGAGTGTTCTGACTGATACTAACCCCTCCGAAATTACACGACACTTACAGAGTTCTCAGTGTAAATGATGCTTGAATTAATAAATTTGAAAACAATATTAATAAACTTCCTATGCTTAGTAGAAATAATTATTGAAAAGTATTATATCTTTTTATTATATGATAGTTCAAATAATGTTCGAATAATTAAGGACCTTGGTATCAAAACCAATAATATCCATTTTTGAGATAAGTATGCATAAAAATTCTAAATGAATCACTACACATTGTATCAAAATATAGTTGGATATTGAAATTTACTTTAAATACTGATAAAACCACTACCAAAAATCACTATTGGTGGCTAAGCTCACACTTTTAAATGGATGATACGGTTTAAAGAACTAATTAAAACGCCTTCTATTTTAGCATAAATATATATTTTTAAAACAAAATATACCTACCGCCCTAAAGTATTAATCAACATTATTCAAATCTACTCCAATCAACCAAGAGAGGAAATGCAGCGTGCTAAATATTATCTTTACTTCAAAAACATAAATTGTTTTGTTGCAAATACCCCCCACAGCCATTCTAAATTATTTCGGTGGAGATATAACATACTTAATTGATCACTAACGACTTACTTGACTTACTCAAAATGGTATATGTTCTGTTACTTTTCAGATAACGTTGTCACTTTGTTATCAGTTACATGACTGATATCATGATAGATAATATTGACTCATCCAGATGTGAAATTTAAAAAAAAGTATCTTACATGGATGTTGGAAAAGATGAATCCAAAAATCTCCTCTAATTTATCAGTCATAATAATATTTTAAGGGTTATCTATTTGTCAACCAACGAAGACATCTGTCACTTTTGTTTAAAATGCATGATAATATAATTGTAATCGATCGTTTGTTTCTTTATCTTTCTATTCTGAAAACCATCTTTTTTATTGCACACTTCTTGTGTCATGGCCCATGGGCATATCTGAAACATAATATCGAAAAAAAATTGAATCGCTTAAGTGTTCCAAAATTATTTATTTTGTATCTAAATTTGGGTATATTCCGTATAATTTTACATCATGGTTCCCAAAATTTTTTGAGTTTCAAACAAAGTAATACAATTTTGGTTTCATTAGGGTACTTAACGATGACTCGACTAAGCTACGGCACTAGTTGAGGGGAATCATTCGAAAACGATAGTATGATAGTGAAACAAAGGTTCCTTGGTGACAAAAGTTAAGTCTAATAGTGGAGTAAGTGTAGTGTCCAAGAGTTGTCACTAGTCAGTGGCGGCCGGTCAATGTGGCATTGTATGAATGCACCCCTTGTATATGCAAGGCCGGTTATATTTCATGAAATAATACTCAAACATAACATTTATACCATACACTCATTTTAAATTCTTCATGTATTTATTGTCTATAATAAATATTTTAGAAATCGATAACTGATTAACACGCTTCGACAATAAATACAGTATCACTCAGACTGTTTAACGATTGCATAGCAATTTGTAATAAAATATTTAACATCTTGGCAGTGTTTGCAATGTTAATTGAAAAACATCTAAAAAACAAGTGCAATAAATAAAACCCCTCATTTCTCTACAAAAATAGATTCTCAATATTATTTATTCAGAATACGCCATAATAAATGCTGTGAAGAATGATTCATTTTTTTTTTAAATTTGTTTGCTTAAAAAATTTAATCATTCAAATTTACGTCATAATTATTACTTTTTTACATTTAATTGATGAAAAAAGCTTCTGTTGACATTTATCCAGTAGGAGGCTATATGCTCCATTGGTAGCGGACATGGATACAAATAAAATAAAATATAATGAATGGTTTAAGCGTGTTTTTTAAAGCTTTTTTCGATTGCTTTTTAAGCGAAACATTCTAATTGAGTAACATTAAAAATAAATCGTTGATTAGTAGGTAATTTTAATGAATTTTATTTTGGTAGAACGAGAAGTATATATAATTGGAAATGAATCAAATTTTCGGAGTAGCGATACATTTTTGCATTCCAAAACTTCATAGTATTCGACTAATTTAAACAAAAAATAGATAAGACAGTTTTACACCCTCGAATGGATATATTCGACATCGTTACGCCTTCTGCAGGTTGGGCGGTATACTTTGAGGGATTAGTAATTCTAACGATTCTACGAAACTTTTCATGTGGTTTCCACATGTTTTTGGACGATAATATTTGATAGAAAAGGACATTTGAAGACCACCATAATATTACTTTCCTATGATTTTAAAACGGGTTTGAATATTATTACGGTACGATAAAAAGTCCATAGTTTATTGGGAAATGAGTCATACTAAAAAAAAAAAAACTTTCGATTTAGATATGATATTTTTTTTTGTAAATTATTAACTGAAGTTCGATTTTATTTTCGATTATTTAATACATTCGATGACATATTTTCATATTATATAATATAAAATTCAACATAGCGGCCGAATAAACAATACATAATTGAAAGTGTGCGGCAGTCAATGTTTACGTAATTGAATGTCAGATCTTAACAGAAAAACACCTTCAAGTCAAATTATAAATTAAAATATTATTATTAGTGGTTGAGATACAATATGAGAAAAAAACAGAAAGAGTTAAAAATAAACACCAGAATAGAAAAAACATTAATTAAACCGGCTTTTTAACGAGTTATACAACATTAATTACACCAGAAAATGTCAATTTCATTTAACTTTTTTGGCGACGTTAATTGATGTTTTGTTTTCTATTAAATTATGGAAAATGTTGAAGAACGTTATATAACTTTTTCGTTTGAACGTTTTTGAAATATTAGATTGGAAATTGTCCCATAAAACGTAAAGGATGGTTTAATTTTTGTATTATAATTTTATTAGTGCACATGTGTGCATATGAGAATTGTACGCGTGCGCAGTGTTAATTGTTCGACCCCCACCTATAAAGGGAGTGAAACAAAGCAAGCAAACTTGAATTTCGAGTCTATATCTCGTCCTTTCTCATTTCATTTCTTTGAGGATAATGATAAGGGACAGGCATTCATAAAGCTGGAGAAGATAATGACGCCTCCAGTATTTCTCACAATGTCCAGGAAGCGGGCGGGATCCAGGCAGCTGCCGTAACAGATGTACTTCGACTTCTCCCTTGGATTCTTATGATATCCTAGTATCTTGAACAGATTTGAAGGGAATTGAACTAAATAATTTCATGTTTTACATGAAGCTTTAAGACATATTTATTCAAAACTATATGAATTGTTTGTAATGGTTATTACTTGGAAGAAAAAATAATTCTCGCTCAACGTATTCTAGATTGTTTTCATCTGAACATATTAATGTCTATGTAAAATCAATGTGTCTTGAATAAATAAAAAAAAATATATTGGGAAGCATTTCGTATAATGCTGAAATTAAAATAAAGCGACAAAAATCATATAATTTACTAAGAACATAATTTAAAATACATAATATGAAGTCGTTTATTTTATTTCTCTGTGAGTTTTATTGTTTTGAAAAAAGATTCTGCTTTTTTAACCGCAATAAAATTTATTCAATCGCAATATACTATTTATTTAACAAACTCTATTCTAAATACTTAATAAGGCGTTTTTACTCAAATAAGAAGAAAATCGAGTGTTCCGTAGAAGGGAAAATTTAAAAAACCCTGTACAAACCAATTAATTCTGTGTTTGTTAAGCAGACATACGTAATAAAATGTATTTTTTAAAAACTTAATTTGAGTATTTTGTTTTTTTTAAATATTTGGCATTACAGCTAACGCCAATGCGCCATTTTTTTAAATGTTGAAAGATCATACGAGTAAAACTCGATCAGAATTTTTTGTAAGTCACTCGAGATTAACTCGAGAATTTAAATAAAATCTTGTATTTGCGTAGTACCCTATCTACCCTATATAAAATATAGAATATTTTTTCGTATCTTGGAATCTCGAGTATAGATTGCCATTTGATTCAGTGAGTAAGTAGGTACTCCGCCCCGGTAACGGTTTTTATATGAAGTGAAGTTCATTGTGCATGTCCATTATTTCACCGAATAGAACTGGTTCTCATTGACGAGTTCCTTCCTGCCACAAAAGGGAGGAAATGGCACGCGCCAGCTGCCCAAGATACACATCTTCGTGCCATGTTCATTACATCTAATTTTATATATTTTTTCTTCAATTGATGTGGATTCAATTACACTGCATGTATTATTTCCATACTGTGTCAATAGTCTTATCAAATATTCAACTGTCTAAAAATGTTGTGAGAAAACTCGTGAAATAATATAAACGTTGGATGGGAACCTAGTACTGGTAAGTAAGTAGTTAAACTTGTGTGCGATTCATATTTTTTTTGTTTTTATTTATAATACTTAATACAGAAATACTATTTTTATGACTATGATTAACACATATTATCAAGAAAAGAAATAATGTCAAAATAATATAGTCAAAATTTCCACAAGAACTTTTGTGAAACTAGATAATTGGTTATTTAGGCCTTATAATATAGTTCTACAAATTATGTAAAAGTTAATTCAATCAAGAAATGTACATAAAATAGGTATAGCTTTAGATTTGTGCATAAATTTCTAAACAAGTCAGTGTGAAAATTCAAAAGTCTCTCAAATTAGCAAACGAACGGCGCTCTGCAGAATGTGGAATATTTCATAAGATCATTAGTAAAGAATAGAACGACCGCACAAACATTCAACTTATGAGAATCGTCAACACGAGTTTTATGTTTTAAGAGCACATTCATTATCTCTTCTCCTGTAAAGAGGGCGGGAATAGTGAATACAGGACGCAAGACGCATGCCTGACACGCGCCTAAACACACCTCTTCCTCAACATAATAACATGTTATACGAGCGCACATCAGCTGCATTATAAACCAGATGATGGTGACAAATTTATCGAGCTTAGAATCGTTCTTATCAATTATTATTAACCAGGTAGCATTTCTACTGACCTTATTTTAAACGATTATTGAAATTACTCCATAGACTATGTCCACAAGCAGTAAATATATAAATATTCATGTCATGTCTAAAACTACAAACATTTATTATTAAAAAAAACTGTTAAGTGCGTAATAAAACACTTGAATCGATTTTCATCAATTCAAATTGAAATGATTCTGCCGTAAATATATGTAATATAATTTCTACTGTTTAATAACCGATGAAGTTTTGAATTTTTCTTAAAGAAAAAATCGAACATAATTCGAATTAATCTAAATGAAATTCGTCATGAACTCCGTTTTTTTCTTCTTTCGAATAGAAGTGTAGTAGTTATGGTCGTCAACTTTTTCTTTGCCGATTTCAGAACATATTGCGAAAATCTGAAATATATTATGTAAAGGTGATGTGGTCGAAAGCTTTATCTGAAATTACGGTACAGTTTGAAATTCAATCTGGCTGTGACTTCACTACTTTCAAGACGGCCGGCAACCCATCTAGTAACATAATAGACGAGCCTCACAGCAAGGCAAGGTCATCTCGCACTTTTAAAATCGTATTTTGACCTAGTCACATATTCTTAAGCAAAACATAGTATAGAATTCTATGTATCAGTAAGTAACGGCTCTCTGGTTTTGGGTTCGAGTCTTCAGCCAGACATCATCATATTATATGATTGATGTTTTAGTTGATAATATACAATATGATTTTATATTCAAGGGAATTTGAGACAGGCACTGCATTTGTGTCATTCTGTAAGTAAAGTCCGTGTAATCAAAAACAAAAGCAAACATTATGAACTAATAAAAATAATAATGATTAATAATACAAAGTTCTGAAAGTCATCATGTTAGGAATAGCCTATTTTTTTAGATGTTATTTTATTATACTAATGTATAAAATATTAAATTATATCAATGTGTATGTATTATTTTTTAATTGTGTTTTGATAATTACATATTACAATTGTGGAAGAAGTGAAGTGAGCCAAGTAGTAAAATTGTAAAAAAATCTTTATAGGACTTTTAAGTACTATTACGTCTTTAGTTGATGTTTTGGTGGATTCCATATTTTTATTTTAGAGAGATAACACTTTTGCAGTATGTGTTTACTAAAGTCACTGGCTCAATTGTAAATAAAGAGGACTAATTGTTACATTTTATTTCGTCGACGTTTTTAATACATTATGACAAATATTATCCAATTGTGGCTAATGATGAGTTGTATTAGAAAACATTACACCCAAGAAAAATGATAAGATGTTGGGAAGTTTCGGAGGGTTGCAGGCAGCGATGCAAACATCGAGCGTTGCTAAACGAAGGGCGGCAAGAAAAGGCTAGCGGATATAGCTGCCAGTTGCCGGAAGCTCTGCCCGGAGCACTTGTTTGGTCGATTATCTTGTTAGACTTAGTAGGCATGACACGAGCTTATTGTTTTACACGAAAGCTTTCAAGAAAAATGTTGTCTTTATCTATAAACAGCGATTATCATGGAAGCTATACAGGCTTAATTATTTGAACGTATTGTTTGAGGAGTTTTGGAGAAGGTGATCGGATCACAGTAGCCACATACGTTTGTATATTATTATATGCTTGCGATTCTTGGGTTGAATTCCATGTGAGTCTTTATTTTTTAAAATTATTATATGTAGAAAAGTAAATTTGATAACTTTGCTGCAAATGGAATAAGAAAGTTATCAAATTCAATTTTATATTATTAATGAATGAACTTCGAAAAAGTTATCGCCGAATCCATTGAAATAAATGTTATTAAAGCTGACACTAGATTTGACGAATATAATACAGAGATATGTGTAGCAAAAAATATAACCATAAAACAGAAAAGCATATATAATATGAACATACGTAATACTGTAAACGTTAACAGAGATTAAAATGGCAAGAAACAACTCTTGCAACTGGTGTGTCATATGTTTCGTGCTAAGAACAAGTTTAAGAAAAAGAAAGGTTATTGACCCAACTAACTAAAATTCATCAATGATTTCAATTGAGGTCAGCTCTGAGGAATTTAATTTTTAACATTATATTTAGTGTCGAAATGTGTAACAACAGAAAAGCAAAACACAAAAGGTGAACACAAATAAATGTTTACTATAATAAATTAATTTAGAACTACAGAAGATATAAATTTAGAAATTTCACCAAAATTCACAAAAAACCATGTTTATTTTTCGTTTTTCTAAAATCGAAATTTTTACAATAAATCATCGAAATAAGGAGCGAGATATCCTCGAACCCCCTCTATATTCAATACCGGTAGGTAGATATTATGATGTATCGCCAAAAGGATTCTCAGTATACGGATAAATATGATTATTATTACATATCAACTTTAATTGAGCGACAGAATAAGGTGCAATAATATGTACTTTCTTTTTTTCTTCGTTGTTTCGTGGCCATGTTTCGGGCCGATTGCTATATTTAGCTTATTTGTAATACATACTGAATATCCATCGCTGTTATATCGTTTTATGTGACAGTGATAAGAGTTGAATAGTAAATGATTGAAATAGCGCGCATCCTGCGGGATAACACCATTGATGATAGTCTAGCTGTTCGCTGTCTGGCCTATCTACTTCCGGTTTCATAGTACATGAAAAATAATAATAACTATAGTGATGTGCGATCAGGTATTCAAAAAAAAAAAATTATTGAGAACTATCTTATTTTTTTTTCAGTCTATGCAACATGTATGTACATACCAAACATTTAAATGTACCGTACCCCTTATATAATATATGCTTACCCCTATTCCTGATCCTCACTTTATCCTAAATCTTATTAGAGAAGTTTTCTAGTATTGGATCGATCTGCAACGGCTGAATCGATCAAGTAAAAATTTATAGTCGGGATATAAATTTCTAGGTTTCACCAACGGAAACTCGTAAAGCGAAACCTGCCTGCCCTGATCTAATAGAATAAGAAATGAGAAAAAATGATAATTTTATTTCATAAAGACTTCATTCCTACTTATATATTATTGTTTTTCATAATTAAATATTGATCTTAATTTAGTATGAAAAATAATCGTAAGATTATAATTTCTTAAAAAATACTTTTCCACTTATGCCCTATCCGATTCTGTAATAAGGGCTAAACAGTGAGAGAAACTAGTTAACTACTAAGTCTTCTACTGTTTTTGTGCTTTCTTACCCTTGATTTCAAAGTAATTCCAAGTAAAAGTTTTGTTTAGTTGTTATATCGGGATTTGAGAGCTCATATTCTCCATATTGCGAGAGGATATGTTTAAAAAGAATATGCGAGCTGTTTGCAATATATTATTGGACATCTCTACTGTCATCTTTTGTTCATCTCAACCGGACACTCTGACTATCCATTTTATCAATGCACTCTTTTACAGATAACAAAATGCATGTGCATTGTTTATTTAAATGAGAAAATACTGATGATTATTATTATGTATCCGCGTATAGCACATTTTATGTTTATTTTGACAAATCATATATTTTTCCTGGAGCATATATGTAGTGCTTTTTTTTCTCATGTAACGCGGTGGAACGGCGTTCCGGCACATTTTTTCTTGGATGTTTTGATGTTTCAAATCAATATTCCCAAAAAAATATTTTTATTTTGTTTTAGAGACTTTTTTTCTTGGAATCCATTGGCTGTTTGTCATTATCTTAGGTCCTTTTCGAATGTTATGTACCGGGTGTTGTAACCTTTATGTACCTCTTTGTTATAATAAAAACAATACTAGGTGTATAGACTTACTCTGTGACCAGAACCAGTAGTTTTTAAATCGACTTATATTTGAAGTCTTGGGTGTTTGTGATATGTAAAATATTTCCTCCCATTCTTTCCAATTCTACAATTAGCGGGACAAAGCGAAATCGATTATTAAACTACTAGTCCCGTCATAGCACGATCCTTTTATTCTTACTCTCTTTGAACAAGTTGAGTAACAAGCAGTTCTCGTAAAAATACTTCTGTTTAGATACGCCCTTAAGCAAGCTTTATGCTCCACATTGGGAACGGACAAGGAATAGAATATTTTTTTTTTCGGTAATATATTGAAAAGAAGTTAGTTCCAGTACCTTTTTTTAAAAAAAAAAGCACTGCATATATGTATATAGAACAATGTATATGACTGATTTTATAAATATATGAATACTATAAATCGACAATAAAATGAACACTAAGGATCGATTCCAGCAGAATTGTTATGTGCTCTGAAGTATGAACTCGGAAATACACAGAAACAATAGCAAACCCACGCTTGTTATAATGCGATATCGAAATTCGTATTATTCTACGTACATGCTTGAAATTTCAATCGAAACTTTGTGTTGGATGAATTGGGTATACTTCTCATATGAATCAATTCTAGTTGAACCTATTCCATTGATATGATTTGAAACACGCTTCATGATTCCTTTTCATGTGACATTGTGCGTACAGGATCAACACAAAGACTGATTTAAATTTATAATACGTAATCCTGAATAAGGTATGCGATGCACATACTTCATATTATTACTACTTTGATCTAACCTATAATTACATTTATAAAAAAAAGCCTTAACTACATTATTCTCAAAAATCAGGGGCACAATACGGTGCTTCCAAGATTATCTGTTCCTCGCCAGCCTTTTGGATTTCTACCAGGCCATCATAACACCCTGTAGCTCAGTCAAATACAATTTTTGGATTGTCATCAGCGACCTTCCAGAGTAATGAAATCCAGGGCCAGTAATCCATCTCAATCCATTTTGGTAATCTTAAAACACTTACATAGAAGTCGATTTTAATCAAACTGACCTCATTTAAAAACTGTAATGATATAATAAATTCACAATGTTTTATGTTGATAAGTTGATAGTATGCAATTACATTAAGGTTAGAAAAATACACGGTATAAAGACATAAAAAAAGGTTTTTTTCCATAAGCAGAGGCTATGTTTTTCGAGATGCGTAATTATTCTTTTAAGGAAGCATTAAACAATACTCACGATAATATTCTATAAATAATTCAAATTGCATAATATATTTTTTTGCAAGCCACAGCAGTATCGTATTGTCTTATAAACTTAAAGACAGGGATGGGCTGGAGGGGGCTCGGAAGGGCTCGCGCGAGCCCCTTGTTAATTTAAAATAAAACAATATTCTCAGATCAAATAAGTATATAACTACAATTTCTGACTTATAAATTATTAAAGACAGCTTCAGTATACACAGTAGTAAATTTTTAGCCATTTAGATTGATAAGTTGACGGTAAATTGCTTTTTTTTTACATATTACAAGTGTATTAAGTAACAATCGATTAGTTATTTAAGTATTGCATATAATTGCATAGGAGTAATAAAAAAAAATCACTTCTCCCCAGAACACCGAGAATTGCTTTGAGATTAAACGAGCCCCTTGTTAACGTATTGGCAGCTCACCGCTGCTTAAAGATACCCATCGTCTTACTCATTTTTTGATTATACAATATAATTTTTCAATACTATCATGTTGGCTATACACCTTTCTGGTAAGTGTGTTATTTCGTTCACGTGAAGCAATATTTGATGGCTGATTTTTTCACTCTCTTTAACTATCCTCCCGCAATTTGGGATCATTAGTGGTACGCGACCAAACGAAAGTGGTTTCAATACTCAATTTTTGAAAGGGAAAAGAGCATTCGTTTATTTTAAGAGGGAGCCCTTAGGCCAAAACGATTTATTGTCTAAAACCATTACAGCATCACAATCTAAGTGGTGAACCTCTTTGCACCCTTCCATTAGAAAGCCCTCTAACTGTCTGTTATGAAAAACCAACTGTGATGTTTTTAAATGTAGTAAAGGGATTTTTTTATAACGTAACTAGTGGGATTATAAAATAAATATATTTATATATTCTATCAATACAGCTAATTAAGACAGCGTCTCTGCAGCCGTGTTTCATTACATGTACTTCCCTTTTAACCACTTTAATATCCCTTCTTGGCGTGATTACAAAAAACAATAAAAATTGGCACAATCTCGAAGAAATATTATTAATTAGCGTTTTATTATTAGGACAGGTGTATATTTACAAAAACATAGTTTTAAATTCACTACAGTATAACTGGTGATTTATTTTCGTGATTCTAACATTATAATTTCATTTGTAAATATACCCAACCATATTTTGTAAACGGTCGTATGTACGAGATATCGCAATATGATTATGGTGTTGTCAAAACTGACTATAACTCAAAGGATGCATTTTTTGTTGTAGTCTGCGATAATTGA
The DNA here is from genome assembly GCA_031772345.1 of Himalopsyche anomala. Classification (NCBI taxonomy): domain Eukaryota; kingdom Metazoa; phylum Arthropoda; class Insecta; order Trichoptera; family Rhyacophilidae; genus Himalopsyche; species Himalopsyche anomala. Next base: position 13,804,164 of record CM062822.1, on the reverse strand, counting down.
ATGCAATTCAATAATTATTGTCAAATTAATATAAAATAAAAATAACTTTGATTATTCCACGTATTGTGTATCAAAATGTGACACGTGTTTCGCCTCTTTCAGAGGCATCCTCAGACAACTACTTTCGCAAATGTTTGCTTAAGTACGAATGATTTTAATTTTAATATTCTGATATATTATAATAAAGATCAAAATAAAATGGGAGGGGATGATAGAATAACAAACAAACGATAATGGTAATACAAATGACATTTACATTAAGAAATGATTATCTAATGAGTTGGATCAATTAGGACGGGTTAAACCGCTAGAAAATATATTACTATTCTGATATATTATAACAAAAATCAAATAAAAATGGGTGGCAAGGGGAAGGGGGAAAATAAACAAACGATAAAGGTAATGTTTTACCTTTATCGCCTTACTTTTTTATATTTTTTATATTATATTAAAATGAACTTCCACAAAGTTACCGCCGAATCCATCGAAATTATTGTCAAATTAACTTAAAACTAATATTTTGACCCTATACCAAGAGATATAGTAATGAAATTGTTAAAAATAAATAGATTGTATGATACAATGTACTCTTTTGATTTTTATTTAGGAAGGTAAATGATTTTTAATAAAACAGTCTAACCGGAGGCGTTGATTACATGCTGAATTGTATTTCACTAATTTACGTATTAATATTTTGTAATTTAAAATCCACTTTGATTGTCATTATATTTATATCCACAAAATAATATTTGATAAACTTTTCTAGCAACTTACTTTAATAAAAAAAAACGTGTTTAATTGCCAAAAAAATCCAACAAGAGTCTGTTATCCATTACAAAAAAAAACTATAACTGAAATAAGATGAATGCATTGGAGTAGCTTTACCCCCCAAAGTTTAGTTTATAAAATAGAATTGTGATCAAAACCACTTACAACCCTAAAATTATATGAGCGGACTGTTTTATTATATACGATCTTCAGACGATGAGAGCCGTTTCAGTTAGATCCTATGTATTTGTATTTTCCGATCATATTAGTTACATAATATATTATAAAAGCAATCAGACTCATGATTAACGTTTTATTTATTAAATAATGCGTATTGAAAAATAAATAATTAAGGATTGGAAAACATAAATGACCGAAATCGTAGTAGTTTTTCAATATCGAAATACCTGGCTTGAAAATGCAAAAATACTGGTAATTCTGCTTTGTAGATAACTAAAATCGAACATGGAATGTATAGAAACGATCACATATTTTAATTAAATTATTCTCTATGAATTGAAATATTTGTGTTGAGTTTAAGAGTTGTATCAATAATAACAGGTGCCAAAATAGAGAAACTATATTTTTCTGTACTAATTACTTTCGATTATTCTGTTATTTTAGGTTATAGTATGTACGATATATGTATATACATCCAATCCTCTTTTTGCACAGGGGATACGTTCCGTGAAAAAAACCCGTGCAAAAAGATAATTAGATATATATATATATATTCCGTGAATATTGCTTAAAGCATGTTATAATATGTTTAATTCCAATCGTTTCCTTGTTTCATGGTATATTTCCTACCACGGAATAACAAACATTTACTAAACAACGATCTAGTAATGATCATGTCATCATATCATGATAGGTGATTGTTAGAATCGTTAGATTTTATAGCTTTGGCAAAGTTCAATGACTACGTTTCCACAAATAGCAGAAAGCATCAATAATAATGTTTTGAATGAAGCTTAGATGCGAGCAAATCGAAGTAACCAATTAGCAGGCTCGGTTTGTGGCTCACGCATAGATTGAAAAATCCAGTGATTCTCCATACTACTGAAAACTCTTAGAATTTTTTTAAAATGTAAAATAAGCTGTCGGGTTCTATTATATCTGTAAAGACAGCAGTATTAATGCTCCAAGGTGAAGTGGAATATTTGTAGAAAAATAATTATTTTTACGGTCGCTCGTCGTCGGTAGAAATGGTCACTTGATTGAATTTCAGTATAGACAATTTCATACAATGATTTTTCATAAATTTATGTATCTATATTTTCTATAGGTCTACACTAGGGCATCTAATCCCGGACCGATTTTGTAATCCCGTAATTTGAGGATTACAAAATTGCACGGGATCCCGGTATTGGAGGCCCTAGTATACACTACATCCCGTCCATCCGACATCTAAAATGAAACATAACAAGAACGGTTAATCTAACTCATAGCCATTTCTTAGTCCCATTCTTTTTTCTTAACCATTTCCGAAAATGGAATTGTAGGTAATTGAATAATAATCAGTTCTCGTAAAACAAGTTTTGTTAAATAACTCCACTCCTGGAACTGAGACTTAAAAATAGTATCTTCATCAAACTTAACGCTTTTCTTCTAATTTTACTCTTTTAAATTATATTTTTTTAAAATAGATAAAATAACTAGCCGATGATAAATACTTTTGTAAGATTGTTGAATGGTAACGGGATCGAGAATTTTTATAGATTTTAACAAAAACCAACCACTAGATAAATTGTCGCCCGCTTTGGTCTAGTTGGTAAGAGCTTGCTCTACCGATCAGAGGGGTCCAGATTCGACTCCCTGTAAGGTCAATGTCAAATTAGATTTTTTCAATTTTAATTTGAGATCTAAGACATGGGTGTTTGTGAATTCAATTCTCCTTGAGTTAATCTCATGTGACTTTCAAAAATTCTCATCGAGTATATCTCGTATGATCTTTCAACTTAAAAATATTTGACGCATTGGCGTAAGCTGTAATGTAAAATATTTTTTTTAAAAATTCAATCAAAAAATAAATAAATAGCGGGGTAGCCTAAAAAAGCAAATTAACCTTACATGTTTGTTACAGACTGTTACACATTGCAGATAAAAAGCGTCACTAGTAGATACATATTTAAACATAAATTTTATTTCATTCATATCTTCGCAAATAAAAACGGCAGCTTATCCAAAACCATTAATAATTAATTATCTGTCAATTAAAAATGTGTAAATGTTGAGAATCTTGCGCATAGCCCATCAAAATAAATAAAGTGAATTGATGACATGGTTCGAACTTCGAACAGAGAACGCGCTTCGCGGCGCGCGAACAAAATAAATTAATTTTCGAATTCGAATTCCGGATGGAACGTGCCGACGAGCGGATTCCGCGCTCTCTCCGACCGGAACACCAGTCGCCATCTTTCCTTTAACGGTCGTCATAAAGAAGCGTTTTTATTTGATGCTTCTTGATTGGTCTCGCATTCGCTTAGCTTAGAATATCGTGACATGTAAAAAGACGAACAAGTATCTTATCATTATTATCTCCAGTTTTACGATTTGACGCTTGCACTCGATAATTCTTTGAATAAGCACGTCTAATTGGAAGCTAGAAATGTTATTACTGGAACGTATGGTAGACTAGTGCTTTGTTTTGAAAAAAAGGTACCGGAACTCACTTCTTGTCAAGTTTTTTTTCAATCCATATTCGTTCACATATGGCTTCTTAATGAAGGTATCTCAACAGAACTTTATTTTATGAGAACTGATTGTTAACCAGTTGCTCAACCATTCTATTTTTAAGAGGGTAAGGATGGAATGATAGGGCTTAGACAGGACTAGTGGTTGACTAGTCGCTCTCGTTTTGTCCCGTAAATTTTGGGATTGGAAGGATGGGAGAAAATTTGGAAATCACAAACACCCACGCCTTCGAAGTCAACCTGAATCTTTGCTTTTGTGGAAAGAAGAATATGACCCATTTCGTTTCTATTTACTTTTTGTAAATTTATTTCACTTTTCAACTCATTGAAAGATTGATTTTCCTTGGCTAATTTATATTGTGCAGCTCGATTTTTTCTATGCTTTCCGCGAAATAGTGATTTAAATAACGAGGGAAAAAAGCACTGGTTGACAATCCTAAAATGGTGATTACATTTTTTTAAATGAAGTATACGAATCTAATATGTAAAAAATATATGAATAAAACTCTCAGCAGAACATGTTATATTGCTAATAAGGTGCTTGCGCGCCTGAGCAATACTTCCAATAGTGCCAATTTAGATTTGGTTCTAAACCATCATATGCATACGTAATATAGTAACTCCTTCTTCTCCCTCATCATAATGTTTGAACTTGAGAATTGACTAAAAAGCTGACTTAAAATTGACAGATAGTCCATAAAATAGTAAATGATAATACGCGCTTGAGATGTTTTTAAAAAATATTGTTAATCACCGACAAAAGTGACAAACGAAGTGACAGAGACCTTTAGGAAAATTCCGTTATCCAATTCGTTCATGTTTATACAAATATCGTTGTGATTAACTAGCTACCTGGACGAAATTAATATTTTTCGCGAATTTTGCAAAAGGACGTTCGATGCTTCTTGGTTTAATTCATGAAAAAGTCGCGAAAAAAAGTGGAAATACCTTTGTAAATCCGAATTGAATTTTCTTAAGAAAAGAGAAGTTAAGAATCATAGAATAAAGTGTGATATAAGAGAATTGTAAATCGGACCCAGCACGTATGAACTGCAAAATACATTAGTTTGTAAGGTGATTACACGTGACACGAGGGAAGCTCATCTATATCGTCAAAAGATAGAAAATAATAATTGCTGGGTTAGTTTAGTAACTCAGAAGAAGAAAATGTTTGATGAATAATCTTCAAAGAAAGTAGACGAAGAGCAGGAAAGCTTTTATTCAGTTATGAATCTTACATGACTGTAGGTTATATTTCAAATGTATGAAGGTGGGAATATGGCTTCCAACTCGGTTGAAACCGAATCCGGTTAACTGGTTTATTGTCTGTTTTAAGAGAAGTTAACAGACGTTTTTGAAAACCTCTTATTGCCTCAAGTACAATGTACTTTTATACAACTATTCTTATGTCGGGTATGTGTAGCAGTGGTCAACGTCGTTGGCTTCCGTCACGGATCTCACAGATTTGTGTCAAACGAAAGATAAGTGCCAGTAGGAACAGATTTTTTTCATTCAAAGGCATGGGTGTTTGTAATTGCAATATTTCCCTCCTTTCATTCCAATCGTAAAATAACGGGACATAGCAAAAGACTTTTTCAACTATTATAACTTGCTTTTATATTTTTTTTGATTTGGAATATTGGTTCGGGTGGTACTGAAATTGGTTTCATGAAAATAATTCAGGTTTAAACCGGTTAACCGGTTTGTTGATTTGGGAGGATACTTGGATGCCCTAGTTGGGAATGATGGCAACACAGAAGATGATTGATGGCGGCTGATGATGATTTATTTTAAATATAATAATATAAAAGCAATTATCATGTTTACAATGATTCCAAAACGCACAATGAAAAAGGGAATTAATCCCAGACATGTAATTTATCCGTAAATTTCCACTATAGACTTTTATACATTTCCGTTTCCAATCATCCTTTCGCAACCGAAGGGTTCCATAGAATCCCTTCAGGATAAGCGGCATTCTGCACGCGAGAGTTGATCATGTCAAATATTGAAACGCGTGGTAGCTTATTTATTAATCCAGTGTGGCTCAGGGCGGGGGTGGCTTTACATTGTATCTGCCGCCACAAAAGACAAATACCCCGCCCGCGCACAGTGTTGTGATACCGGGCGATTGTTTTGCCCGCCGCTTCTGTCTCTATGCCGAATAACCACAGAGATTTTCAAGCTACCATAAAAAAATCAGATATTTTAAATGAACGTTTTCATCAACAAGCTATTGTAACAGTGTAGGTACACTAATTTAGTAAAGGAATTCAGAAATTTATATTTGAAATCAAAATATTGCCAAAAAAACCTTATTTGTAAAAGGGGGCAATAACGGTCGCAAGGGAAGTGGGTTGAACCAAAATATCTACCGACAAAATGTTTGGCGAAAATCCTCAAAAATACGATTATTAAGGGAAATCGGAATATTCGAGAATATCTTCAAACACATAATTATATTTTTCTGTTATTAAAAATAATTCAGCATCAGAATATTATTTATTTAAAGAAAGCTCAAGCTCGTTGTAATAAGAATCCTCACTGGGTTTTTTCGTTTATATTATAACAATTAGGGATTTTTCATGATGACTCGCAGATCGTATTCTTTCTAACCTAAATTGAGTTAAGAGTTGATGATACCGGTACATATATGGTTACCAGGCGTCCCATCCCGGTTTTAAGCATTTTTGCCTTGAAGGGAAGCAAACATTTTTTTCGTATTTTTTTCCTGCAAGCAATCAAATACAGTGTAATTCGGATAGAACGACGGCGAATGGATTTGCTTTCATAGTATTTTTTTATGAAAACCCAACTTGAGAATTTGCATATACGTCGTAAAAACGGTTGTTTCGTTGTAAGCGAAATCATTATAAACGGATGTTACTGTACAACTTTGGTTAGTGTAGTGGTGGGGTTGGTATTTTTTTTTTTAAAGTTTGAGTTTACCGGTTTGGACGATGGTAAATTTAGGAATCCTTTGCTGGTCCCAGACGTTTTTCTTTTCAGACGAAATAAAATCTGAGCTGATCTAAAATCTAATAGTGGACAAAAATGAGTTTTTGAAAAATATAACTCAAAAGTATAAATTAAAATTTTATTGACATAAATTTAGAAACTCTAAAAATTAAGGCCATCAGTTTTCTTTCATATACAGGAAATAGGGTAAATAATTATCTGCGATGAGTTGAAATATTGAATAATAATTATTTATCCTAGTCGTAATATATAAATTTCCATGGTTTGGGGTAATAATTTTTTGTTTTTTTAAATCTAAATATTTTTGTACGCGGATAAATTCAAAAGCTCTGGAACAAAGGAGTCCAAAAGTGATAGCCGCGGGACATACGAAATTAATTTAACAGTTTTGTGTGCATACAGCACAAATACATGTTGCTGTACACCGGTACGCCACAACCGATACCCTCTCTAACCCCTCTCACTTCCGTTTCATCCCTTTCCTTTAATCTGGCGCGGAGGGTAGATAGTGCGTGTGAAATTTTGCCAGGAAACTTCTTAGACTTAGATGCTCGTTAGGTTTCAAAATTAATTACTTACAGGAAATACAAAATAAATGTTTTTCACGTCAGGCCATTCATAATTGTAGATAGCTAGCTCAATAATTTCACTTAAATTATTATTACAATTAAATAAATTTATTCCGTCAGTACTTTTTTTTTTGAAAAAATGAAGTATAGAGCTCATTCTTGTCAAGCTTTTTACGATTTTTTCTAATTCATTTCCGTTCTTAATGTAGAGCATATGGCTTCCTAATTGAAGTATTTCAACATGAGTTATTTACGATAACTGCCTGTTACTCAGTTGCTAAACCTCTCTTTTTTTCCAAGAGAGTAAGCATATAAAGATGGCGCTAGGACAAGACTAGCTTGACTAAACCAATAGTTATAGCTTTGCCCTGTTAATTTGATGGTTGGAAGGTTAGGGAGTCGCACCTGTGGTATGGAATTCAGGTAAATATTTTTGATACGCTCTATCTAGCATCCATTTTTCAAAATATAATTTCGATCCAATAAAAAGACTATTCTTGGCTAGGGCAAGACTAGTGAATAACTAACCGCTCTTGCTACTCCTGTGTTTGGGATTGGAGGGGTGGTGAAAAAGTGATGTTCGTATTAGGATTTGAGCCCGCGAGATCCGTCACGTAAGCTAACGACGTTGACCGCGGTGCCACGTACCCGAATTTAGATATAAAGCTCGTAAAATAAGTTTTTATGTAATGTTCCATTTTGTGACCATTGACCGCACATTGGAAACGGATATAGTTAGAAAATTTTACGATTTCACTGTTTGTTACTTTTTAATAATGAAAAAAACGTTAATTAAAATTAGTCCTAGTCCGCTAGTCCTGTTCTAGCCTTATCCTTCTTTCCCTACTACTCACTTTAAAAAAAGTGAGGTTGAGCGACTGAGTAACAAAGAGTTCTCATATAAAAATAAAACAAAACTTCTGTTGAGATACCTCTTTTAGGAAGCCATATGCTCCACATTGGGAGCGGACATGGATAAAAAAAAAGTTTATACTTATCAGTGTACAACTTCATTAGTGGGCGAACAAAAATGTAATAAGAGAAAATGCAATCTAAGCAATTAATTATGTAAGGAGTCGATCGAAATCTTATGAAATTTCCAGTCAAGTGTTTTGGAGATAAAAAGAAATATATTCCATATATACAGCAAAGTCTTCCAACCCCTATTCGTGTGGTAAAGTTAAAGATGTAGTTACGTCGATTATGTAATAAAAATAAAACATAATAATTATAAAGATCGCAAACTGACTTCAATAGGCAAGAGTCGTTGGGATCTATATTATTATTTTGCCATACATCATCTCACTAAAAATTTGAAGAGGTCATGCGGTGTATAGTACAAAACGATTCAACGTCAAAGTTCAGATAATGAGCCGACTCAAACAATTATCCAGCAAGTTTATTCATCTGATGTTTTTGTAAAGCAATGTCTAGGGTAGCAAATGCAAACCTTTGGTGAATCAAATAGCAAATGTTTTTTTTATACTTCAAATATTTATTGATTATATAAGTCAGATAATGAACATATTTTTTATATTGTATATACAACATTGATCAATGTCCGCTTGTAACTTAAATAAATGAAAGTATACGTATGTGCTCATTAGAGGAGAAGTGAGCCAAGTGGTATTTTAATTTAAAAAATAATTTAGATGCGTTGTAATATTTCGAATCTCAGTTAATACACACTGAAATAGTGTTATTTCCGTTAAATAAAAATATGCAATCAGTGATTGTACTTAAAATAAAATTCCATGAAAAAAGTTTTACCATTTTACTAGTTGGCTTACTTCATCTCCCGAAGACTTGGTTATTGTAAATATTATAAAAATATGTCAGAATCAGGCTGCAATAGTCGTGCAGGATTATCAAAATTGAGTAGATAAATCGTGTTATTATGCTAATTGGCATGAATATTTCTTTCATTTTTGTTAATACAACAATTTTTCGTAATTATTTTATCATATTCTGTTTTGTCATGTTATTCAAAAAAGTTAAATATACATTTGTATTAAATCACATTTATTTATCAGGGCCGGTTTCGCCCATGACGAGCATTATCAAATGATCAGTTCCTGACCTTAATAAATAAAAGTGGGAATTACAAATGCATTTATTATATATTTTTAATATAATGCCTTTCCACATACATATATTGACAGTAAACACCTTAAAGTTGTCACGTTATGTTTGTGTCAGGTTATCTTCTCAAATATGTACTATATTATAGTGTTTGAGATATTTTTGAGATTCTGTGAAATATTCAATTTTGTTTTATGAATGGTAAATCCGTTTATCTGCTTTTCATTAAAAAAATCCAAGGTAAAATATATTCAATCGGTTATTCGTTCATTTGTTTTTGTTCTACTATCAATCAGAAAGTTATACAATATATTTAAAATGTAAAGCGAATCAATGCAGTTAGTTATCTTAATATCTAAATATGTACTGCTTTGTAGACATTACGTTTTAAGTCTTCGGTAACTTATGAAACTTTAATAAATAAGTTTTGGTATTTCTATTAATGCAAAAATTATATGGTTTGCAATCGCTTTAGACTGAATTCAGTATAATTTGTAAGTTGTTTATTGTTTTGCATTTACATCAATATAACAATCGACTTTTTGATTCTTAGGGGAGAAAACTAAAGAAAACAATTGTTTATCGAGCTGATACGGGAAACTTTTGATCTGAAGAGGGGTTTAGGGCAAACCGCTCAGTTAAAAATTTTTTTTTTTGTATAATATAATATTAAATTTATAAAAAATAACTGAAAATTGAGTGTCATTATAAATGTATGTTTAGATAAATAGATACATCACAAATGTGTTTGATATTATAATGAGGAAAAAATATCACGAACAACACCCGTGTCGATGTTTCAAATTTAAAATTGAACAAAAATTACAATTGATATCAAACTTGTTACGAATTGAAATTAGTAGACAGAGGTCTTATTGTCATTGGTGTGGTGGGCCCGTTCATTTTTAGACACGGAAACAATTTATTATAATTTAATGAATTATTTAAAAATATAATTAGTTCAGTAGACATGTTGCGACCAGGAGTGACTGCGTCAAGTGTACATAGTCCGTATATAAATAACTGTTGAAATTAACCTGTCGTAAAATTGTAGCTTTATAGACAATATAAAATATATAAGAGTTTTCTCTGTTTGCAACCGTCTTTATGACCATGTTTAAAACATTATAAAGTATGAAAATAATAGACTAAGTAATATAACTACTCTGAAGCAGAGTAGTTATATGATAAAATTATTCGTCGCAATTATTTTTTTCAATCGAGTTCTGCGAATTGAATTGCGTTTCGCAGTGAAAAGAAATAATATCAAAGACTCTGTCTGTGACAAAAGCTGATAAATGGAAATAGAAACACCCTGTGGAGTCGCAGCCTCATTGTTGTAAACCAATCAGCGGGGCTCGTATCAAAAAGACTCGCAGCTTTTGAATTTCCAAATAGTCAACTGACATCGTGTAGTTGCCCCTGTCGAAGGAAGCGGAAGTATAAAAACGATATCTTACAGAAGAAATACACGTACTGAATACTTGAATAATATCTGTTTACCAAAAACAATTTCAACAAACAAAATTTGATAGCTTCTTGAAAATATTTCGTAAATTTTATATATTATATATATATTTTTTTACCACGTCCGGTCCCAATGTGGAGCATATGGACTCCTAATGGAGTTTATCTCAACATAAGTGTTTCTACGAGAACTGCTTGTTACTCAGTTGCCCAACCTCTCTTTTTCCAAAGAGAGTAGAGATAAAAGGATAGGGCTAGGACAGAACTAGTGGTAAGCTAATCGCTCTCGATACGTCCGTTCATAGGATAGGATGGGTTGGAGTGGGGAATTGAAGACATCACATACATCCATGCCTACGAATAGAAATTCATAAATCGATCGAAAAATCAATTTATAAAACTGTCCGCACCGGGATTTGAACCCGTGCCCTTCGTCACCGAAGCCATCGACGTTGACCACTCGACCACACAGGTTATATTTGGGTTATGTTTTGAATGGAAATATTTAACCCATCATTACCACCTATATGTGAGTCAAGAAAACTCAAAATACTTTTGAATTCAAAATACATAGTGCATATTATAGAAACGACTAGATGAAATGAGTGTATTTTAAGTGCGATAATGATATAGAATAATTTCATGAACGTTGTTATATAAAACATATTGAGATGACAAATATATTAATGAGTAATTTAAATTAAATACAATAAGATTTTATGTTTTAATTTATCAATCCTCTCAAACCATTTCATGATAAAAATCTCCGAACCAATAAATCTTCATTTTTGTCTTTTTTAAATTTCAGTTAATATATATTCCAATTATTTTTAATGTTAAAAATAAGTAGGACATAATATGTTTTTGGCTAGTAGGACATTAACTGAGGGCTTAAAGTCAAACAACACTATCTACAAAAGCGCAACTTTTTAGGAGAATCCAAAAACACTTTATTATTTTGTAACTTTGCTTACAAAGTAGATGCTAATTTGAAACCTAATGTTCTTTTTTGTTGGCTGTATGTTTATATTGCTTATGGTGATGATAATTTTTTTAAGTAATATCTTAAAAAAAACATTAAAAAAGACAACTTTATATAGCTGACAATAAACTTAACTGGTGATTTAAGAAGAAACTAGAAAAGATTTACAGAACGTTGTTTGACTATAATGTAGATGAGAATGAAAAATAATGTTCATTAATCAATAAACGAAAAACACATTTTTGTAGGTAACGTTGATTGACTTTAAGCCCTATATAAATTATACATTGTAATTGAATTCTTTTTTTGTAAACAATGTTTTTTTTATTTTTAAAATTACAAATCGGCTGAAGTAAAAGTGACAGTGATTAAATCAATCAAATCTGATTAATTTAATATTTTTTTTTTTGTAATTGATTGGTTAGTGATGAAAACATAATAAAATAATTTATTTTGTCAGTTAATGGCCATGATCTACAACGAAAATAATCTGTTCATCGCAGAGGTTTCTCGATTAAAAATATTAAGATTAGCTAAATTAAATTTTTAAGCTATGTAAATCTGAATCTTAAGTGTTTAGTAATATCGGAGTAGGTAGATTTTTATACGACTCCACAGTTTTGATAAGTCTATTAAAAAAATAAAATCACTGTTATATGACGGTGTAAAAAAGGGATGCACAAAATTTCTCACACTTTAAGTAAACGAAGTATTTTAACAATAAATTATTTTCAAAAGCATCCTTAGACATCCTTGAATACGTTAAAATGAATTGGGTTGTATTAAAACCCTTTTCTACAAAGGTCACCGTGTCAAGGTACACCTTTAACCGAATTAAAAATACCGTTTTTTTTTAAATTTATATCTTCTAGTAAAAGGGTAAAATGTCAAAGGTTGTATAAAAAGATCGCTGCTATCTGTGGGTCAAATTAGTGGCTTTTCACAAAAAATGTGACAAAAAGTGTACGTAAGTGTAACACCGTGCGAAATTGCGGAAAAGGTGCGAATTTCGTATGGTTTTTATGATTAGGGGTGACAATAGGGCACACAAAGGTGTCTTTGGAAGGTTGCTACCTGCATTGTATTAAAATGTGGGCAATGTATATCTATTTAACAAGTAGAAGATTGGCCTATAAAATTAACACCCTTTAACTCAATAATGCTTAACCTTTAGCGATGCCTTTATATGAATACAAGTTCTAAGCTATCAATTTTATTTCAATCGATACAACTCGGAAATTAATTGGAAATTTATCGTTGCTTAAAAAAGAGAAGACTTGATGTCATTACTGTTTTTTTTAATATAGCCAATCTCGATTTGACGGTTCGAAAATACACAGAATGTCGAATGAATTTCAAGCTATTAAAATATTGAATATTTCACAAGATATTTTTAAAAATGTTTTTCATATTGTTGAGAATTGAGATGATGTACGTACAGCAAAATAAACTATCTCTTTTCTCAGCCTTTTTGGTCACCATACATCGGCCATTTTGAGAAATATTTATAGTATAATATCCGCTCCAAATGTAGATCATTATTTGGATTTATTATAAAGCATTTCATCAGAACTTTTTGGTTAAACTGGTTGTAAGCCGAAAAAAAAGTAAAGGATGCGATTACGAAAGAACTGCTAATCACACAGATTTCAACTTTCGCATTCAGGATCTGGTGGGGTGTGAGTGAGGAAGTATGAAAAAATCATAAACACTCGTGCCTTAAAAAATAATAATATTATAATAATATATATGTCGGGTCGGTTAGCGTTGTGGGCTTCCGTGCCGGATTCCACGGGTTCGAGTCTCAGTACGGACAGCACTTTTTCGATCGATTTATCGATTTCTGTACGAAGGCGTGGGTGTTTGTGATGTCTAAAAATTCCCTCCCACCCTTCCGATCCTTTTATAACAGGGCGCAGAGAGAGAGATTAGCTAACCACTGGTCCTGTCTTAGTCTTATCCTTCTATCCCTACTACTATCTTATAAAAAAAGAGAGGTTGAGAGACAGTAAAAAACAGTTCTCGTAGAAAAACTTCTGTTGAGATACCTACACTAGGAGGCTATACGCTCCACATTGGGAGCGGACATGGATAAAAAAAATATATCAACTTATTTTAATTAGTTGTTGATCTGGAGTTCGGCTCTGTTGTCACGTGTGGATCTAGTAATCAATTTGCCATCGAGAAGGCACGGCACAGACAAAGGGCAAATTTGATAAAAATTGTTAAATAACTGAGACTTGATTTATGGATGCACCAAGTGCGCATCTTGTACCTTTTCCATACTGCACGAGATATATTACCGAGGGAGAGGGTACAGCGTACTCACTACCTAGTACCGACCCATTCCATTACGACTTTACTTTGTATTGATTGCATTCGAGGTGTCGTTTTGATTCATGCTCAATAAGAAAGAAACATTCTGCTCTCAAATAAATAGCCTTGATGTTTTGTAAAAAATCCTTTTGGATAAATACTCTGAATCTACATATAATATCTTAATTATTCATTTAATATTTTCGATGGATTCGACGGTTACTTTGTGAAAGTTTTTTTTTTTTTTTTTTTTTTTTTTCCATGTCCGCTCCCAATATGGAGCATATGGACTCCTAATGGAGTTTATCTCAACAGAAATGTTTCTACGAGAACTGCTTGTTACTCAGTTGCTCAACCTCTCTTTTTCCAAAGAGAGTAGGAATAGAAGGAAAGGGCAAGGACAGGACTAGTGGTTAGCTAATCGCTCTCCATACGCCCCGTTCATAGGATAGGATGGGTGGGAGGGGGGAATTCAAGACATCACATACATCCATGCCTTTGAACAGAAATTCATAAATCGATTGAAAAATCAATTTATAAAACTGCCCGTACCGGGATTCGAACCCGTGCCCTCCGTAGCGGTAGCCAACGATGTTGACCACTCGACCAGACATGCGACTAATATATAATTAATTGAATATTTGCAATAACCTTTTGCCCAATATGTCAAATTTAATATATATGTATATATATGTATTCATTATCGGGGCTTGAACTCAAACCCATCTGATCGCTATGTGTGCAATGAATTTCTAAATTCTGTTTTAGTATAATAGTGGTCGTCAGATTGGTTGGTACTGGAGTATCCAATCCCGGAGTTTTTTGTGATCCCGGGATTGGGCACTCAATATGAAATCGTGTGTAAATTGAGAAGAATTTTTCATTTCCAATTTAAAAAACCCAGGAATTTGTCGATTTGCCCAAAATGTCAGCGTGACTCGTTTTTTTTTATTTTTAGCTCTTCCAAATTCAAATTCATTAATTTACGGGATTTGCTAAAAAATCCTCAATTACAAAATTGGATGGGATTCCGGGATTGGAAAGCCCAGTTGGTACCAACTGCCCACTTGCGAGCGATTCAAATTTACACTGTAGACCAGCCATACTCAACCTGCGGCCCAGTAAGCCCTAATGTGCGGCCAAGTAAGCTCTTACTAAATCGTGGATTTCAAATTCCTCGGTGAGCTAAAAAAAGGAGTTTCGTAGATTTGTGGGGAAAAGTATACCAAATCGAGGATTTCAAATTCCTCGGTGAGCTAAAAAAAAAGGAGTATACCATAAATATGTTGCGGCCCACGTAGAGAAGCAAATATCGGAATGCGGCCCGGAGGAAAAAAAGGTTTAGTATGGCTGCTGTAGACGGTGTGGCTTTTACGATAGATGTTACAAAATTTGTTTTTTTTTCTGTAATATAAACGTTGAAAAAGGTGCAACAAATGAAATGCGTAGCCTAAAATGAGTATCGTATAAAATATTTTTTTAAAAAACCCTTTTTCCGTAAAAATTGATCCGCACTATTTAAAAATTCTACCATCTGCAAATATAGAAAAGTGGACGATAAATATAATATGTTATTTAAAAGTTTTGTTCTACTATTTTAGACCGCCTGTGTGGTCGTACATTATTTAAAGTAAAAATATATTCCACAATACTACTTACATCGTAATATAAAAAGAGAATTATTTTGTAAAAAAAGTATCTATTATGATATTAATTTATCAGATCACTTTAACAAATAATTGGTCAAGCGATGATTATAAGAACAAGAAAATTCATGTATAATATTGGCATATTTTATGAAAATTTTATTTGGAAATCAGAAAGTAATATGTATTTCATATTTAGATACGTAAAGGTGATTGAAAGTTAAACACATTCTAGGAAAGCGTGTATTATTTAGGCGAGTTTCGATTTGAACAAGTTTCGTATTTTGTATGTTGTATACCTACATGCGGCATCACGGGGAAGTCGTGCTTCTGTCAGGAGTGTGATCAAAGGACTCAATATGATTTACCTCAACAGCTGCCCTTGTCGCCAACTTCTCTCCTTGATATACAATTTCCTGGATCAATGTTTATTTATAATCAAATAACATTTTTTTGCTACACACCTTTGATTATATGTGATAAAACCTTTTGTTTTTACATTAGCAATGTTATTATTGATTACAACATTTAACTAACGACATAACTTCACTTGAACACCAATTAATTTATGAGCATTGTTGTATTACAAGAGATTTAAATGACAATAAAAAAAAAATTCTCATAGAACATACCGTTACTGTTGTACTAAATTAATGAACAAAATGTGAAAAAATCCTCTTTGATAATCTCGAGTCCACCGAAAAAAAGTAATTATTTTGTTTTAATTTATTAAATGTCAGACTAAATATATTTTTCATATCCATGTTCGCTCACAATGTGGATCATATGGATTTCTAGTGGAGTTTATCTCAACATAAGTGTTTCTACGAGAGGTGCTTGTTACTCAATTTTTTTTTAAAGAGAATATAAATAAAATGATAAGACTAGGACTAGACTACCGTGACCGAAGCCAACGAGAATTTAAATCGTTTTGGTAGTATACAATTATGACAATTTAAATTTTTGATCAAACTATAACATTAAGTGATTTTTCGTATTGAATAAATAAAATAATATGTCGTAAAAATTATAAAACGGTATGTAAAAAACTAAATAACGGTATGTAATAACTTAAAGAAAAAGCATACAACTATATCAATTATGGATACACATATAATGTCATTTAATGTTTAAAAATAAATAGAAGAACGTGTGGCTTAAAAAAAGACTTTCCTTTTTATCCATCTTCAAGAATCATTCAACAAAATTCACAGATAGTTTACTAATGAGTGCTGAGAAATTATGAGTAATATTCTCCAGTCATTCATTCGTGGATTAAGACATCACTCTTTCCCCGCCAAGGAATTACTTTTCAATTCCCTCCGTCTGTTCTCACCCTCTCGCCCTCTGATCGTATGCCGTGACGCCACGCGGCCTAAACATCCCTTTGCTTTTGGCGTAACCCACTTACACCAAACACCCTATTTTGCCATCCAAACTTACGACAAACCACCACATACTTCTACCATGACTTGTTCGCAGCAACGATTGAAAAGAATTAAAAGATTAAACTTTATAATATTCTTCAAAAACTAATGTTTTTATATTTCCCTTTGCCGTTTTAAATAAATGTGTTAAGCAAACATGATATGTTTTCGCTGTAGTAACGTGGCAAAAATTGCTATCAATTTACTTAGGGTAAAAATCCCGACTGGACATAACATTTTCAATTATGTAAATACAATCAATGAATCAATATTTATGTTACTGTTTTTTTAATATACATAAAGTACATTGATGGTTAGAAAACTTTTAAATTAAAACACCATACATATTTGTTTTCGCAGTTATATTAAATGGCTTACTAGGTAGGTACTTTTTAAATACGTTTGCATAAACTAAAAAATCAATTAATCGTGATTTTTGTTTCAAAGTACTACCCGATAAAACAGGAGTCTGCTTATTTAACATATGCAATATCAAACACATCTTCATTTGATGAAAATAAAAATCATATCCGTCACCTATATACAAATATATTTATCGCTGTATCTATCAAGAACCAATTATCACCGGTGAACTGTACATCAAAATATAAGTAAATTAGAGATACAAACAGAATTGATAACTGGAACTGATTTATTAAAGGACCATTTATCGAAGTACATTAAAGTGGAACTTAAGACATTCTATCTGCGCAAAAGAAGGCACACCGTGGGATATAAAATTTATAATTGAATCTCGTAAATTAAGGTGACAGTAACAGTTGCCTCTTCCCTTCCCAGTAGAAAGGCGTAGTTCCACAGGGTGTTTATATATCATATAAAATACATAATATGTTTTGATGTTTTACCTATTTGTAGCCTTCGAGCAAAAGCTCCGTTTACTGTATTGAAATATCTTTAACGATTTTTCTGTCGTTATTTAAGTGTCTTCGATTCATCAGAAAATCCTGTCCTAAAAATATATTATGAACATGGGCTCAACTTTCCTTAAAATTAGTAATAATTTATAGGACTTATATATGTATATTTGGAATAGTTGCTTAAGGCATTAATAATTTATAACTTATTTGTTTTTGTGCTTATTACTTACAATAAGTTTCATGGTAAAACTACTTGAGGATAACCACAATATTTTCTTTTTCAACTAGCTTTTTTCCACCACCACTTGAAGTTTCACAAAAGTTGAAAGACTTCATATTTTGTCTAGTGTTAAAGGTACCGTAAAGTGACCGTTTTTTTTAAATGCAGAAACAATAACTGAATGAATAATATAGTAGATATTATTTAATAACTCATAAGTAAGGAAAAACTTTTTAAGCATCCTATATATTGTAGGTTGTAGGTGGTTAATGTGTAAAGTTGAATCTAAGGGTTGGGAAGAGGTGACTAAAGTGAGTTGCGTGGGAAGGAGTGAGGGAGGAAAACGACGGAATCAGTGTAAGTGCAACCTTTGAAGGGGGCTCAGAATTATTTCTATTTTCTATCTGCTTCTGTTTTCCTAAAATATATGAGACTTTTTATAGCAAAGTTATTATGATACTTGTTATTATTATCCAAGCCCAGGTTGGTTTCTTACCACAAACAATGTGTTTTTTTTTAATATAAATTTTCCTCTTATTATATACCTGAAGAGAGCGGCGTGGCGCTGATATTCTGTAATGGTACAGAATATCACTCGATTGATAAAATAAACACACTGATAATATTTCAATAATATGTTTTAAGAATAAAACGAGAAGACATAGTTTTCATTCAAATTCTTAAATACATGTTAAATGGTTATCAAATATCAATTTTGCAAATACTGTGAGAAAATTGAAATTCTTCCCAAACATTATGGTAAATTATTTTGATGGATTGGCAAAAGAAAGCGCTTTAATTGCAGTCATTCTTTAGCTGTCGTTCTTCCCTCATCATCCCCTTTGGCGATAACATTTCTACGACCCCGTTCATTCGAGGTTGGGGGTGGAAGCGTCTCTGACACTCCGACAAACATATGTTACGACAATTTTACACTCTATTATATTGATAAATGAAGCATTGCCCCCTAAATGATTGTCCACACAAATGTACGGACTTACAGAGCGCCGTCGCTATTATTTTATTCTGTGTGCCATCATAAAGGGGGGCGATGTTGATCTCTTGGTAATGGATGATCTTTGTAATCGGAAAAGTAGTGTATTTTATTTCGAGTGTTGCCTGAAAATGTTTTAATTGGAACATTAACAGAAAAATAACTATTAAAAATAGCCCCATTTTTAGCAAA
The DNA here is from genome assembly GCA_031772345.1 of Himalopsyche anomala. Lineage (NCBI taxonomy): Eukaryota > Metazoa > Arthropoda > Insecta > Trichoptera > Rhyacophilidae > Himalopsyche > Himalopsyche anomala. The sequence continues at coordinate 13,784,948 of CM062822.1, read as the reverse complement.
CCTTTAACGATTCAGTAAATCCTTGAATACTATCATGTGAACTAAATAGCATTTTATTACTTCCAATATCGTGAAGTCTGTATTATATAATTTGTGTTCTACACCCAAATATCACAATAACGAGCGAGGTTTATTAAGTTTTTTTTAACCATGCCCGCTCCCAATGTGGAGCATATGGACTCCTAACGGAGTTTATCGCAACAGAAGTGTTTCTACAAGAACTGCTTGTTACTCAGTTGCTCAACCTCTCTTTTTCCAAAGAGAGTAGGAATAGAAGGATATGGCCAGGACAGGATTAGTGGTTAGCTAATCGCTCTCGATACGCCCCGTTCATGGGATAGGATGGGTGGGAGGGGGAAATTCAAGACATCTCATACATCCATGCCTTCGAACAGAAATTCATAAATCGATTAAAAATCAATTTATAAAACTGTTTAATAAGTAATATATGTAAAATTCCCCGCTGTATCTTTAAATAATAGCAGGTGGAATTATGTTTATTGAGTAGTAGCTAAAATTTTGCATGTTCGTTTTTATTGTTAATATAATATATTACTATTTCAAATTTACTCTTGGTTAAAGTAATACATACTTCGAACTTTTTTTCACATTAATTAATTAATCGAATATTAAAAGAGCAATGGAAAGAATGCCTTCGAACTTAACTTCGTTGTAATCAGTGGTATTGAATCTAGAAAATTAAAATGTTCTGCGATCGATTTGAGCTGAGCTATAAGGACATTCTTTTAAATACGTTTCATACTATTTACTTCTCTTCAAAACGGTTATTAAGCTGCTAGCTGAGATCTACTTTTATGAAAACCTCTCAGTACAATATTAAACAATCTCTTCCTATAAAATACCTTGATTTTGTGAACGTAATCTTTGTCTATACATATTTAGTTTTTAAAATACTGTAGTAACGGTATATTATTTGCAAACATGCCATCTTTAAGGAGTAGCATAATAGGTAGTTAAAATTTGGCAACATTAATCAGATAATATCTTTCAATCGGCCACAATAGTGCGTATTGAAGTCACAGATTCTGAAGGAGATGTGTCTTACAATGGACGTATAAGACGGATGGTCAGTTCTCTTTTCAAGATATTTCAATCGATTTTGACAAGATAAATGTTCAGTGCGAGTAAACGAGCGTCAGCGAAGGCCTCACGGGAGCAAATCTGACAAAGGCGAACAAGCTCTTTGCATTTGTCCGTTCACTTTCCAAGAATAATTGTATCTTACAAATACATACAATACACAAAAAATAAATTTTGGTTTTAATCCAATTTATTATAGTTGTTTTTGAAAGGCACGGAATTTTTCCTAATTAGTATCGACTCAAATTTGAATCGTTCAAATTATGTACGTTCACACAGATTTTGTCACTAACGACTCGGGTTTCGCCTTTCGGTATCTTCAGGCGTTCAAGTGCACGGATGAACTTGAACTGACCACCAGTCCCTTCAGTCACCTCCAAGCACCTTCAGTCGAAATCTTAAATTAGTATTGAGTCGCCAAAAAATGCCGATTGTTCTAACATCGTTCCGTGTTCATTCATCATTAATGATTGTGATTTCAATATATATTTTGATACCATTTTCTACATAGTACGTGCAAATGAAATGCTATTAAAATACAGTCATTCATTCCCTTATTCGGACGATTAACTAATGTGGAAATCCATAATTAATACTTTTATTTTTCTGACCATGTACGCTGCTTAACATATGTGGGTCATATGAACTCATCTTCGAAAATCTCAAAAGTTGGTTGATCGACAACTAGTCAGGGATGGGCTAAAGGGGGCTCGGGGGGGGGGGGGGCACGCGCGAGCCCCTTGATAAGATAACAAAATCATTCGTCTTAGATCAAATCATCACATAACATTAATTTCTGTAGATGGATAAATTTGAAAATAAGTTGTCGTTTCATTTTTTCATTCAGCGTTGTGGGTGTCCGTGAGTCCCAGTACGAAAAAACATTTTTTCGATCGATTTATCTATTTTCTGTTCGAAGGAATGGGTGTTTGTGATGTCTTAAAATTGCCTCCCGCTCTCCCGATTCTTCAGTTCAACTGGGCGCTATTATTAGTTAATCACTAGTCCTGTATTATGCTTATAATTTTATCCCAACTACTCTCTTTGGAAAAGAGAGGTAAAGTGACTATGTAACAAGCAGTTCTCGTAAAAAATAACTTTCGTTGATATACTTTCATTAGGAGGCCATATACTCGACATAGGGAGCGGGAATGCATAAAAAATGGATAACATTTACCGAGCCCCTTGTTAAGATATTGGCAGCCCACCGCTGCAACTAGTTGTGAGTCAGTCGCAAGGACAAGCTGTGGTAACGACTAGTGATTTAGATACTGGCTCACTTAACGACCTTTTTTCAGGATCGCATATATGGTAAGGAGTCAAAGCAACACAATCATTCATTATTTTGCATACGAAACTGTAAATTGATTGGAAAATCAGTATATTAATGTTTCCAGTTTTTGAATGCGCAATCAAAACGGAGGGAATTACAATATTGTATAGGTACCATCGACAAAACGTTTTGAACGATTTTATACATTTTGATGAAAAAACATAAAAAAATGTTTATTGAAAACATTGTGACCAAAATGACCTCAGTGGCATCGTTGTCGAATACTCGTATGAGCTATACATATATTATAATATTTATATCAACTATGAGCATGGGTCCGGCATTCGGTGGCTAGATATTTATGGTCGGGTGAGCTGCGGTGAGGTGTAAGGAGTATGAAGAATTGGGGTAGGTGGTTCGCACTGGGAATTGATTTATTGAAGTTTGTGAAATTGAATCCGCGACAGTTGGCGATCAATCTTTTCTAGGTAGAGGTCACTCGGCGGAGAGCGCATGTGACACAAATGCCTGATGGAATGAGGATTACATCACATAGGTTCTTTATATATGTACCTGAAAATTATATTATTTTTCTTGTTGTGACACAAAAACCATAGATTTTCATTATGACGATTTATTAATGTATTCAGTGTGGGATAATATACTGTTAATATTCATTAGAACTAAATAAAAAGCTTCATACAAATGAGTCACGAATAAATATAAACATAAGACCCACATAGAATGCATATTTTTTAAATATTAAAAAAATATCAGACCAAGGTACTGTGGCTAAAAGTAGATTCAATCATTTTCTCATTTTTTTCATAAAAAAATACCTGTATAACTAATTGAAGCATTATAGAAATGCTATACATAATAAGTATGTTTTTTTTTCTCTTTGAAATATTCAATTACTAAAAATTAAGATCAAATACTTGAATGTCTAGTGGCACGATTCGTAAAATCACAATTGTGCTATTCCTGAATCTTGCTCCACAAAAAAATTTAACAGTCAAATATTTTTTCCAGAGTAAGAGTTATAGAAATCAAATAATTGAGGATATTACTTGCAAACCCAGCTCATTCCAAAGTTGTTGAAACGTAAACCATGAATATAATTTAGTAGATAAAAAAAAATTGAAAATACTTTTAGAAATAAGTCTCAAACATGGTTTGAAAATATCCAAAATATCATTCCAAAATAATCTAAAGACTAATATACTTTTAAAATGTACATTGTTTTAAAAATGAATTTATATTTCATTTTTTAACCATTTTGGAATAACCCGTGTTTGCAAGTATGTCATACCTTCAATTATTGGTATATTGTACATATCGATTGGTGAAATGTATTATAGTTGTTGTAGTGACTAGATTGATCTGATGGTATACAGATCAAGTAAGATCAGATGTAAGTTAAACGGAAATGATCAATTCGTATTCGGTTTTTACTTTAGTCGAAGTAGTTTTCTTTTTACCCGATCCTACAGTTTTATAATTACAAGTGTCACATTTACAAATGAATTCGGGATTAATATAATAGTACACAGATAAAAGTAAATTTTTCAATTACTAGAATAATATTATAACTATAGTTAATTAATGTGAAGCACACCGATTACGTTGAGAATTATTGCTTGGTGTGAGGGATACTTGCAATAAGAGACGGAACGATGGTAGAACGCCGAATTACTTTACAATCTTCGTTGGGTTACAAAAGAAAGATAACTTTTATCAGAATATAATGGAGTTAAATAAAAAAAAAAAATTTTACAACTTTTTTCAAACCGCATGCATACTGTGTGAGCATTTAAAAACAAACGTGTGACAAACGTATATAAACTAAGTTCTTGTATACTAGAGGTCTGCACGGGCCCGCGGGCTCTTACCCGACCCAGCCGTCGGCCAAGCTCGGTGGTAAGCGCAATTGAGAGTCGGCTCGGTCGGCCGGCTATTGGAATTTCGAGATAATTTGGGAAAAAGTATAGCAAATCGAGGATTTCAAATTCCTCGACGAGCTAAAATAAGGAGTTTCGGGTTTCGGGTCGAGTTCGGGTAACAAGTGCGGTATTAGACTTGGGCCCGGGCCGGGCCTGAGTTTTTCGGGCTCGGACCGGGTAATTTTGTAAAATTTTGGCCCGTGCAGACCTCTATTGTATACGTACATTTAATTGAAAAGTTGACTTCGATGAAAGTTTTTGAGGGTTAGGCACCGTCGTCGGGTTTGACCAAACAATTTATGGGATTCCTCCATTGTCCAGCGCCAGATAGCGCCACTTTAGTTTTTAAATCGCCTCCCATTCAATCTCCCGGAGACCCTTTCATCCATTGTAAACTACAAAGTATTGAAAATCTCAAATCGCCCGACCGTTCAGAATGTAGCCGTATTGCCTTGTAAAGATCACATCTCGACGGGAACGGCGAAGGAGAGGCACATTCTGACCCAGCAGAATGAAAGGAAAGTTTTATTTGAGTATTTTGCAAAGTACCTACGTGGAGTGAATTTACAATGACTCGAGGATGGTATCTTAAGTGGATCAGATGGAGTTGTTGGGAGTTACTGACTTCTTTATTGCATATTAGCGACTTTTAACTGTTTTAATCATTGTAGTGTATCGAGGAGATATCCAACCGTTAGATGTCTTCCATTTAAGCTCATAAATATTTAAATCTAAATGTAATAGTACACCCTCTAGTTTATTGAAGAATATGTATTGATATCAAAAATATATCTTGACTATCCTATACCAATGAGTCATTTCAGCATGTATTATACTAATTAATAAAGTAAGATTTTCTGAAGACTTTCTGAAGACGTCGCGTGCGTAAATTAATTTAGAATAACCATTACGAACACTATCGTTCAATAAATACAATCATCCAATTCCGTTAAGGAATATATTATTATATTCCTTACTTACAGTTACTTTTTTTGTTGTTGCATAAAGTGTTATTTAGTCCAGGGTTTCTCAACGGTGGGCCATGTGGCCCGCATGTTCTAAGGGGGCCACAGAGATTTATTTTTGTTTTGGGGAGCCACAACACAGCTTAGGGGGGCCACGGGCATTTATAAAACGATACAGGAAAGAGCATAATGGCGGATGTCGCGCAGCTATTTTTTGTAAATCCGTAAATAAAATAAATTACTGGCATTCTAGATTCGAAAATCTCGGAAGAGATATAAAAAAAGGTGGGTTTTTGAAATTATAATTTTCATGGGAAGATAAAACAATGGTATGGGGGCCACAGAAAAATAAAGACACTCAAAGGGGGCCACGCTCTCAAAAAGGTTGAGAAACACTGATTTAGTCGATTTTTTAGAACATTTGTAATACAAATTTACTTCAAAACTTGGCAATGGCGTTAATATTTTGATACTGAAAGATTATACGAGATAATTTTGAATGAGAGTTTTTTGTAAGCATCCCGAGATAAACTAAAAAACAACCATTTCTTAGACTTTGAATTTAAATTTTAAACATAATCACAATTCTAGATCTGTCTGATAGGTAGAGTCAAACTCTTAAAAATTAGACTACAGCGGACGAAAAGTAAAGAAAATTTTGACTAAATACTTACTTTTATTTTTATAATGCACACACCTTCAACGCCAAACTTTTAGACACATGTATTCTTAGTACATATTTAGATAAACTATTTTTTAATTTACGAGGACATTTTTTTGAGATAATGTGAATGGGATTTTTGTTTCCTTATGTATACATCAAAACCGCAGATACAGTGATTTCCGTATGAGAAAACCCATACAAATAAAAGCATGCTATATTATTTACGCCTTACCAATATGACGATAATTAGAACATCCGACATACGTTTGTGAATGATAAACCTCTTGCGGAGACAGGGTTTTCAGTTTATAATCTAATTATTTTCTAACAAGTTCCACAACTGTTATGATACTAAAACTGTTGCTGAATAAATCACTGAATTACATTGAGAAACTGCTAATGTTGGTTTAGTACGGCAAGGATCAATTGTTATTCTAGAAATAGAAGATTGGTTTGATATAGCTTCGTCATGTTAATACATAATAAGTTAATGAATTCAATTCGTTTACTTTCACGATATCTTTTCATTTTTAATATTTTCAGTGACAATTTATGTTGGAAAGGCATAGTATTAAATAATGTGGAATAAGTCGAATAATTATAAACGTTATTTATCGTTTAATAAGATAAATACGAGTGGGTATCAGGTATTTGTGATATTTTCAAAAAAATATTCTTTATACCTGTTTTGGTCATGTGCTGCGGATGTCATAATAAAGCCTTAATCTTGCCTGTCTCTTCTACCAAACGGACCGATCCCGTTGCCGTGGAAAGTCACTGACAGTGGCGGAATATCCTATAAGCGCATGAGGCGCTCGCTTGGGGCCTCTGAATCTTAGGGGCCTCAAAAATAGTTTATATTATATTACCCATATATATTTTGTTCAGATTTTTATATATTTTACATGATTTTTTTTGACGTCCTTATGTTATTCTCTAAAATTTATTGCTCCTGGGGCTTCTCTTGTGCTTAATCCGCTACTGGTCACTGATGTCCATCCATAAGATACACTTAGCAGAGGAACGGGTTGCTGGGAGAACCTGAGAGGAAGTAAGAATACTGTCAAATGATAAAGAATCTTGGATATACAGTCGTGGTCATATGCTCCAATTAGGAAGCGGAAATGGTCTAAAAAATATGACTTGTCTATTTACAAGATGCGGATGATAGCATACTGACATTATGGTTAACTAGAAGGCAACTTATAGAGATAAATGGAATGGGTAGAGTTAAATCTGACGAGATAAAAACTCATAATTAGGAAGGAAAGGCTGTTTTGGAATGACCTGGGTCGGATGGCATATTCTTGAATTGTCAAAAAAATACATATTTGATACAGTCGAACTTGGTTATTACGAGGAAGATGGGGTCAATTGAATTTTCTCATTATAGGCATTACTCGTTATATCAGAGAATAGCTATTTTTAAATGCTTACAAACATACCCATCACATGAAGACATGAAGTATCTGGAGCGTTCACATAACACAAAGAGTCACAATTCAAACAAAAAATACATAATTAGAATTTATTTACTCACCCGTTACACACATATTACATTTTTCTGTCAATCCACTTTTCTTATAAAATTTAAAATCAATGCTTGTTTTATTGTTTTCACTCTTATTGACGATATTTTTGCTTGGTGTGTCCGAGAAGTAGCTTGTTATAAAAGTGAATAAATGTATGCAGCGGTGGGCTGCCAATACCTAAACAAGGGGCTCGCTTAATCTCAAAGCAATTTTTAGTGTACTCGGAAAAGAGTGATTTTTTATTTCTCCTGTGCAATTATATGCAATATTTAAATTAGTGATCGATTGTTACTTAATACACTTATAATATGCAACAATATGCAATTTTCCGTAAAATTATCAATCTTAATGTACTACTGTGTATACTGAAGCTGCCGTAGATAAAATATATGTCAGAAATTGCAGTTATATACTAATTTGATCTGAGATTATTGTTTTCTCTGAAATTAACAAGGGGCTCGCCGGCCTTGCCATAATTTAACAAGGGGCTCGCGCGAGTCCCTCCGAGCCCCCTCCAGCCCACCCCTAAATGTATGGAGAAAACTATACTCTAAAATGTTAACGAATGTTCCTTCATTACGTGAGATCTCGCTATTTCCGTGATCGTGATAACCGAGTTCGACTGCGTTTAAAAAAAAAACATTTATTACGTTTTTATTTTATGATACATTATAGAAGATTATCAAAAATCTTATATTTGAACTAAAACAATTAATTGATATAAATAAAAAGGCTTCCGCCCTGCTTTTTAGATATTAAATCATTATATTATTGTGAAATCGTATTGTTTTATGACTCTTATCGCCAGCTTCATTGCGATGTGTGAATTGTGTTGATTAGCAGCGGGAATCAGCTTGTAGGGAGTAGGGGAAGTGGGCAGTGGGCGGGAAAGACACGGATGCTCCCACGGGTACGACTTCCGCGGAAGGATGCGTGGATATCCTAGTATCGAGAAAGTGGTCCATGTCACGAGGCATACCAAAATTAAGCACACGTGGACCCTAAGTAATAGTTATTTACAAACAAAAGTCGGAATTTAGTTCATTGAAATACATATCGATGGCCGTACGTTGACAACACGTAACCGACATTTGTTCAATTTTACAGGAGAGCCAAAAAAGTGTATAAACAAATAAGTATTGGGAAATGAATGAAAATGAATGAGAATTTGGAGTAAAATAATTATTATGTATATTTAAAATAATCTGTTGACACAATATTATTTAGATAAACTTTTTATTAACAAGAATGTTTGATACGAGTTAACAATTTAAATTTTGTTTCTTCCTTTATGATGATAAGAGGAAACGATTCCAAGTATTTGATCAATTCAATGCACCTATTTTAACTTAATCACATAATAATAAAAAAATATATACATAATTGTTATATTTTTTTAAAATCCAGTTACGGATTGTCCAATCTCCAGTGAAAAATGTTGCAGTAAACATGTTGGAGTTTTTTCTCACCTATTTTCAAATAGTAGGAAAACGATGTAGCTCTTCTACTATCTTCTGGCAGTTTGGTAGGTTTTTTTTCTTGAGTGTTTCCAACTTTAGAACATTCAATGAAAAATATTTTTTGTAAATTACGAGATGTCAATATTTTAATAGAGCTCGAAAAAACAAAGAAAATGATATGCATAACTCATTTTATGAAAAAATGTCGGTTATGTGTTGTCAACGTATGGCCATCGATTTTGAAATCTGAAACATAATTAAGTTTGTATTAATAAATAAACAGTAGAGTAATGCCTAGTAATCGCGTATCTAAAGTAATGAAAGTAACTAATAATTAAAAAAAAATGAAACATACGCTTAACGTTATAAGACGATGCATTGGAGCAAGGGATTATGAATATGAGTAATTCTATTTAAAAAATAGGTTCAACATATATTCTTTTATAAGAAAGTGATTTTTTTACATAATATGTATGCAATGTATGTTAAAATATTTCATCATACTGAAGTTCAAAATGACTACTTACTATTATTAAAATTATTTGTAAATGGGCTAAATATAATATTAGCACGGGGGGCGAATTGAAAACAGGTGGTGGGCCGGTTTTGACAGGCGGGCCTTAATTTGCCAACCCCCGCATTGGAAAATTGAATACGCCGAAAGAAGAACGATAGAGAAGACACTGAAAAACTTCTTTATACATATATATATATACTATTTAGTACTAAAATGATCACGAAATATTAAAAAAAGGACCTCATAGAGAAATGTGTACATTTAGATTACATCCAAGTGATCAATCTTACGGTTGACTATTTTGTTTCTATCTTGCAACTCAACTGCTGTTACTTCTTTATTGCGTTACTCTATACTCAAATTACATTAACAATATTTTCCTCATTATTTTTATCAAATCCGGTACAATTTTTCTGCCAATGTGTATTGTTGCATTTATGAGAAACTTTCTTACCGGTGAACGAGTTACTGTTTATGAACTAAGAAGAACAAATATATGAATAAAAGGAAATTAAAAAAATGTGAGTATGCAGAAATGTTCTATATGTCACAAAGAACATTTTTGCATACTTAGTGCCTTGTTTATTTCCTGAATTCATATGCACGTACTTAAATTCGTGCCATGCCAGGCTCTTGAGTCCCCTTCTCCATATTGGCGAAAAAAAGAAGAATATATTTACTATCTTAAAATTCTTATGTAGAATTTAAATTTGTTTTTCTTTTACTGAGTTGGTTATCTGAATCTTGTGTGACGATAGAAAGTAGATAAAATAAATTAAGATTGGTTCGTTTAAAATATATAATAAAAACCGATGAAAAATAAAGTACCTTGGAGGCGCCGGGTATCGATCCCGGTACCTCTCACATGCTAAGCGAGCGCTCTACCATCTGAGCTACGCCCCCGGTGAACACTGCGATATCTTTTGTCAATTTGTCATCAAAGATAATAGAGTTTGACCTAGTTATCGAGGCAGTATGTTACCTTGATACACACGGTATCTCTGTTTCCAATACAATCCTTTCACTTTTTACTATCTTGTCACAATTAAAACTCGGCAGAACTATTTTAGGAGATGAAAAAAAAAGTAATTTCATATATACAAGATTACATTTGATTGCTTTTTTTGTAAGGAAGTGTGGAAAGATAAAAATGTCCTGTTATTATACATACATATATGCCATATTATCGTATAATAAGTACTACTATGTATTTAAAAAAAATATATATATAATACAGTCCAGTACGTTTGAAATGGATTTAAAATGATTTTTTTTATTATTTAGACATAACTAGTGGCAGTGTCATCTGTCAGGATTCGCTCTACATGCTTGTTGTAAGCGATATGCTGACAGCTAGTGTGTATGTGCTGTACGTTTCAAATGCGCTGACGGTGTGTGCTTTACGGATATAAAGCAAGACTATTTCACATTCTATCAGCAATCAGTGAAAATCTCGTCACTTTAAATCCACAATACAGGAACATTGTTTTTATTATGAAGATCATCAAAGTTATCATATGTAATAAAATATGAATACAAAAATACGTTCTTATTATTTAGTGACATGAGAAAATATTTTCAGTTCTAACGATTTCGGTATTTATTTTTAATATATTATATATGCTGTATCACGTAAAAGTGAAATAATGAACTGTCTATAATAATGAATTTTAACCAATCGATTATATCCAGGATTCATTTAAACTATTATAATATGAACTTTAAAAATTTGTTTCTCCAAAACTCATGAGAAATAACGATTCAAAAGACGTTTCAAACGCCCTTTCCTATGTAAATTTGGAATATTAAAAATTCAAATTTAAGATATAAAAAAACTGTAATACGATTCGATTCACAAAAGAGTTTGATCTCCTGTTGTTATGAAGTCAAATTTGTATCGAAAAGTCAGTCATTTGGCAAGGACCAGCCCCATTCTACCCTTTGTAACATCTTTTCAGGTGCAAATGTCATCACAGCGGTATATTCTAATACGATGCGACTCGACACAAAGCTTCTACAATAATTTACGAGGAAGGGTGAATCGCGGCGCTTTAACAATATTTGCTCCTTATTCCAAATTTTAAAGAATACTAAAATATTATATCACGAATGACGCATTATAACGAAACATATTGGATTGCTTACTGGTTTTTTTTTAATGTGTGAGTATATTTTAAGACAAATAAATAATAAAGTAATGCTAATCAATATATAAGAATCGATTAAATTATTTACGGAGATTTACATACATACAGAGTAATGTAAATCGGGAAAATATTTCAACCAAATCTGCTCAAAGCATCTGTATAGTAAATAACTGATACAATCAGAATTGGGTATCAAATCGGTCATTATCTTTGGGTGCATGTTTTTTTCGCTCTGTTCAGCTTAGTTTGTACTATTGAAAATCATTTCTGATCACTTGGATTATTATTTAATGATAAGTAACGTAACGTATCCAGTAATAAGAAATAATAAAATAAACGCAGTCTTTTTAACTACTATTCACTCACTATCATGTTTGTAACAGTCTTTCGCTAATCTTAAATTAATTATCGAAGAGATCTCTTTAAAAAGATTAAGCTGTCTAAAAAAATATTTTCTTAATTTCGATAAACAATAAACATATTGAATTTTATGTATCAAAATTATATGTCTATCTGCAAATAAAAATGCTTCTAAATATGACGTTACTCTAAGTGTAGTAATTGTATTGGTGTGAAATGAATTGGGCAAAATTCAAGAACTAATAACTGTGTTTAACTTGTCGTTCTTTTGTTAAGCTTCTAACAAAACGTGACAGGATTGTCACATTGTTGCACTGCATTCTGTAATGATTTTCACACCATGCCAGAAACAAAAAAAAATAGTCTGCTCAGAATTTTGAAAAGCTTCTCCCGAGGGAATAAAAACTACTACCAACTGGATAATATGTTATTTTTACACTCTTTTTGGTTTTTAAAAAATGGTATTGATATTTTATAATAAAATTTATCTCAGAATATCAAACGTAAACGTAAATTTCATTGAAATTTTTAGCGGAAGTATTATTATTAGCGTTATTTTTTTGATTCAGATATTCCATAGATTTTGTTGAATTGTGTACATTATAAAAATATTTACATTTTTTTTTGGCTCAAAATTTTATGCCATTATATAATATTTACTGCTTTTAATTCTAATTTTTACCTATAAAAAATAATTAATAAGCAATCAACATTCATAACAATTTTGGCTATAATATAACTGAAATAATGGCCGTAGATAGATAATTGGGTAGGTATATGCAATGGTATTTTTTTATTATTAATGTTTGAGCTTAAAGCTAAGCGAATTCATTCATGCTGTTTTCAGCCTTCTTTACATCGTAATTAAATCGGAATGCAGTGCGATTAATTAACATAAACAATAATTTGTTTAAATATGACATTTAAAGCCGACATATTTTTTTTACTTCTCAATAGAAAAGGTCATGATATAAAAACTGCGAGCAAAGCTTTCTTTGATATATATTTTTTCTATATGTAAGATTTATTAGCAACGCTACATAATATTAACATAAATTTTTAATCTAACACTTATTAGGTGCGAGCTGTCAACTCTTCGTAGAAAGTCGTTATAACCTAATATAACATTTTTAATGAGCTAAATATTGATAATTATTAATTTGTGTTTTCTGTTATAAATATATTAATCTATATTGTTAGGTTTATTAAAAAAAATCAATGATCAACGTTTATTATTTAAGAAAATTTAAACAGTATTCCCCAAATTCCATCGCATTTTCAATTCATAGAAGTTGTATTTTAGGTAGACGAAAATTTTTCTCGTTCCATTTCCTGCCACCCGTCGCTTCCACACCTTTGAAAAGCACGTGAAGTGAAAGCGGGCTGCGAGAGAAAGGGGGTGTGTAATTACCCTTGTCTTACAGGCCACAATAAGCCACTTGCGGAGGACAGACACCCCCCTCGGTCCTCATCTCCGAACCACTCTCCCTCTCGAGCCTTCCTCCTCGCAGTCTCATAAATCTCTCGAATCAAGAGGGGCAAAAAGCCTTCCCGCATTTACACAAAGTGATATAACCGCCTTTCTTGAGATCACAAGCTCACTAAGTATACGGCGATCAGCATTGATTGTGACCATTGTACAATACACTATGGTAATACTTATGTTATTCAGTAAAAAATCTGAAACTATAAGACAAGTGTCTTTTATGCATGCATCCAGTGGTGGGCTGCCAATACGTTAACAAAGAGCTCGCTTAATTTCAAAGCAATTCTCGGTGTCCTGGGGAAGGAGTGAATTTTTTATAACTCCCATTCAATTATATGTAATACTTAAATAAGCAATCGATTGTTACTTAATACACCTAAAATATGAAAAAATATGCAATTTATCGTAAAATTATCAATGTAAATGGCTAAAAATGTACTACTCTGTATACTAAAGCTGTCGTAGATAATATATAAGTCAGAAATTGCAAATATATACTAATTTGATCTGAGAATATTGTTTTCTCTTAAACTAACAAGGGGCTCGCCGGCCTTAGTAAAATTTAATAAGGGGCTTGCGCGAGCCCTTCCGAGCCCCCTCCAGCCCACCCCTGCATGCATCGGCTTTTTTTTTATATGAGTTGTATATTTTAGCATTGTATTTTTTTTTTTAATTAAAAACTGTAATGCCAATACGCCAAATATTTTATGATCATACGATAAAAATTTGAGGTAAATTGTCATCACAAATACCTACATCTTAGGTCTTAAATTTAAACATCTAAATTTGACATTGACTTTACCGGAAATCGAACCCATACCCAGCTTATCGGTAAAGCAAGGTCTTACAAACTAGACCACAGCGGGCAAGTTATGACTAATTAATTAATTTTGAATGGAATGAATATGTACACAACATAAATCGATGTTAGTGTTGTAATAAATGATACAAGTAATTAAATTAAAAAAATGAAATAAACGTTAGATTATTCAGACAAAAAGGTGCCACCTGATGTGATGAAAACGTATTCAGAAGAGTGTCTTTAAAAACAAAATATTTTAAAAGCCTACATAATATTTTGTTATTATCGTATTTTTTTTTTCCATGTCCGCTCCCAGTATGGAGCATATGGACTCCTAATGGAGTTTATCTCAACAGAAATGTTTCTACGAGAACTGCTTGTTACTCAGTTGCTCAACCTCTCTTTTTCCAAAGAGAGTAGGAATAGAAGGAAAGGGCAAGGACAGGACTAGTGGTTAGCTAATCGCTCTCCATACGCCCCGTTCATAGGATAGGATGGGTGGAAGGGGGGAATTCAAGACATCACATACATCCATGCCTTTGAACAGAAATTCATAAATCGATTGAAAAATCAATTTATAATACTGCCCGTACCGGGATTCGAACCCGTGCCCTCCGTAGCGGTAGCCAACGATGTTGACCACTCGACCACACAGGCGACATTTAGGTAATCGTATAGGAAATTATATTTTCAGAGAAATAAACATTGGTTTTATAAGTAGGTTGCAGATGGGTACTTTTACAGAAGTATATTGTTATTAATAATTAAATTCGGACCACTTTTATACAGATTTGTAACAAACCAAAAGGGTCACGTTTAATTTTTTTATTCACTGCTGCTATACCTATTTTCCGTTAGAGATATTCTGATTTTCCTAGCCTATGCACGCGTTGTAGAAAATAATCATTAACAGTTATTTCTTAAAATAACAATCGATTTTATCGCCATTTAGAACACTCATTATTTGAAGCCATTGCCAATATTTATTTACAGAGGCAAACGTGATAAAGCGGGACAATGGCTTTTCTCTCCATTGTCCGTCAGTTGAATGCGAGAAATAGTAATATATCTTTGCGCGATAAAATCTAAGCTTTAAAATGGTAAACAGCTCTGCCCGATGCTGGATTTCGATACATATTATGTTAGTCTATCACTAGCTATTAAAGACGGTATCGTCCCCGTTATGGCAAAAAACGTTGTCGCGATTTAAGTCGAGTTGAAAACTCGACTTAATCGCGACTCTCTACTTTCAACACCAGATAATACGAACACATTGTTTTTATTAAAAACAAACATATTTGATAGATTCGGCGGTAGCTTTGTGAAAGTTCATTTTTAATATAAAATTTCATATTTTTGTTATTCCATTGTTTGTGTTATACAACTTGTGACACGTGTTTCGTCTCATTGAGAAGCATCATCAGACTATCGCAACATCAGTTGATAATGCTCGCCATCAGCGAAACCGGTTCTGATTTTGGTAAATAAAAGTATTGACATTGCATACTTGGCTGACATTAGATTATCTGATTGAATCATATATAATATAATATATATACAATTTAAAATTACATGATTGAAAAAATTCCTCGTAGTCGGAGTCGTTTTTTATTTTAGAGCTGGAGTCGGAGTTTTAGATGCAGAGAGGGGGGGGAGGGGTGCCAATACGTTAACAAGGGGATCGCTTAAAAGCTATTCTCTGTGTTCTGGAAAAGGAGTGAATGTTTTTATCACTCCTCTGCAATTATATGCAATACTTAAATAAACAATCGATTGTTTCTCAATACACTTATAATATGTAAAAATATGCAATTTACCGTAACCTTATCAATCTAAATGGTTGAAAATGTACTACTGTGTATACTGAAGCTGTCCGTAGATAACATAAAAGTCAGAGATTGTAATTAAATACTTATTTGATCTGAGAATATTGTTTTATCTTAAATTAACAAGGGGATCGCCGGTCTTACCAAAATTTAACAAGGGGCTCGCCCGAGTATTCTATCATACAAACGGTTCCCCATGACCATGTAAAGTGTTTTTTTTAGATTAAACTATCCAGTTGTAAGTTTTTTATTGTTTTTAGAAAAAAACTATACTTTGATACATCTTAGTGTTAGAATAGTCCAGGGGTGGGCTGTAGGGGGCTCGGAGCGGTTCGCGCGAGCCCCTTGTTAAATTTGACTAAGACCCTTGTTAATTTAAGAGATAACAATATTATCAGATCAATTTAGTGTATAACTGCAATTTCTGACTTATATGTTATCAACGACATCTTCAGTATATACAGTAGTTCATTTTTAGCCATCTAGATTGATAAGTTTACGGTAAAATGCATATTGTTACGTGTTATAAGTGTATTAAGTAACAATCGATTACTTATTTAAGTATTGAATATAATTGCATACAAATATTCACTTCTTCCCCAGAACATCGATAATTGCTTTGAGATTAACCGAACCCCTTATTAACGTATTGGCAGCCCACCGCTGGAATAGTCGTGATAAATAAATATTTCTATAACAAAGTGGTCAGTATAATAAGTGGGTGTAAAAGCCCTGTCATTCCCCGGTCGAGTTTTACGGACTATTTCGTACTCAGGCTCACGCCTCACGGATAAAGGATCCGAAACCGTTTCAAATACAAATGTCACCCCCAGAGGTGGATATCTGCCCACTTTTAAAATTGAAAAACCCTCAAATAGAATTACATATTGATCACACGTCGCGGCCGACCCGAATTCCCCCTACAAAAAGCTTTGCATGCTGTATGGCAAGGTGTTCAGTGACTTTCGGGCCTTTCTCTTACAGCCGGGGTTATTTCGCACAAAGGCCGGTGGATTCAATTTTATTCTGCTGGAATCTTATTTTTCAACGCGTTTGTGATGGCAAACTGTTACTGTTAGGCGGAGGGTGACTTTGGGGTAGGTTTTATGGAGTAAGTGGAGGGCTGCGGTGTAGGCGGAATGTGTCAAATAATATTGAGTTTAATTTAAGATTTCGACTGAAGGTGCTTGGTGGAATTTTAATATTAAATTTGAATCGTTCGAATTATGTACATTCACACAGATTTTGTCACTAAATTAGTAACAAAATCTGAAAATCTCACACAGATTTGGTCACTAATCTGTCTGAAATGTACATAATTTGAACGATTCAAATTTAATATTGAGTTTATTTAAATTGTATAGATTTATATAAATCGTGAGTTTAGGCAAATGAATTAATAAAACAATAAAGCTTATTTCACAAAAATAGAAAGCGAGAGAGCGCTAGGGGAAACAAGGTACAATTGAAAATATTTTATTACAACATTTTTAAAATATCAATAATGAAGAAAATTGATCAATTAATTTCACATAAAATAATGAAATGACTCTTCATTAAAATGCTCTGACCAATAAAAAAATGAACCGTTTATTATAGTTTTACTTTTAGGAAAAATGATTGACCTTAATTACTTTGTTTTTTTTTAAATTTAATAATGGGCTCGTCGGCCTAATTCAAATTTAACAAGGGGTTCGACAGAGTCCCTGGTTTTAGTGTTTTGAAATAAAGTCGCAACTCCGACTCCGGCATTTACAGATGTTCCAATTCTGATTTATAAAAAGGTGTTCAATTTTAAATGGAATTTAACAAGACATTGTTTTTGATGATTCCGACCAAAAATCAGGGCTGAAGAATAGGAGTCGGACTGTTTTAACCGGAGTCGTGCTTGAAAAAACTTATAACTTCAAGTCCTTTAAAAAATGTGTATTCAAATTGCTAGGGTCAAAAGTGGCGCCTTGTCTTTTGCGAAAAAACTTCTGGAATTTTACGTAAGTAAATATATATCGGTTTAAATCAGATACCTCCGCTTTTTCGCCTTGTATGACTGAATAAGGGTGTGAGTTTTCGTCTTAAATTTCAAACTAGAAATTATGAATATATCATGCGGATTTATGTGTGCTCATATGAGGATTTTTGCGTCGTTTCGTCATGATAAAAAGTGTGCCGTTCATATTGAAGCAATGTATTTGCATTACTTTTGTCGGCATTGTGACATTCAGAAAAGCGAGACAATTTCTTTAGATTTATGATGAGATTTATCGGGCCAAATGTATTAAAGTTTTACTTTCCTCGGAGCTTAAGGGAAACGATGATATGTGTTGGATGCCATAAAAATACTTTTAACGACGAAGGCAAGTATATGATATATCGCCTTGTCTTATTGTAGATATGTAATATTTTTTCAAACATATTTCATTTTTGGTAACACTTTTAATACTAAGCTACCCGCTATGAAAATTCAAATCAGCTTTCATAAAAAAAATGCTGATGAGAAAGTATTTTAATTGATAATTTCAAACGGTCGAAATTTTAATATTTATTTTACAATTTATTAAATAATAATATCAATTTATTAAATAATATAATAAATAATAATAATATATACATAGTTATGATTTGTGAATAAAGTTCGTCCAAAAATGTAATTGTGAATATTTTTTTTTGATGATTATATATATCATTGAGATTCAATGTAAGTGCATGTTAATGATTTTAATTTATATGTATGTTAACCCTCCAGAGACGAGAGCTTTTTTTCAATAAAAAAAATATTTTTTAAGTCATATTGAAGTCACGGATAACTTTTATTCCTAACAAAAATTTACAACAAAAAAAACGCCAAGTCGTTGTATAGAAAGCCCGCATGAATATATGATCATGCTAATCCTTTTATTACTGTGTAATATTGTGTACGGACAGTAGTAAGGACGAGCGTGACGCTGGGCCCAACGTTTCTCAGTATCTAGAAAATTTCTCAGATACATGAATGCAATATGGAAATGAAACCAAATATGTTATATCGGTTGCATGTATTTATGAGGACATGACAATTTTGCCTAATTTGCAAAACATTTAGATAAATAAAAAGTGGGAGTGAACTGAAGCTGACTTAATTTATTTATGACTTTATTTTCATCCCATTGAAAGAATTGATAAGGGTTAAAAACAGCCCGTCACTCGGTTATCTTAGTCATAAAGCGGCAGATTTTTTGAGGGGTTTGGTTGCAAAAGAGTAGTGTAAAAATGAATCAGTGAATGAATTGATATTTTGATGTTATCAATATCTTTTTAGAAAAACAATTATTTTTGTAGTAAATATTTTGCCGTTGCTTCGTCAATGAATCGTATTTTAGAAACTATAATATTAAGTAGGCTATGTAGGTGTCCATATAACGCAAATTGTTTCAAAGGTAAATCATTCAATGAACGATAAACGTTAGTGTATGGTTGACTGTTTTAACCCTGGAATAATTTTAATTTTATTTCGCTGCAAAGTTTTGGTAAGCAAATGAAATAATCTAGGAAAACCTTTTAAATCTTATCTTAATTAGCATATTTTTAAAATCTTCCTTACAATTTATCTATTCGTCGAAGGTTCTTAACTTATAGAAGAGTTAATTAGAATCGTTTTCGCTATAAAATATTCTGATAAGGCACCTCTCTTTCTACCTATGTATGTTGGTACCTACTTTTAAAAAAAAAAAAAAATGGATATTCCTCGTTGATGATTATATTAGATTTGTACTTTATAGTACTTTTTATGTACTACTTTCATCATTTAGGAAATTAAAAATAAAAGTATTTTACATTTTTTGCTCCTTTTATAAAATATCAAATGCTATTTAAATAAAAAAATACTCACGAATAAAAAAATCTGTGAAAGGTAATAGAATAAATAAAAAATGTGTAATAATTAACGGTAATTTAAAAAAAAAATTCACAATCCATACATCCGTTAACCCTCAAAACACACATGAATAACGGCCAACTCTCAGCTTCCCAGTACTGGGATATTCTCTCCCGGTGTGGAGAAGAGATTCGAGATTCTAGACCGGGCGCTGTCTCTCCCGCATCATCGCGAGTCTCTTCTCTCTCTCATCTCCGAGCCACGCCCTCACCCCGCGGTGCCGCCCCCGCCCTGAGGCCCGCCCATCCAAGATCCGCCTACTGACAGATCATCCTGAAGGAGACTGTTACAGACATCGTGTATCACTGCAATGCTATCAACTGGATGTACGTGGAAGAATTTATATCGTCATAAAACAATCAGTCTTTTATAATATGTTGTTATTGTATTGATTAATTATTATTCACAATGCTGTATCAATTATTTATTATTATTCAATATAATAACAAATTTTATAACAAAAATCATATTATATGGAGTTCTACCAAGTAAATGCCAAGTCAATCAAAAAATCATATTGTTTTCAAAGCATCCAAATTTCTCACGTGATCAAATATTCATGATACTAGTGGTTAGCACCAACGTTCCCTCTAAGCCGAAGGGTTAGCTGCGCGGAAATTTCAAAGGCTGCGCGGACCGATCAAATATTGATTGAACAACTCTCTTGCAGTGCGCGCCAACCCAGGATGAGTGCGTGGGGGCCTCCCAACTGCTGCGCGGCCGCGCACGCGCGCAGCTTAGAGGGAAAGTTGGTTAGCACATACAATTCAGATACAATTATTACCGTGTATGTATGAATAATTATCATTTAACGAAGACTTAATTGAACCAAAGGGCAACGACGCGTGCCATCGGACCATGGTATCCGTGGAGAGGTCTTTTTGTAAACAAACCGTAAATTTAAATTCCCGTTATAGTTTGAGATTTATAAAAAATTAACATTTTATTTTATGATCGTTATTTTTATGTTCAAGTTACGATGTTTATAAAAAGTTCTACATATATACGGCGTAGACCTTTTTTAATTTTTATTATCGCTACTAGCGTCTAATAAAAAAAATACTAAAACAACTAGTATGTATTAGTATATACAACGCAGACGTCTGTTGTGATCCTGTATCATTATTAATGTGGCAATTAGACCTCAAACAGTTAGGCTACTATAATTAGGATCACTGAACAATAATTGTTTATTGTTAACACGAGGCTAAGTGCTGGAGCGAAGTAGTTACCAGACCTTAATGAGTTGAATTGGCGCCACCATGATTTGTTTACATTAGTTTTAATATATATAGCTGAAATTATTTTGATTATTATCACTTGACGTTACGAAACATTAAAGACAAAATAATTGATTGCAGAGTCAAACTACATTCAATAAATTCAGTAATTTATTTTTTACAATTCATTCATTGAAATAGCAATGTTGTGATTATGGAATGCTTAGCTCACTTTTAGGGTGTTCACTGTCAATACTTGGTGGAAAGGCATTATATTAATAAAAACACAATAATCCTTTGTACTTCATTCCACTTTATTTAATATGTCAGGACCGGTTTCGCTCATTACGAGCATCGTCAACTGATTATATTTCTTATCAGTTGACGATGCTCGTAATGAGCGAAACCGGTCCTGACATATTAAATAAAGTGGAATGAAGTACAAAGGATTATTGTGTTTTTATTAATAGAATGCTTAGCTGTTGTATAAATAGAAATTTCTTTATTCATTATAAATAACAAAACAATATTAGACGGAGATAAATTTACTTCCGTATATTCCTAATTTGATGCGATAAGTAATCGTTTTGACACAGTTGGAAAAAAGTAATTTAGTTGATTATTACTTTTTTTTTGTATATTAAAACGTAATTTGTAAATAAATTAAAAGATAACAGGAAATTAAGTTGCATAATTAGTTATAAATATTATTTGAAAATTCTTGAAGAAATATTAGTCTGTACTAAGTTTTACTAAACTATTAATGGAGTTGTTTCATGTAAATGCAAATCAATAAATTAATGTATTTTTGTATGATGAAACATATCTAAATTAAGCTAAAATCTATTATCTATATTACAAAACATTTAATTAAATAAATGCGTTCACAATTTAAAATGTGATAGTAAATAATTGAGATATCTATGGTTCGGAGATTCCTATAATTTTTTTGTCCAAGTGTTCGAGTGTGGGGAAACACTAGAAACCTTTTGCAGACGTGCCTGGGCGTGGCTGTCTACAGTGGTTACTGCACGAGAACCTTCCCGTTGAACCCCTGGAGGATATGGGAAGAGGGGGTTTGTCGGGATGTTATCGAGGGAGATGGTTTATTCGAGCGCGAGACGTGAGACGGCGCGCGTCACCTCAAACGAACCTTGCAATATGACAGTTCCGTTTTTACAATTATTTCGCGGAAATACATTTCACTTCTCACTCGGCCAACCTTTGTCAAGGACAATCTTTTTATAGTGCTGATAAGACTTTATAATTTAACTAAATAAACAGTTTAAAAATACATTAAAACATTTCATGACATTTGTATATATATACAAGAAACAATTATATTAGATTATATTATATTAATCTGATTAATTATACGAAAAAAAGTGTCCAAGTGAAATTGTATGTGATTTTGTGTGACTTTTTGGCATTGACTTGTTTAAGTGTATATGTACATCTACAATATGTGTAGAAATTATATATTTTTGAAATATTTATGCTAATTTCAAACAATCATATCCTTAGACAACAAGACAATACATTCTGGAAGAAGTGTTGTTTTCAATGGTAGACGCGCGTTACAGAATGTCAGGTATGCTAATAAATTACTTTTCTACTTATTATGTTAAGTGTAATAAAAGTATGTGCCTGAAATTTTTATACGCGGGAAATTAATTTATGGAAACAATTATACATTTTAATTGAATATTACCTCTTGGTAAAATAATTAAATAATCAGCTCCGATCAATATAGTCATAGAACTCTGAAACAATTATCTTATTTCAGCCTAAAAAGCATATTTTCTATATTATACTAAATACATTAAATCGTTATAGTATACAACAGTATTTTTTGATATACCAAAGCCAATACACCAATACAAGTCAACTTAGAATATGTACTATTTTCTGAAACGTAAAAAAACTATCATTTTAAATGCTCTTTAAGCATTTTTTATTGATAAAACTTGATACAAACTTTTTATGAATTTATTAGTAATTAACGTAGCTTTATACTTGGTGAGTGATATATAAATATAGTATACACATGAAATATTGATTTTTGTGCTATTAATATAACCGATCGATTGTCCACAAAACTTCATAACAATAACGTACACTTTAACTATTGTTGCCAATTTAAATATCAACATAAAAAGTTTTGATACATCGATGCTTAGTGCTAAATTATTGTATCTCCATAAATCATATCATGAAAGTTTGCAAATTTGATTTTTCAAATTGTAATATAAAAATGAGTATTTTGTTTCATAATATTGCTGATTTATTTAACTTAAATCCACCCTTCACAGTGTAAAATAAATTAACTTTCTGAACTGGAATGACAATTTTTATTTTGTCTGAAGATGAATATATTGTTAAGGGAATAACATATATGTGCTCTTAAAATATTGCCTGAAGGATTTACAAAACTCTATTATAATATGTAATCAGTGGTGTAGTGGGGCCAGGTCTGACCAGGTCGGCGACGTGCCACCTGAAAAAGAACGCCGCCCTGCCACCCTTTTGACTTGTTACTTAATTTTAACGTTTTTTTAAATTTTAATTGTTAAAACTTATAGTTTTTTTTTTAACTTCGGACAGTTATAAAAAAAATATGGAAGAAATCAATGACCGACTTGGTACCTATTTATTTACCACTTCACCACTGTCTGTAACATATATAATCTTTGGAACAGTAGGTTTGTAGATGCATTATTTTAATACACAAAGTTATTTCGGTATAAATCAGTATTGTTAACCAAAATTGGATGTATGTACAATATTTTAGCTCGAAGATATCGACATGTTAATTGTGCAATACTGCGTTCCTCTGGACCATTTTATGCATTTTGGTGTAACTACGTTCGTAATCAATATTTTGTAGAGATTAGAAACTAATCGTAATGCAATTAGA
The DNA here is from genome assembly GCA_031772345.1 of Himalopsyche anomala. Taxonomy (NCBI): domain Eukaryota; kingdom Metazoa; phylum Arthropoda; class Insecta; order Trichoptera; family Rhyacophilidae; genus Himalopsyche; species Himalopsyche anomala. The sequence goes on along the minus strand of CM062822.1, from coordinate 13,760,825 downwards.
TATCATGAACAATCGTCTCGTCCCGAAATATCACTCTACATGTTGTTTATCGCTTACAACATCCGCTGTCATTGAACAATAAAACGGGCAAAAAATAAATCGGAATTTCGGCGCGAAACAGTGGCCGTCGAATCAAATGGGATCTTTCGGGACTTCCTGTTTTAATTAAATAGTTAGTTCAAATCATACACGCATAGATTTAATGCTGGTTATGTGAAGTTATTATTAACCGCATAAAATTCGAAAAAAATATAAAATATTACACTTTGGAATAGGTACTTCAAAATTCAAAACTTTATAATATATTTCAGAATGATCACTTATGGTTTTGTAAACGTAATGATTAATGATAATATCGATAGATATAATAATAGGCTATGTATGCTTGTTGATGTTTCAATACTGGCTTTTTTTGCCTCATATGGTTCACAAAAAAAACGATGATATTAAATGTAATTGTAATCGAAAAATCACAAAATAAATGAAAACAAAAATACAAAATTTTATGATTTATTTTGTTATGAACCTTTTACATCTATCATCAGTACCTATCGCTCGTCTTAAAATGTAGTACGGTATAAAGATCACTGTTTTTTTGAAGATAATACATTTTTTAATTTTATTTATTTTATAACAATTGGACACGAACCCTGATATTTTCCTTGTTCTTACTGAAATTGTGTTTATGAATTATAAACATTTATAGGTTAAGTACTCATTTTTTTGTAATTTCAATAATCATAAAAAAATATATTTATTCGAGTGTATGGCGGAGCGGTTAGCGTTGTTAGTCTCCGTGCCGGATCTCACGGGCTCGAGTCCCGGTACGAACAACATTTTTTCGATAAATTTATCGATTTCTGTTCGAAGACATGGGTGTTTGTGATGTCTAAAAAATCCCTTCCACCCTTCCGATTCTTCAATAACTGGGCGTAACGAGAGCGATCAGTAAACCACTAGTCCTATCCTAGCCTTATCCTTGTGCCTTTGAAAAATAGAGGTTGAGCGACTGAGTAACACACAGTCCTCGTAGAAAAACTTATGTTGAAATACCTCCATTAGGAGGCCATATGCTTCATAATGGGAGCGGACATGGAAAAAAATAATATAATAATTTAAAAAATCTCTGTATCATGTTAAGAAGAGCTTAATGTTTTTAGTAATTAATTAAAAATCACACTAGGCTTAAATTATAGTAACGTCATTAAGAACCTTTAATTTGTCTTTTTAGATTATTCAGATTAAAAACTTATTTTATAAAAACGCATTCAACGTTATTTGACAGATAGATATCTTTGTTAGGTACAACGAATTGTATTTCAACCGCTGAATCTATCAAAAATATGAATGCATATTACTTAAGTTTTTTTTAAAAATATTTGTATCGTTGTGCTTTTTGAATGACTACGAAATATGATTCCTAAAAAAATCCACCCGTGTAAGGTTCAGTAATAAGGTGTTCGTAGACGGAACGGGGTTTGAGAGAGCTAGTTGTAATGTTCTGTATTATACATGGCGGGGAGATGTTGTGTGAAAACCACTGGCAGAGTTAATTAGCTGACCGCACCCGCCGGCGGTCGTGCCCTTATCTGCTCACCAAACCGATCCAGCTCGTACAAATTGGTAACCGGTGATGATAAAAACAATGCTTTAACGCAAAACACGCATATAACTGACTACTATGTATACATATCACTCAAAATCACTTAAATGGTCACGTTTAGTCAAGCTCTGCAACATTATAGCAATCATGTAAAATTGGCGAGATAATTGACATGAATAAAACTTATTTTATTTGTAAATCTTATTCAAAAATTGAGAGCAAATATAATATAATATTTCGACAGAAGGTGCTTAGTGGAATTTCAATATTAAATTTAATCGTTCAAATTATGTAAATTCATTCACACAAGTTTTGTCACTAACGATCCGGGTTTCGCCTTTCGCCACCTTAAGGCGTTTAAGTGCACGGATGAACTTGAACTGACGCTTAGTAAATAAATGTATCACTAAGTTTAAAGCCATTGCTGGCAAAATCGATTAACACATGGGAATGTTTTTAAATATATAAGCGTTATTTAACAAAATTGACAAAATCGAAAACAAACGAAACCAAATTTTATATAACTAACCTGGTGGATACTTTTTGATTATACACCAATTAGAATGCTACTAGATACTCTTGTTATTAAAAATCTACTAGGTATATGTTGTATTATTTTATCTTTTGAGCGACATAATGCTGTCTCAAAATGCGTGTATTGAATATCTGTTATACAAATTTTTTGATATACATTTTTAGCAATTGTTATGTTATGTTTGGGATTCTACTAGTTTATTTCTGTCTCATTAAAACTGATTATAAATTAGTATTTTTTTAATTTATTCTACATTATTGACATTTTAAGGCGGGTTATTATTGTAAATAAATCTATTTGTTTTAATAAATAGTAATTTAACAAATATAAGGTACGCTCTGTTTTCATTTTAAAATGTTGAAAAGCACTGATAGAAAGTTGATCTTTCCCTTGATTTTATTTGAATATGTGGTTTAGCGCACACTTTTGCTGATATAAAGTGATAAGAAGCGATTAATCAGGTTTGAATTCAAGTTGACCGTTTAACGGTATTTTAATTGTCGTTTCTAAGAAACGATTTAAAAACATTACTTTTTATTCATATCTCTAATTGTTTATAGTTAGTTACCATGTTGACGTGAGTTTCAACATAAAAAAAACGAAGAAAAGTATTCTTTTATAAACTGTAGACTATTACTTTTTAGTTTAAAAGGTTGGTATGACATCCGCGAATTTTATTCTAATCCAAACTGAAGTTTTGTTATTTGATCTGTAGTAAAAGAGAGCAACTGTTATGGTCCAAACGCGTTAAACATCGACTGCACTACTTTCTAATTAACTTTTAATCTTAAAAGTTTGCAAGAATAGTTAAAACAAAGTCATTTTTCCTAATGGAGGTATCTCAACAGTTTTTTTTCTAAGAGACCTGTTTGTTAATCAGTCGCTCAACCCCTCTTTTCCAAAGAGAGTATAGTAGGGATAGAAGGATAAGACAAGACTAGTGGTTGACTAATCGCTCTCGCTACGCCCAGTTATTGAAGGATATGAAAGGTGGGAGGGAAATTAAGAATTAAGACATTACAAACACCCATGCCGTTGAACAGAAATCGATAAACCAATCGAAAAAATGCTGTTCGTACTGGGACTCGAACCCGCGAGGTCGGGCACGGAAGGAAGCCCACAACGCTAACCGCAACAGACCCGACAACGTAATTAGGGGTTAAACAATTTTAATTCTATCAAGTATGTATGTCGATAGAATTTTATTCCAATCATAATTAAAGAGCGTATGTATTGTGTATACATTATTCTCATATTAAATAATAATTTATTAAGCAAATTGGAATAATATTTTTTTTGTTAAGTAACGGACCACGATAGATAAATTCCTAAGTATATTTAGTATAGACACACAAATAAAGGTAGAGTTGTTTTTTTACGATGCAACATTATCTCACCATCTTCATAATCTTCTTATCTGAAATAAACACGACCCCAAAATATTGGCGGTTTTATTTGCTTTATACTTAGCACCCGTCTTGTAAATAAAACATTTTGGTATGTGTAAGCTTTTTGTTGGGAATGTCATTTTAGTGGGGTAGATATTGCATTATTTTAGGCACACGCAAAACGTCTTTATTACAGAAGGTTATTATATACGAATATATTTTTATGAGTATGGTTATCATATTTATCCAGCAATGGTGCCTTATAATTCATGATAACGTTATAAGATGAAAGTATTTTATAAATATTAAATATTTTTATTCTATAAAGAAGATCTGTTTGTATTTTGAATGTATCAACTTATGCATTGTAGATACAGATTCTACAAAAAATCTAATAATATTTCTTACCTAATAAGTATTTTTCAAAATATTTTAATTGTATTTATTTATTTGAGACAACACAAAACAATTTAAACAGAAACAAAACAAAAATACAATTTATCAAGAGAATTCAAGTTCATAATATAAAAATAATCAGATGAGAGCGATATAAAAAATATTTTTTTGTAGTCTTGCATAGGCTCGGATGGAAAAGGTGTTGACGAAATACTATTACAATTATTAGTCATGTAAATGTACTATGATTAATTTTGACTCCTTTTTTATCTCGTATCTTTTGGGCTGTTGTAAAACGAGCTATTTTTAAATATTTGCGGTATTTTATTTTCAAGTTTTTTTCAAAGGATTGTCGGAATCCGCCAAAGAAAAACTGATAACTTCAAGGGTCTTAGTTTTATTGTATTTGTTCAGAAGGAATGAAATCACGAATTGTCAATATGGTTGTGTAGCGTTATTTTCACATATATTATCTGTATCGAATAATAAAAAACATGCTTACGTGTCAGTTCTTAGAAACATTATTTTTTTGTTTGTGATAATATTACGTATACAGAGGAAAGGCATTTTTCTTTCAGATTTTGGAGGGCATGGTATTAACAAGTAAAGGGACAAGTAAGCAGCGGTGGGCTGCTAATATCTTAACAGGGGGCTTGGTAAATCTCAGTCATAATGCCTTTACAATATAGATGATACATCTTCGTATTACAATTTAACATAAATTGCAGTTAGGTGCTGATTTGATGTGAGACGAATGATTTTCTTAACTTAACAAGGGGCTCGCCGGCCGTGCCGAATTTCAACAAGGGGCTCGGGCGAGCCCCCCGAGCCCCCTCCAGTCCACCCCTGCAAGTAAGTCACGAAGACAACCGTGATTCAGTTTTCGATTCGTAAAAATATATGAGCCAAGTTAGATTAATCTTTCTGTTATAAAACTATTAAACGATTTGTTTGATCGCACATGAATATTGATTCTAATTAATACAGAAGAGGACAATATGTACCGTTGGGAAACCAAAGAGGGGATGATTGAAATGTAAAATCATCAATTTTCCTAATGTTGGTAGTTGGTAAACACTGTTATCAGACTTAACTTTTATTTAGCCATAATAGATTAATGCAAACATTTTATAGTTTTTCCAGATTACCCTGGCTTAAATCTATTGCCTTTTCTAAACAGGGATAAGAATTAGTTTTATAGGAGACACAGTTCATTATTATGTCTCATAATGAATTAAGACAAGCGTTAGAGTCGGTCATTCACATCGCAGACTTGTTGCATGTTATTAAACGCATGCTTACCTATATAATTTGAAACCAAATGTTCAAAACGTGCCTCTCAGAGCATTTTGTTCGCGAAAAGAAGATCTCTGATTCACCACACCCAACACCTGTTTGTCATGGATGCATATAAATGCATTTGTTTTTAAAATACCCTATTGTATGCATCCGCTGTATCTGCATTTCAATACGGGTTAGATTATTGTTACTCTTTTGAAATCAATAAAATAAATGTTTTCTTGAAAAGAAATCGCGCGGACATTGTTTGGCTCGTGTCCCTCCTAATTTAATGGCCGTGGAAAAATGACAATAGGAAATATTCTTTGGCCAATGTCGAAGCGTTTTTATTGACCGCGAACAATTCCTGCTACATATTATACTCGTTTAAAATATGTTTTTTCTCAGTCGATTTCAGAGATTTGTCAAGCATTTAATTTACCTTCATCTAATACGTAGGTGCTTGAAAAATAATTTTGGAAATACATATATATTGCATATTACATCGACATATATTTCTATACCTTTAATAGAATAATTGTGGCTTTATTTATGTTCACCTAAATTTTATTTTTATCAAACATAGACAAATTGTATTTTATTTTATTTTATATAGTTACATAATACATACTTTTATATATTATAACCAATTTATAACTTGGTACACATCATAATTTATAATCGAATTTCATTCGTATAGAGCAGCGAAAATGATTTTTTTTTATACACACGGCACCAGTTCACAGAATAATTTATGGTAGTGAAAAACATTTTTTTTCAGTTTTGTATTATATTATTTCCATTTTCTATTATTTAAAATCATTACAAGTCTTCAATTAAAAAAAAAAAAAAAAAATCGATTTCTTCAATTACTATGCCGTAGTGTGTAGAGTGGTAATGTTTTAAATATGATATTCGTCAATATGATATCAATAAGACCTAGCCTGAGTACCACTGTATCCAGGGGTGTAATAAAATTGACAAGGCCAATGTTACCAATTTGATACGAGGATGAATAAACCCTCAACTATTTATTTACTGAGACAAAATAAACACTTCACAATAATAGCACAGGTGAATTGCAGGTGTGGCTTTTCACCGATCAAGAATCACACTTCCATAATACCAACATTGTTCATATGTATTGCCTACCTTCCATGTTATAGCATCGCATCTTAGTGACCAGCAATCGTGTCAATCATTATTTAATAACGATATTAATTTATTTTATTTTTTACGATTACAATTTTTTCGCTAGGCTACGTACTATTTTTACGTTAAACATATGTCAAACAAATACGTTTTTATGTCTTATTATGTCGTACTTAGAGCCTCAAATCCCGAGATTGTAAAAGTACTAATCCCGGGACCTCAGGATTGAGAAAATTTGGGAAACTTGCCCGAGGGCTAAAAAAAGGTCCGAAGTTTTCCGTTTTAACACTTCCGGAAATTCCTGGCTTTTTGAAATTGGAAATTCTGGGGAGAGCTAAAAAAAGTCTAAATCTCGAATCCCGAATTTATATACAATTCCAAAATCCCTAAATCACAAAAAGGGTCCAGGATTGGATGCCTTAATCGTACTGTCACGTTTAATGGTGGCGGTGTAAAAAGTATTGATCAATAAATTGCCAGTTATTATATAAATAAAGCAATGTAGTATCTTGATGGAGAAACTTACAAAAAAACTGTATCATAATATTCGATTTACATTCGTATTTTTATAAATAGATATTACAACAAACAGTTCTATAGACAAGTACATTTATCGAAAATATTTTTGCTCTGGTGTGAACTAAACATCTGTCCACTTGAAGGGTGTTCCGCGTGGATAAAAAGTAGAAAACACGTGGGTCGGTGTCACTTTGTCTATACTGCACATAACAGATAAACCCTGTGATACAGATTATTAACCAGTTATCCAAAAAATACACATATGTATATCAATCATTGAATAAAAATAAAATGAGATAAGGGACACAGATGGACAAAAAACTGGTAAGTATTTTTATCGAAATGTCATATTATTTGGAATCGAATATACCTTAACAATTCATTCATATAAAATTTTCTCGCTATTTCATTCAAACGTTGCGAAAAAAATAATATTTGTATGTAATTCTAAATTCTTATGGCGCAGCGGTTAGCGTTGTGGGCTTCCGTGCCGGATCTCACGAGTTCGAGTCCTACAACAAACATCATTTTTTCCATTGATTTAATGATTTTTGTTCGAATGGATGAGTGTTTGTGATGTCTAAAAATTTCCACCTAACCTTTCCGATCTTTTAATAACTGGGCGTATCAAGAGAGATTAGTTAACCACTAGTCTTTTCCTGGCCTTATCCTTCTATCCCTACTACTTTGAGTTTTTTTTCTTTTAAGAGAGGTTGAGCGACTGAGTAACAAACAGTTCTCGTAGATAAAAAGTTCTGTTGAGATATCTATATTAAGTTGCTTCACATTGGCTTCACCATACGATGCATGGATAAAAAAAAATGAAAATGAAAATAATATTGTCGTTGGATTTGAATTTTTTAAATCAATACATAATTTTATTCCGAAAATCAGTTGTGGTGAGATATGTCGTAAATATTCTGGGATTAGAATTGGTTGAGAGAGAACTTTTGTTTTTGTTGAT